>CM077521.1:1981804-2342221 GCA_039654895.1 Mongoloraphidia duomilia | reverse complement strand
GTCGTGCGTTCGAATCACGCCTCCGCTCACGGATGTTTTGTGATGTCATTTAGTTTTAAGTTAATTGTTATTTAATGTAATCAGGACGCTAATGACCTAAGTTGTCGATGCGTCCAGTGGTTAGCGTCGCGGCCTCTGGATCAGACTGTCGTGGGTTCGAATCACGCCTCCGCTCACGGATGATTCGTGATGTCATTTAGTTTTAAGTTAATTGTTATTTAATGTAATCAAAACGGTAATGACCTAAGTTTTCGACGCGTCTATAATTTACAATAAAAAAATATAAATACATAAATTAGCTCTCGCATGTTGTGGAACATACGTTTACTTATTGCTTTCATATAAGAAACAAAAGATACATTTAGACGTGTCACTGTGGAAGTATTTGATAACACAGCCGGCGCGAATCTGGAAGTTTCGGGTTTGAGTCCAGGCGGTGACGGATTAAATAAATAAAAAAAATTGTGATAAAGCATTGTGACGTGGCGTCATTGGATGCCTCCTTTAATATAAATGGAGATTTTTAAAATTAATGTGGTCTAGAAGTTTCGGAGAAACTATGCGAATTACAAATCGGTACATTAAAAACGTGGTATGTTGTATTGGGGAACTGCAAATTGCAATTCATTTCAATTGATTTAACGCAATAAAATTACAAGCGTGACATTGGTTTTAGTGTAGTAACTGTCGGACGTCGTCTAGTACAACTGAACTATTGCGAGAGTTAGAAAATAATGTTATATTGATGTACAGTGCCGGACGTCGTCCAGTACAACTGAACTATTGCGAAAGGTAGAAAATAGTGTTATATTGATGTACAGTATACACGAAGGCACGTCCACAGTTCCCGGGTTCTAGCCTGAGAGTTGGTAAAAGTGTCAATTGGATTTTCAATTTATCATTAAAAAAAAAATAATGAAATGAAAATATGAATTGGTGCTAGGCCCAAATAACCTAGCTGTTGGTGGTTTTTAAAACACAATTTATTAATTTTACACGAAGGGACGGATCTAGATTTTTCGGGGCCTAGGGTTTATTGAAGTCCGATTGAGCCCCATTTTTAATAAATAATATTAGATATATATAATAATTCAATTCTTATGGGCTCTTGACATTTGGGGGCCCAGGGCATAAGCCTTATTAGTCCGTACGTAGATACGTCTCTGTGTACACGCATCTGGCCCGAACTTAATGACCCAGGGCCCCTAGGTACTTGACAGTTGGGCCTCCCAAGCCCAAAAAAAAAGTGAAAAAATGGAATTTGAGGGAAATTTAGCAAAAAAAAAGTCGCCAACTGAGTTATCTTACAAAATGTTTGGGCTTTTTTTTCTTTAATTTCCATCTCCGCCTTGACCGGGGTCATCTTAGCGGCTGAGTCCCTAGGCCGGTGCCCTGTTGGCCTAGGCAGAAATCCGAGCCTGACACGCATAATTTGTAATGATTGTAGAAAGACGAAAAAATAGTGTACATTGTTAATAGGTTTATTAGGTAATACAATAACTAATTACTATTTTAGTAGTAACTAATTAAACTAGAGTTGTAATTAGATGAGAAACAGTGACGCCATTGTTTATAATATTAGCTAAATAACTGCAAATATTTATTATATAATAATTATATTTCAAATTGCATATTTTCAAATCATTTGCATAATTATTGTTTGTTTATTTTTTGTGTTGCTTGCGTATTACTTTTTTTCTTAAGAGTATTCGATACCGGAAGTTACTCCCTGCATTCTTTATCCTCGCCTATAAACGGTTACAGCTCTCCCGACGCTATTTTTAAAGCTAAATGGTTCGGGTAAACGCCAAATGAATCAAGAATCACACGATACAGAGGTGTGCGTATATTTTCTCAACATTTAACTTTCCTAAAAACTACAAATTTGTCTCCCAGTTTTATTTATAATTATAAATTGATTTTGTGTCATTCAGGTATTATCTATAATTTTTCTGAGATGAGTGCCGAAATGCCTTATAACAATAAAACCAGCCGTCCTCAACAAACGTCAACAGCAGTCCGTCCAACGTCTTTCGTCGGCGAGTTGAGTGCCATCTCGCCGCCGTCGGGCACACCTATAAATACAACACGAATTCCGATCAAGTCGCCTTCGTCGCTAAGACGCGCCGGTTCACTGCGCGTGCGCGGCGATCGATCCCGCGTTCTTCCGCCACTTTTGAGTCCCGCCGTCGAGTGTGGCGGTTCTGGTGATGCGCCGTCTCCGTTCAGCGGTACTGCAGCATTGGTGCGGGGCTGCGCCCCTAGCACTAATTCCATAACGGCCGGAAGAAGTCCAGGTGTATCGCGCAGGGATAATAAGAAATTGACTCCGTCTCCTTCGAGACATCGCAGCTTGGTGAGTTTTCTGACCCAGTTATTGTTATTAAATTCATAAAAAATACATATTTATAATTGATCAGTTCATCTGATAAATATTAAGAAACGTAACGAAACTGGGTTGCAGAATGCATTGTCAGAAAATCTAGTTTGACAATTGACCTTACATTGTGACTGCACATATTTATCTATAAGAAAAGCATTACAAAATTTCAAATGAAACCTGCTTAAAAATAAATTTATAGATTGAAACGATATTTTTTTTAAATTTCGCCTAAATTAATTCATGCAGCGTAGTAATTTGTAAACTTAAATTTCTACCCCAGTGAACCTGTCAGAATCGAAATGGTTTTTTTCTGAATGTGGAAAAGCTTATGCGAAATTAATGTGGTTTAAACTTTGATAAAAGCAGCTATTTGGTGCTATCGACAATTAATACCTATATACTTAAATACAACAATGAGTTAAGTTTTTTGTGGTTATAATATAATAATTATTAAATAGACAGTAGCAATTCCACAAGCAAATACTTTTCTTAACGTAATCAGTCGGCGACCTGCCATCGTGATGTTAAACGTTAAACAATTTTTTCCTTGTATATCTTAATTGTTTGACGTTTAAAATCACGATGGCAGGTTGCCGACTGATTACGTTAAGAAAAGTATTTGCTTGTGGAATGGCTACTGTCTATTTAATAATTAATATATACTTAGTTGAAAATGCCGCACTTGTAGATACATTTTTTTTTAATTTGAAGTGAAAGTTGTGGGTCTGCATATTGCCACGCATTAGTGACGCAGGCGGCAGGGCAGACGACACGTTGATTGAGTACACGTACACCGTTTGAGTTGTGTATATATGTGGCTTGTGCACGAGTGTCGTCTCAATACAACGTCCTTTTTATCGAGATGAAGTGTTTCATCATTTCATGTATATTCAAAATATATTTTGAAGTTATACTCCTTTAGCGAGGACAATGAATTGGAATGACCTCGAATCAAAAAATACCGACTCAAAAATTAATGAAACGCTATAAATGTAATGCTGACAGGGACAAAACGGCTCTAACGATTTGGATTAAATGTACTGAAAAGGGGTTTTGGGGGGGCAAAAAATCGATCTAGCTATAGGTCTCGTCTCAGGAAAAATCCGTTTTCTTGTTGATTTTTATAATTTTAAAAACCAATTTTTTGACGTTTTTTATCATTATATCATCAAATCGGTATCAACATCAAATCGGTATCGACATCAAATCGGTATCGACATCAAATCGGTATCGACATCAAATCGGTATCGTGTCGGTCCGATGAAAAAACGTAAAAGTCACGGGTTGTTTGTTGCAGTCGCTGTCGGTGTCGCGCAACTCCCTGGCAGGAGGTTTGCGCACGCCTACCACCAGTCCAGATCGAGATCCGGACCTGGATCTAGACGACGATGACTTGGACTCGCTGCACAGCTACAGCAGCGTGGCGAGTGTTGCTTCGTGTGATCATGCTTATGTAGCACGTAACGGCACCACCTTCTCGGGTAAGCATTGCGCGTCAGATGACCTAGCCTTAGAGCGAAACTGCACGAGCGGATTTTCCGCGGCGTTTTTAACGCGACAGATTGCATGTCCAAATTGAAACCGTGCCTACAAACGAGCGAAACTAGACGAACTGAATATGTGCCGCGTTTTTTTAAATTCCGTCGGCGTGAGCCAGTTCAACGCTTCTGAAATCGTCACAACACACTAGAAATGGAAAACATTGTTTAGTGCGGGGCAAACTAGACGAGGCGACGGATCACCGACGAATGTACAGTCAGGGTGAAAAATTTGTTTGGAAATATCCTGTTGATAGTCTGTCTCTTAAAATTGGATGGGCCCACAAACGTCGTTTTGTTAACACGCTAGAAACGAAAAACGTTGTTTAGTGCGGGGCAAACTAGACGAGGCGACGGATCACTGACGAATGTATAGTCTGGGTGAAAAATTTGTTTGGAAATATCCTGTTGATAGTCTGTCTCTTAAAATAGGATGGGCCCACCAACGTCGTTTTGTTAACACGTTAGAAACGAAAAACATTGTTTAGTGCGGGGCAAACTAGACGAGGCGACGGATCACCGACGGATGTACAGTCTGGGTAAAAAATTTGTGTGGACATATCCTGTTGATAGGCTGTCTATTAATATTAACTCACCAACGTCGTTTTTTCCTTCTGTTCTTTAAAAATATATTTGTACGTACAACAGCTGCGCAACATAACACAGTGGGGTCCATTTTGTAACTAGCAAAAAATTGTATTGTTTTGCGTCGACGGAAAAAACGCTTTCTGTTTTAATAATTAAAATTTAACGGAAATCTCGTTGCGAGAAACACGCCGCGGAAAATCCGCCCGTGCAGTTTCGCACTTTACATTTTTGCTATTTTTTTTATAAAAACCGAAATCCCCTCTCACAGAGGGTTGAAGTGAAACACACATTTAAAATGGCCAGACATTAAATATTGTTTGGGGTAAAGCGGCTCGTCTTGAGACTTGCAAAATCAACCGACTTATTTTGTGCAGGTCGCAAAATGAAGTACGTCGTGCACTGTTCGTCCCATGCGGGTCAGACGGGCGATGAATATCTAACGCCGACGCAGAGGGCTCAGCGGCAGATACGTCGCTTGAAGGTGTTGTTGCAGCAGGCCAAGCTCGAAGTCGAGAAGAAAGATAGTGAGATATTCCGATTGACTAAGGAGGTAAATCAATTTGTAATTCTAATACAGGACTTTCTCTTTAATTCGGCTGTACTTTAAATTTAGGAAGCAAGTTTCATCGAAATCAAACTAGCTTTTTTGATTCATACTTGTTCCGAAGTTGACCAGGGATGTAGGTATTGGATATTTGAAGCGGCCAGTCGGTTCGTGAGGGCAGTATAGTCTAGTATTTAGCGTGCTTAGTGCCGCAACCTCTGGACTGGACAGCCGTGGGTTCGAATCCCACCTGCGCTCATGGATGTTTTGTGATTTTATTTAATTTTAAGATAGTTGTTATTTAGTGTAGTTGAATAACGCTAATGACCTGAGATGTCGACGCATCTATAATCTACAACAAATAAAAATAGTCGGTTCGTAGGGCGATTGGGAATCGTTTCCGAGTAGTTTCTTAGGGCGAATCGAAATCGTTTCCAAGTCGTTTCTTAGGGCGATTCGGAATCGTTTCCGAGTCGTTTCGCGGGGCGATTTGGAATTGTTTCCGAGTCGTTTCCCATGGCGATTCGGAACCTAATACAGGTCAAATGCATTCAAACAGAGTGGACTCTCACAGGGTGCCATCTATGGTGCAGTAGCAGAACTCAAATAACGGAGATTACGACAGTTAATCGACAATCAATTTAGTTTTTTTTTTTCATTTCGGACATATTATTAATGATAATAATTATTGCCTGTAGGTCGTGGAACTGCGTTTGTACAAGGCGTCGTTGAGCTCTCCGGACGATAAGTCAAACTCGAGTGATGCCGTAACGGTTCGCGAAAGCACTCCTCCGGCCGCCGACAGTCCGCCACCGGCGCCCGTTCCACTTGATATGCAGTCGTCGTACGCTGACTCGGGTCACTTTGAGGATTTGGCGTCCGCGTCGCCTTGTCATCAGAGCAAAGACAAGGCATGTGCGACGGAGCACTTAGACTGGGACGAGGAAAGGAAGAAACTCATACAGCATTACGAGGACAGGTTGCAGGAAATGAGTCGCGCTCACGGAAATGAATCGCAGGAGCTCAAGAAACAGCACAACGATAGGTGAGTCCGATTTACTTTAAAATAGAGCGTGATTTTAAGCTTGTTAGTAACTAACTATCAGGGGTGTTACGAATATTCGCATCCGCATCCGTAAATGCGGAATATTCGCATTAATTCAGACATCTGCATCCGCATTCACATCCGCATCAATCAATGCGGAGTTTTTACGGATGCAGATTCACATCAACGAGTAACTACATGTAAAGAAAGTGGGCGGAGCCAGAGTGGCACGTGCTAAAAATATGATTAAATAAATAAAAAGTTAACATTAAATTGATTTTCAGTTATTTATGCACTTAAAATTTAAATAATTATCCTTTTAAAATCCCAAAATCCGCATCTGCATCGCATCCGCGGATGTGAACTTCTAATAATCCGCATCTGCATCCGCGGATGTCTAAATTTTTGCATCCGTAACAACCCTGCTAAGTATTAGTCATTGCCTACAATTTCCGAACTGAATTAAAAATACGACAAAAATAGTTGTTATTGTTGTAAGCGGTGTTTTTGAGTGGGTTTAACAGTTTTTTATTGCCAGGGTTGAAGCACTGTTAAAGACTCTATCCGAAGTTAACGAGAGGTACTGTCAACTCGTCCCTGATTTCGAAGCGGCCAAGGAGCGCATCCGTGATCTCGAAAAGGAACTCGATGACGTTAGCTGTCAGCTCAAAGCCAGCGAAGAGAAACAGAAGAAGATGTATTTGCAGCTGTACGCCAGAACGGGACAAGACGTAACGACGGAAAATTCGGGGGCAGAGTCGTCGACGTCGGCCGCCTCCACCGCCTGCAAAGTGTCTGTAAACGATCTGTTACATCAGCTTCAAATGACGCAAACCGAATTGGATAATATCAAGGTATGTAAGCATAGATCGCTACAGTTCGCATGCGCGAGTTTAACGTGACGTCACTAAATAGGAACATGGCGGGTTTCAAAACAATCGTACATAACCTCAACTACTATACTTTGTTCTAGGCTTATGAGGTTTGCTATTGGTAGTTAATACGGAAATTAGTTGAGTTTGTTACTAAAATAGGACGTTAGAATAATTACATTTATTTGTTTAAATCATTACAAACTTGTAAACATGTATTATTAAATTAAATATTTAGGTTTAAATGCATTTTGGCATCGTTTCAAAAAACGTTTTTACTAGAAATGTTTACGACATTATGTATACTTTTTTGACAATAGTAATACTGTTTTTTGTTTATATAAAACTATTACGAGGTTTTGTAAGAATTTTACATAACTGTCTAAAAAACAAGACATTTGTAATTTGTAAAAGTAGTCTTAAATATTATGTAAAACAATTTGGAATCCTTTGACAACGAACCTTATATTTTCCGATTGTATTTTGTTTAGTCATGTGACTTAAAAATAAGTGACGGGGCTACTAAACTGGCGTATTACCATTTCGCCTCATATCATACGCCCACGAATTTAACCGAAAACTCGCTTTCATCTGTTTTCCTGAACTAACAAAATGGTTTATTGACGTGTTATTGTTTTGTCGGTGGCCAATCATTGCAGGATATTTGTCAGACAGCCGACCAGTATGCTACAAGTGCACAGACTTTGCTCAGTGCAAAGGAGGCTGTTTCATTGTGGGTCTTGGGGGCCCGAAAGGTCTGTATTCATCGTTCATGCACGCGTACATTATTTAGGAGTCGTCAACGGATCCGATCGAAAATCAGCCAGCTCTGTCTAAAAAATTCCTCTCATGGATGATCGAGAGAAACGAGACATGAGCTTCGCATTGCGACCTGCCGAGATTAGTCTCCTTTCTGTCTATCCTTCATGGCGCTGAAAAAAAACGGATCCGATTGACATCTCCAATGGACTGCACCTGTACGCTGTTTGCTCAGTGCACTCGATGGTTGTTTTTTGTACCGATTCAGCTAAGTGAATGATCACATAGGACTCGCGTATTCGTTCGATTGTTTTAGTAAACAGTCTATTGTTATTATTCACTCATCTGTTTTCGTACAGCATGCGCGCTTCGGGTGTGTCGTCAGCTTTATCTAGAAATGTGCACATTTTAATCTTAAATAGGAAATCAATGCACTTTCGGGGTGTGGATGCTTTATTTTTGATGGATGCGATGCGACGATAATTTTACGTAATGACTACTATAAAGATCTTTTTGACTTGATTTAATAATATTGTAGATCTTTATATAAAATTAATAATAAACAAATAAAACACAACAAAATTTGATTTAATCAAGACGAGTCTAAAATAGGTTTGATCACAACGAAATTATAATTTTGAATTACTTGTATGTTTCAAAAGCGTAGCTAATAGAAATTGCCAAAACAAAACAATGTTGTGTCGACAATGTAGAGTATTACGTTGACTCAAAAAGACACAACACTACGTAATGACTAACGCAAATATTTATGTGCATGGGAAGGAGTTTTTGTTAACTAAAAGGTCTTATAACCAAAATCATTTTGTTTGCATGTTAAAAAATAATTTGTTCATCGAGTTAATAAGATTGTTAATCATAGGTGTGTTTGCTTGGTAAGTTCTGAAATGGTTCTGAACTCTGAAAACGTCTATCGGAAATACAGAATTCTTCGGACACAACTGCATGTTTGTTGATCAAAGTCTCGGACTGTTTGAATGTGGTTCTAGCAATTCTGCGTTTAAAGAGTCTGAGAATTTGACCAACGAAACACGTAGATGTGTTCGAAGAGTTCTTTATTGCCAATATTAATGGTGCCGACCGGAATCGAACCAGCGTCCTTCTGCGTACAAAAGGTACTTAGTGCTTGTTTAGGGTTACTCGTGGTTTGATCACTAGAACCAGTTCAGAAGTTACGAACAAACACGCCTCGTATATTTCAACGAGGAGAAATATTTCAGTTGTGTTCGCTGAACTGAATTCAGAGTGTCGCTTCAAATCGAGTTCGTCAGACATTTTTTATCATTTAGACCTGTGCATCGAATTCGGTTTGGAGCTCATATTTGCTGTTTAAAGTCAATTTTTTTTTTAAATTAGAATTTGAGAGCCGTTTTTCATTTGCCGACTCGATAACGATATGTCGTCTCCGACACCTTAAATATACTGAAGTATATTTGTAGTTGCCGATACAATGTCGACGCCGAGAAATTGGGGTTTTATCGGCAAATGAAAAGGTAATCCAAATGCTTCTATACATTTGAGATGTCTTGATATTGGCGACGATATATCGATATCGTGTTGGCCAATGAAAAAACGCTTTAAGAGTTCAGTAAGCAGTGTTACCAACTATGTTATAAGTATCGCCTTTGTACATCAGCGCTCAGTTTTCTATTGGATAATAATACAAAATTTTGAATACTAAATATGAACAACTGTATTTAATTTTATACGGGAACAAAATATTTTTTTTAGTTTATCGAAAATCATTTTAGGTTATGTTTAGGGTAATTTTGTTTTGATATGTTGGTAACACTCCGCGATATAAAATGCATGTGTTAATTTAGAAGGGTCTACATGTTTATGTATTGTTGGGTTACGACTTTACGAACAATGTTTTCGGTGCAGGCAATGTACAGAAGACTTCTCGAAGCTAAAGGCAACAAAAGCGAATTGGATCCGGAAGTTACGTTACAGTTCCTAAAGTCGGCTATTTATTATTTCCTGACGGACAAGGAGAACCATCGTGGACATTTGAGAGCGATAGAGAGCATCCTGGGATTCTCCAGTCAAGAGATTAGTAATATCGATAAAGCCAACGCGTCATAGCCAAAATATCATCTTATTTATTATCATTCCCTTAATAATTATTATTGTTATAAGTTATCGAATTATTCTCAGATATAAAATTATAATTGTTGCCTTTTATCAGGAGGAATGCGTAGTTTTGTCAGTGGCGTAGCTAGGTAGTCAAGGGTCTCCTGAGGTTTGGGGCCCCGGGACA
The DNA here is from genome assembly GCA_039654895.1 of Mongoloraphidia duomilia. NCBI lineage: Eukaryota > Metazoa > Arthropoda > Insecta > Raphidioptera > Raphidiidae > Mongoloraphidia > Mongoloraphidia duomilia. Next base: position 2,332,214 of record CM077521.1, on the reverse strand, counting down.
CTGCCCCACTTTGCTCTACGGTAGCTACGCCACTGAGTTTTGTGCTACGGCCAAACGATTCTTATACGGAAGTTACCGATTCAAAGAGACCACGAGATCAAATTGTATTATATATTATGTTGATTGATTTCATTACTTTATTATTTTTTTAAAAGGTGGCATTACTTCTGGTTTATAATGACTATCTTTTGCCAACTTCAAGACTAATAACTTATTCGGTTAACTTACAATATGTTTTTTACTGCAAGTCATGGATATATTCCTATGTTCATGCTGCAATTTCATAACACGAACATTACCAGTGAACATAACCTCAACTGTCAGTTTCGTATCTTAAACGGCAGCCATTTTTATAAAATGGTGAACTGGTTGAATAGCCACCTTTACGTTATAAAATGAAATCAATTAGACAATGTTAAGGTGCATTTTCATGTGACGCTAGACGCTGGCGTCTAGCGTCAAATGTGGTCACGTGACATAAACGCCATCTTGAAAAACTGTAGCGTCAAGTTCCAGCGTCAAATTTTAGCGTCAACAGACAGCAAGGTTTTGACAGTTGTAAACTTGTAAAGAGAGCGTCAAATAAAGACATCCATAAATCGAAACCCTGGTGAATTTGTTATAATAATTAATAAATAAGCTCTTTGTAAATTTATTAACAGAAAAGACAATGTCTGAATACGATTATCAAAAATGAAATTCCCATATTTTTGACTTAAATAACCGGCGAAAGTACACGAATTATAAGGAATAAAAATTAAAAATATAACAATGCTTACTTTTTTATAGGTAATTATATGCACTACCAGAATATGAGAAAAAAATAAATTGTATCTTGAGAAATTTTAATGTTTTTAGTATTCAATAAAAAAAAATTGTTTTGTTCTAAGTGAGACGGGAATTTTAATTAACCATCGAAAAACCATCAGGTGATAGTATTTTCCTTAATAAATAGGTACTTTCGAAGTAATAAAATCAATGGGTTAAATTCGTAGAATCAACCCCCTAGTAGCAACATAAAGCAATTCTTTAGCAAGCCTGTGTGTTGATACTTGATGCACAACTCAGTACCTAGCTGTAGAAAACTCGTATCATTAATGACCAGAGACAACTAATGACGCCATTTTTTTCAATATGGCGTTTATGTCACGTGACCACATTTGACGCTAGAAGCCAGCGTCGAGCGTCACATGAAAATGCACCTTTAGTTTTTATTTCCAAATTTATTGGAATTGTTATTAGTCCAAAGGTTATACACACTTTATATTATACTGTTGCAATTTCATAGTATTAATGATTTTCTATTGGTGTTATTTGTTGAATGTTGATCACTTTTATGTTGTTGGCAATAATTATCTTCGTATTATTTTAAACTGAACTCATTTCCGTCTGAAATATTTTTGCAGTTTTGCGAATTGTATTCCATTTTACTGTCGTCCAATTAGTATATTTTTATAATTTTAACCTGGGAATACTTTTTGAGATGAATAATTTTGATTTGGCTGATCGAAATAAATACATTTTGGAAATCCAATGTTATGATACATTTTAATTTATCAAATTTAAGTTTTTTTAACATAATCATTTTCTCAAAATTATGAATATAAAAAAATTTTAAAGTTCACTTTCGGAGGTGAAGCTGTCTGTATTTTTTAAAATATTTTTATTGTGTTGTCATTCATTTATAAAACAACATATTTATTTATATTTAATAATTATCGATAAAATAGTTCTGCTGAATTTCGAGTCAAACATCCAGTTTTTTTTAATGTATAAAACTGGTTTGCTTTATGAGTACTATTGGCAATTAAATCGAACTATAGGTGGCAGCACGGGCAATATTCTAAACGGGATGAACTTGTAATTTTAAGTCAATTGAGTTCTCCACGTGCTCTGATCTCTGACGATACAACTATGGACTAGCGACATTAGTTTCACTCAGGATCCGTGTTTTGACACAATCAACAAAAAGAGTGTGTGTGTATTTATGTATGCACGTCCGAAGTTATACTTCTTTGGCGTAACAAAACAAAAAGAACTACAAAAATTTTATCCCGCGTGCCAGTACTAAACGTTTGTAAAAAAGACGATAAAATAAAGATATTAAATAAATTAATTAACAGTACGGGTGTTGGAGTACGAACTCATATTTAACGAAAGCGGCATAAACGAGCGTTTGTATAGCAATAGCTTTTATTAATGTTAGAGTTCATCTCGCTTCGAATTAATTAATTTCAGTTAACGGCTATAGAGGTCAGCCACTTTAAATTTTATTAAGAATACTATAATGGAATACTGCTGCAAACGAAGTATTTTACGAATAAGCAACGGCCGGTGAGAATTATTCACAAAGGGTATTCCCCGGTTAATTCGGTATGTTGGATAACGGTATCGAAATTCATTTTCTGAAACGGACGAGCGTGTAACACGCCGCGTGCAAAATGTCACTCGAAACATCCTGCTTATTTTTCGATTCTATCATTAAGCCAATGGCTCGATGAGCTAGCCGATGTTTCGACTGTCACAGATAGGGCATCGAGAACCGGCCATATTTTGAGAACTGGTTCTTTCGGTTCTGAACTTATACCAGAACCGGGTACCCGGTTTTATTGGTTCTTAGCTATAAAACAGTAAGCAGATTATTTTTAATATTTTTTATTTTAGAGTTTTGTTCATTACGAACATGATACAAGGGAAAGATTAAATTAAACAATAAATTCCATATCAAAGAATTATTTATTTTAAGAACAATAGTCTTTTTAATTAAGTATTTTAATTACATACTTATCAAATAATCAGTTTTTTGCAAGAACCGTAAGAACCGAATTACCCGGGCTTTTATATTTAGGAACCGGTTTTTATTTTGCTTCTCGAACTCGGGAAAAACCGGTTCGATGCCCTAGGTAGGATACTGTATGTAGTAAATGGTGCATTAGTCGTATTTTGTCGTGTAATACGCTCGTTTGTTTCACAGCTGAAGCGATACGATAAAACAATTTCTAAATAAAAATTCAATGTCGAGAGAACTAATTAGAGAGAAATGACTGGTTTTTACTGTCTGTTTTTTTAAAAGTAATTTTGATAGTGGATATTAGATTTAACTAGAATTAGAGCTTATTTTCAGTAGTATAAAATCAACCAATGACACAAGGATACAGGGCCGCTTTCTGGTACAGGCCAGGTAGTGATGGGCGATTACGAGATGTTTTTACAATCGAAACAATTGTAATCGTTCATAATAACAATCGAGTCCACACTCGACTCGGAGTTTGATTTTACAATCGAAATGTTCAAGTCAATTATTTGCCACATAGGTTATAGCAATAGCAGCGAATGAGAATACATATAATCACGATTCAAGGTTATATGTTAGTCGACTGACGTTCACGCGACTCGTCGATTGTTCACTGTTCAGTCGGTACTCACTACTCTGTGATCTCTTCACTAATGAATTCGTATTACGCGATTACTGCACAATCGACCATCGACTCGACCACAGTTGTTGAGTGATGAACGATTGTATATTATGTGGCTCTCGACAGTGTACGATTTAGTACTATGCGACTCGGTCTCGGTGAACTATGAAACAACAACAATCGAGTCCAAGTGACAACCATCGAGAGTCATCGAGATGTTTGAACAATCAAGACTATCGCGCATCACTAAGGCCAGGTATCGAACATCGCGTTATATTTGGCATTACAGAACCTTGGGATACTGAATAAATGTGCACAGGTAACAGGATCTGACATAGCATTATTAATACACACTCGCTGCGTTCAGTTAGTTAAAAAAAGGGTGTGGGTCTCAGGACCCCCGACAGATGTGAAACATCAAAGAAAACGTTATTGAACTCGGTGATATTCTCTATGTAGTAGTATATATTTTTTCAAAAGCAGCAACTAACTGTTATGCTGACGTAATCCTATATACTGCACTGTAACACACGCGGTTGCTGCGTTTGAGTACGCCTGAGCCAGAAACGAAACTAAATACACAGCAAAGTATCTATATTACATACCTAAACGTGTATACATATACTTTTGCTTTACAGTACGTTCGTATGTATACTCTCTCTCTCTCTCCCCGTGCCCGAGCGCGCGGAAGCCGAGAGAGAGAGAGAGTGCTGCAGTGGTGGGGAGAAAAGCAGCGAAGGAGCGTACCATAAATTTCGTTGCATATTTCCCCTCACGCGGCTGTTCACAGCCCGACATAAGATGTTTCACATCAAAAAGATTTTATCCAATCATGGCGGGTACCTCTAATACCGTAACAATTTTGTCCAATATTTTTAATGTGCATAATATTTTCGTACTTGTTCTGTTTTGTTATGCGGTTTGTGTCTGGTTTTCAAAATATGTGGGAAGTGCAATATAATCGATAAACAGGGAATCGATTGTCTTAAGTATACTATATTTTAAATACTACTTACTAGACGGTTTGCAAAAAAAATTATCATAGAGTTATAACTATTATAAATATATGGAGCGTGTAATATACATGCATCAATTTTGGTTGCTGAAACTTGAAATCCTCAGAACAGAGATAGCTATAGAAGGAGCATATCACATTTATTTATTGTAAATTATAGGCGCAGCGACAACTTAGGTCATTAGCGTCTTGATTACATTAAATAACAACTCTCACTTAAAACTAAATTACATCACAAAACATCCATGAGCGAAGGCGGGATTCGAACCCACGACAGACTGATCCAGAGACCGCGACGCTAACCACTGGACCACACTGTCCTCTGAGCATATCTCAGCTTGTAGGTACGTACAACTGAAGCCAGTCGAGACGTGCGGAGAACAGTAATAGTCCGGAAGGCAGCGTTGCAAATGAAAAAGTCATATAAGTCGGCTGATTTTGATATCGATAGTTGATCTCGTACAACTAATCAGTGAACCGACCGTCAGCTGCTCAAGTAGCGGTGGGTCTGGGTGTGGATGGCTGTGGAAGTGGTAAAAAAAAAATTTTAAGTAATAGTACGTCGACTGAAACTTTTTTTTATAAACAGTTGAAATCATAGTGAGTTGAAAAATAATCGTCAGCTGCATCGTGGAGAGGGGATTGTGCGTCAGCTGCTCGCATGAACTTGTAAAAAAACACGTAAAATATTGCGCATTTCACTTTTTTGCACTGACAGCAGCTGAGACAATTACGTTACCTAGAATTATGATAGCGATATGATCATAATCCTAGGTAACGCTTGGTTTACTTATTAGTCATACCAGATTTATCGAAAAAAATAACAATCGATCGGCGTAAAAACACTACCTAAAATTCAACGCAAACTCCCGGACTATAAGTCGCATTGAGATCACATGATTTCAATTCCATTTAAGACACCTTGATTTTTCATAAGCGCTTTGGAACCTTTATTGTAACATCCAGGCACACAAAACGACATAAAAGTAATTAACGCTACGGAATATAAACAACGAATGATCATAATGTGCCTGACGGGTCGTACTTTAGTGTATAGTTGTGGCTTCACAAGTGACGTGATATGCTGTTTCTTTAGCTATCTCTGTTCTGAGTTGAAATACATAAAAAAATGAAGTATTCGACTGCTTTTATTTAAGTGCGGGTATTTTTGCATGCTCTAATAATAAATAATACAGCAATTATCAACGTATCTACCGTATTTTATAAAACTGTTAACCCTCTAGAGGGCGCAAGGATCGCAGTACTATTTTTCGCTACAGTGCAATGGAAAGGGACTTTTGGAGTATGTCATCGGCCGCCATTGATAGAGAAATTAGAAATGGAGGTTGACGCTTTTTTTAAAATGGTGTAGATGCATTTAATAATGCGATTTATTCATAAAAAGTAATTTATTTACCCAATATTGAATGCTTCTGAAACAATATTAAAATTTTTTGCGACAATAATTCAGTTTTAACCTCATTGTTTCCCTATTATATAAGATGGCGTGGATGTAACAATCGAAATTTGGTGTCCCAACTTCATTCTTGCAGTTGCGGCGAAAAATTGACCACTAATGCTGATTTGCAGAACTCATTGTCAGAAAATCTGACTTGGACTACAACCTTGGAATGTGATCATATAATCACATCTTATATGAACGCAGGAACAGTCTAATGTCGTTATCAAACTCTTTGTTATGTAGAACATTAGAAAATCACAGAAAAAAAATGATTGATCTGCATAGAAAAAGATCGCTTTTTAAGCTAAATTTTGATCAAAATGTGTAGAAAAATGTTGTTTCGAAGTGGAACTTGTACAAAAAACTATAACACAGTTTAAAAAAAAATCGTTTTAATCGATCAATTATATTTCAAGTAGGATTGATTTAAAATTCTACACTACTTTTCTTATGGAGAAATATGCGTTGTCATAAAGGTCATTGTCAAACTAGATTTTCTGACAATGCTTTCTGCAACCCAGCATAAGTGATTGACGCGTTCATCGAAAGGTTAAACATTTACCACGTTGAAACTCTTTATTAATAAGTTTACAATTTGACTGCCGTTCCGCAGATGTTTAACGAATAATGTTCGTTTCCGGTTAATGGACGTCCGAGCTCGCTTGGTATCTTTTGTTTTAAATTAGAAACTTATCGATAGCATAAAAAATACATGTTGATTGTTTACAAACATGACATTTTTTCAATAGCTCGCAATGGTAGATACTCTTCTTTTTTTATCCGATTCTTGATCGGATATGGTAAAACGTCTTCTGTTCCAAAGCACACTTATCAAGTTATTTGTCAAACCAAACGTATTTTTTGATATTTAAATGTGATTATAAATTAGAATTTAATGATAGTAAATCACTTGAGTTGTCTGATTTAAGAAAAGTTCATTCAGTTTTACGCAAAATTAAACAAAAAGAAACGGTTGTCCATAAAATCTTTAATGCATTAACTAAATATTTCCACCATGGTATGGGGATTGGGGCTTGAGAATAGCCGAGCGTTTAGCAATGCTGTTGTTTACATGGCGTTGCTATGGTTCCTCTATTACAAGTCCCCACTTCCCGGGTTCTAGTCCGAGAGCTGGTAAAAGTGTCAATTGCATTTTCAATTTATTATTAAAAAAAAATAATGAATTGAAAATATGAATTGGTGCTAGGCTCAAATAACCTTAGCTGTTGATGAAAAAGAATGGCCGAGCGTTTAGCAATGCTGTTGTTTACATGGCGTTGCTATGGTTCCTCTATTACAAGTCCCCACTTCCCGGGTTCTAGCCCGAGAGCTGGTAAAAGTGTCAATTGGATTTTCAATTTATTATTAAAAAAAAAAATAATGAATTGAAGATATGAATTGGTGCTAGGCCCAAATAACCTTAGCTGTTGGTGATCTTTAAAAACACACAATCCACTATTTTATTTATTTATTGTAAATTATAGACGCGTCGACAACTTAGGTCATTAGCGTCTTGATTACATTAAATAACAACTCACTTAAAACTAAATGACATCACAAAACATCCATGAGCGGTGGCGGGATTCGAACCCACGACAGTCTGATCCAGATGCCGCGACGCTAACTACTGGACCACACTGTCCTACCAGAAAACTGCATTTAAATTATTAAAATTATATCCAAACATATCATCTAACAGGTTAACAGACCGATTTGGCTATATGGGTAAAACAAATGAAACTACAATAAATTGATCGTAAATTATAGACGATTGACAAGGAAGATCATTATTAACGTTACTGAAAGGATGAACTTAAATTGGACAACTCATAATACCAACTGTCCGAAGTAAAGTTTCTTATCTTGAATTTATTTGTAAACATGTGGTTCATAGACAGTGATTTTATATAAAAAAAGCTTTTTACGGGTTTTTTTAAGCTAAAAATAATTTTTAGCTACTTTTTTTAGATTTATACTCTGTAATAGTTTTCAGAATTAAATTGGCCAAAAAAAATGTTTTTAAATTTTTGGCCGAATATGCATGGATGGTAGAGAGAAAGGAGACGAATCTCTGTTCGCTGGAATAATTTCCATGCGGCATGCATTTGCCATTGTCCAAAAAGTGAGCGAAATAAGGGTTCCTATTCCGGCGGTAGAGGCGCTGAAGCTGCGAGACCCCAAGTAGAGTGCGTAACCGGACGATAATTGTTATTTTGCAAAATAGAAATAAGTTGAATTAATAATCGATCAAATCCATGAATACCACTTTGCCACGGATTCGTTCATATGAGGCTCGGGGTCTTACAGTTACAGCGCCGGGCGTAAAGCTTATGCGAACCCTTACTGTCATCGATTTTCGGGACATGCGCTTCCCATTGCGGTCTGCCGAGATCAGTCTCCTTTCTCTCTATACCCCATGATTTGTAGCTTGCCGAACTGTCAATTTTTGGAGCATTAATGAGCCATTTTCCTGAGAGTAGTTCTTTCAATTATCCACGAGAGGTAGCATTTGTGGTAGGTACAAACATTATTTATTCTCCATTAGTGTCTTGTCATTTTAGTGGTATAACTTAATTATTAAATTATTATTATCAATAAATTAATTAAGTTATACCACTAAAATGTCGACACTAGTGGGGAATAAATAATGTTTGTACCTACCACAAGTGCTGCCTCTCATGGATAATTGAAGGAACCGCTCAGGAAAATGGCTATATGGACAAGTTTACTATATTAGATATAATGGTCTTTTGGTGCTGCTATATTTATTTATGTGAATTGCTACGTTCATTAATTTAGAAAGATGCGCAGATTTATATTCTGCAGATATTTTGTTCGTAAAAAGAAAAAAAAATAAACATTTTATCGAATGTGTTTTTATTTTATTTTAGAAGTATTTCGACTAATCAGGCGCAGTTGTGGGAAATTTGTTTTGAATCAGCCTCCCGTACCGTATCGAGTTCTGGTGCACCTGGCTAAAGGACTAAGCGCCCTCATGTTTAAGACAGAACTATGACTCTTTTTAAAAGATAAAAAGCGTTATTTTGATGACTTTAAAATATTCAACGCTGTTTAAAATTCGCCTCCCACAAAAACATTCCATTTTCATCAGGCTGAAAATTAACTTCGTTTATGCGTAATGCTGTAAATATTTTCCAGGCAGATCTAAATTTTGCTAAAATGAGTTAGTTGGTTCCTTAGACACACAAGCTGTTTTATATATTTGCAATAAAGATCAAACTTTAACCGTCAGATGGTTCCTTATTGCAGAAGGGGGTCCATTGAGCCATTTCCCTGAGAGTAGTTTTTTCAATTATTCACGGGAGGCAGCACTTGTGGTAGGTACAAACAATTTATTTCCCATAGCGTCATGTCCTTTTAGTGGTATAACTTAATTATTAAATTAATTAAAAAATTAACTTATAACACTAAAATGACGAGACACTAATGGGAAATAAATAATGTTTGTACCTACCACAAGTGCTGCCTCTCATGGATAATTGAAGATACTACTCACAGGAAAATGCCTCATTGTGATTTAAGCCAGTGAATCACTGACATTGGTAATGCATTTGTTTAGAAAAGAAACAACTTTTTGTTAATATATATATTTTTATTTCAGCTAGTACAAAATTATTTTTTACTGGCTAAAATAATACCATCATATTTCTGCTGGAACCATTTCATCGCGTCTTCTTTGGTAAGCCTATGCGAGAATCCAACTTTTCCTTGCTTACGTCTTCTGTGAGCTACATTAAAACCTACAAGAATACCAGAGGGTAAGCAAAAAAAATCAACGGAATGCTACATAAAAAATAGCTGTTACAAATGATTGTAAATTATAGACGGTCGACAACTGTATCTAACACTAAGTAACACATTTAGTATTCATCGTAAATGTGAGTTGCAATTAGAAAGAAAATTGCTCTCGCACATTGTATAACCATGTTGTTTCTGAACGCAACACCGTCAAACGAACGTGCAAATTATAAAATCAAACGTGTAACATACCCGGTCGTCCCAATACAACATAAAAATCCAATCCATAGATCCCGATGCTAGGATCGTATTTTATTCCGAGATCGATGTGTTCTTGGATACCGAAACCGAAGTTTCCCGTTCCGGAGAAATTATCCCGCCTCAATTCGTATTCGCGTACTTTTAATCCACGTTCCAAAATTTCTTCGGCCTTAGGGCCTCGTACTGTACAGTGCACGGCGATTTTTTCATTACGACGAATACCGAAGGAACGAACGGTATATCTTGCTTTGGAGAACACAGGATTCTGACCTGTCAATTGTTCCAATACCTATGAAAAATCATTTGTTATTTTTTCGTCTAACGTAACCTATACTAAAGTTTGAGATTTTAAGTAATGGATGTATCGGAGTCATCAGTAACGCGCTTAGTAATTGCGTAAGTACGAGTTGCAAACAGACTGAAGTTAATCTTGCATTCAATTGTTTTGTGTAGATGTCAATTGGATAACATCTCACTGACACAAATGCTGTTATAATGAATTTTATATAACACATGCACGCTTTTAGTGTTTTTTCGTATCAGTTTTGCGGACTTTAAATGGCCGTTTATTGACAAGTGACGTCATGATCCATTATCAAACGCTTTTCGATGAATAATGGAAAAACATTTGAAAAACCCGTTATCTAATGAACATTTTGTACCCCTTTTCGGTGTTATAAATGAAATATGGTAACGAAGTGATTAAATATTGTATCAAGTCCAATGTTTTTATTATGAGATGTACTTCTGTCAGTGACATAAAATTATTCAATTAAAGTCTAAAACCGTGCATGTGTTATATAAAGTATAGTGTGCAACACGTATGCTAAATATTTATGCGTCAGGCGCGATGTTTTCAGCACTCGTATTCGGTTCGCGATGCTCACTCGCCAAGGCTCGTGAGCGCTCTCCTACTACTCGTGCTGAAAACATCGCGCCTGACGCATAAAGATGTATTTAGCATACTGGTCACACAATATACTATTACGTAACTGTTTTTGTTATAAATAAAACGGTACTAACCTTAGCGGCACGTGTCAATCTGTCACCGGATTCTCCGACGCAAATATTCAAACATAATTTGCGAATATGTAAATCCCGCATGGGATTCTTTATCTTCCGCTCCTTGATTTCCTTTTTTTCTGCTTTTGTCTGAAATAAAAAACATAAAATGGATTATGCACAAAAATCAACAGAAACAAAAAATTAAGTCGTTCTTAAACCAAAAAGCTAACATAAAATAACCTAACATTTCATGTTTTTTTATTGGTAAAACAAAAATTAACACACAGAGACGGTTGCAACATTTTAATAAATATTTTGACAAAGTCAGGCTTAATTTTCTGCTTTATTTTACATAGATGAATGTGGATTTAGTAATTAAATAAAATATAAACGTACCGTCACCATTTTGCTGGTTGCCAAACGAAAGAAATTATAATAGAAAAGCGAAAACTATGGACAATTCAAAGAGGATGAAAAGTTTATCAGTGTTGCCAAAGGTGATGCACTGTATCTCGATGTTGTGGTTGACATGGTGTACTTAAGTTTTTTGATGTTGCATGATTGTTACCAGAGAAATTTAGAGAAATGTCAAAAGTGTCAAAAAATAAAAAAATCATAATGTATCCTATTAAGGGTAGTTAAAGTGTCTTAAAAAATAAAAATAGAATTTGTCTTGAATTGTGTACTGTGAAATATAGTTTTTTTAAGTAAAAAAAATATGTAGTTCATTAACTTTTTTCTTCTTATCATTTGACAAATCAATAATTCCGATAAAGCGGTTATAATTTCGTTTTAGTAAGAAGTTTTTAATAATTTTGATTGCAAAATGTCGACCGAAGTGTTACAGCAGCTAGTCAACGGACTAAAATCCCGTCAAGAGGAAGTCCGTGCAAAAGCCGCTCGAGACTTAAATATTTACATGAAAACGGAACTGCGGGAGGCGGCACCGGAAGATACATCGTTATTTATGGACGAGCTAAATCATCACATATTCGAAATGGTTTCGAGTAACGACGTAAACGAAAAGAAAGGCGGTATATTAGCCATCCTTTGTTTCATCGGTCCGGAAATCGGCAACATCAGTACTCGCCATTTGCGTTTTGTCAATTATTTACGCACTCTGTTGCCATCTGGAGATCCGGACGTAATGCAAATGGCTGCGCGCGCTTTAGGTCAAATGACTCTAGTGTCTGGTTCAAAAGCGGTGCAGTACGTCGAATTCGAAGTGAAACGATCGTTCGAATGGCTTGCCGGAGATCGCAACGAAGCTAGACGTTTAGCAGCCGTTTTCGTGTTACGCGAATTGGCTTTAGCAATGCCTACATATTTTTACCAACAAGTGTCGCCGTTTTTCGATAACATCTTCCGTGCATTTTGCGATTCCAGATCGATGGTTCGCGAAGGCGCTGCCGAAGCGTTGAGAGCGGCTCTGGTTGTCACAGCTCAAAGAGAGTCTGCGAAACATTCGAATAAACCTCAGTGGTATCGTCAGTGTTACGACGAAGCGAAAATATTATTGGACGAGTCCAACACGAGAGTCGAGAAAGGAGTTACTAGAGAAGATAGAGCGCATGGAGCTTTGCTAGTACTGAACGAATTACTACGTACAGCGAATGCTAAATGGGAACGACGTTGCGCCCAACTTATGGAAGCTACGGGCGTAGCTCTAACGGAACAACAATCTGAAGATGTGAACTTGTCGTCGCCACGTAACCGACACGGTATATGTTCTACAGTGCTCGGTAAGAGCGTTGTTGCAGAGAAGGAGCATCCGATCATGACGCACGAATCGGCCGTTTGTAAACAGTTGGTCGGGGAACGTTACAATACGATATGTTCCGATGTGTTGGCGCAACGATTGAGCCGGTCGCCTCACGTTCAAAACGCGTTACTTGTAATTTTGCCACGGCTCGCCGCTTTCGACAAGTCACAATTCATTCGACAACATTTATCGGTTAGTATGAATCATCTGCAGTTGATTTTGATACGGAACAGAGACAAAGAACGGTCGTCTGCTTTCGTATGTATCGGCTTACTTGCTGTCGCGATGGAATCCGATATGCGACAGTACATACCGAAAGTGTTGGAGATAATACGGAATACATTACCGATGCGCGAAACGCCGAGTAAAAAACGTACGGTATCCGTACCGGAGCCGGCTGTATTCGCGTGCATTACGTTGCTAGGTCACGCCGGCGTTTTAGAACCCGCTGAAGTAAAAGATTTGCTTGAGTCGATGTTGAGTGGAGGTTTGAGTGCGCCTCTAACGATGGCATTGCGTGAATTGGCGTCGACCGTGCCAGCCGTCCGTCGCGATATATCGGACAGTTTATTGGAAATGCTCGCTCAAGTTTTGCTACAACGACCACTACGTCATCCCGGAATGCCAAAACACGCGCGATCTTTACATTCGAATGCTGTCGAACAACAGCAAGACATTCCGTCGATTATTTTGGGCTTGACAACTCTGGGAACGTTTGATTTCGACGGATTGAGTTTATTGCAATTCGTCCGACGCTGTGCCGAACATTTCCTCAATTTTGAACAATCTGAAGTTCGATTGGAAGCGGTACGTACTAGTGGACGTTTATTACGACTCGCTTTGGAAGGTCCCCCGTCGCGTACAGTTATTCATACGGCATCGGATGTTTTGGCGCGCTTGTTAGCGGTAGCCGTTACCGATACCGATCCGAGCGTACGCTATTGGGTGTTAGCATCGCTTCATGAAAGCTTCGATCCTCATTTGGCTCAAGCCGAAGCCCTCGCAATGCTTTTTGTTACGCTTCATGACGAAGTATTCGAAATAAGAGAGCTAGCGTTGTATACGATTGGAAGATTAAGCTCGCTAAATCCGGCGTACGTGATGCCAGCTTTACGCAAAACTCTCGTTCAACTGTTAACTGAACTGCAGCACTCCGGAATGGCTAGGAATAAAGAGCAGAGCGCTAGATTGTTGGGTCGACTCGTCGTCAGTGCTCCGCGTTTAGTTCGGCCATATGCGGAACCGATATTATCGGCGCTCATCCCGAAATTGCGCGAATCGGAACCAGTTGTACTTTCCGTTTTGAAAGCGATCGGCGATTTGGCCGAAGCCGCTGGAGGCAACGAACTCTTGCCGTGGGGCGACGATCTGTTGACCGTACTTGTCGAAATGTTAAGCGATGCGACGTCACCCGATAAACGTGCAACCGCGCTTTGGACCCTCGGCCAGCTGGTTTCGGCGACGGGACATGCCTTGCAGCCGTATAAAAGACAGCCGCAACTATTGGATGTTCTTTTAACATTCCTGAAGACGGAACAGCGTCAGAGCGCGAGACGAGAGACACTTCACGTGTTGGGTTTGCTCGGAGCGCTCGATCCGTATAAAAGACGCGAACCGGAAGAACCGATCACCGCGGCCGATTTGAGTAGCAGCGAGATGCTAGTTACGATGAATCAGAGTTCGACGTTGGAAGAATATTTTCCGGCTGTCGCCGTAGCGACGTTGATGCGTATCGTAAGAGATCCGACGTTAGCGCAGCACCACACGATGGTAGTCCAAGCTGTCATATTCATTTTCCAAAGCATGGGAATCAAGTGCGTCCCCTACATACCACAAGTCTTACCGAGTTTCTTGAATGTTGTCAGAACTGCCGATACGAATTTCCGAGACTTTTTATTGACGCAACTCGGATTGCTAATCGCAATTGTAAAACAACACATCCGAAGCTATTTGGACGACATTTTTTCACTAATAAAAGAATTTTGGACACCCAACAGCCCTTTGCAAGGAACTTTGATTTTGTTATCGGAATATATTGCCATAGCGTTGGGCTCTGAATTTAAAATTTACTTACCTCAGTTAATGCCGCATATTCTCAGAGTACTGGGACATGATACGAGTAAAAACCGTACGGTCACTGTGAAAATGCTGAATGCGTTACAGAAATTCGGAAGCACGTTGGACGATTATTTACATCTCGTCTTGCCGGCCATCGTTCGATTGTTTGATTCTCCCGATAGCCCTGTTCAGGTGAGCCGCACCGCTTTGGAAACCATAAAACATCTTGCCGATACACTCGATTATACCGATTTCGCATCGAAAATTATTCATCCGTTAATCAGGACGATAGATGGGTCGTCGGAATTGAGATCTACTGCGGTTGATACATTATGTTCAGTTGCTGGACAACTGGGTGAGTAACTTTTCCGTTATTAATGTATTTAAATAAAAATTCGGAGTAACTTGTTGATAACATTAAATACTAGATTATAATAATAAATGTTTATAACACTTTCATCAGTTTAACTAAGTTACCACTAACGCAGGGGTCGGCAACCTTTTGAGACGGAAGAGCCAAACGTTACAATTTACAAAATTTCCCAGTTTTTAAAGAGCCACTAACATTTTTATTTAAATATTATGGTATTTGATTAGGATTATAACTAAACAAATAGAACAGTGTTGCCACATTTAAAAAATGTCAGCTGTCCGTATACTCTCTACTCCACCTATTCTCACTGTTCTCTGTTGAGTGTTTTTATCCTGTTTAAAGTTTTTTTGCAGTATAATATTTTTTATGAGTTTTGAAAATAAAAAAAACTCGGGTCGCAGTGCCAAACCCTGCCGACAATATAGTGTATTTGCTAATACAGGCCTTGTGGCTTTAATACGTGAACTTAAGTTTGTTTTTGGACAAAATAAAAAATTTAACCCCTTAATACATCCCTTAAAATAATATTTTTTTCTTAATTTCAATATTATTATCAATGCAACCTCTGTACCACATTAAATACACCCTTCCATAAGTAAATCCGTATCAACAAACTAGTGTTTTCATAAAATTTGAAAGTCCGGTCCTGTCGGGCCGATTTTATTAAAATTTTAGCAGCACATTTTAATCTTTACTAAAGAGTTAAATTTCAATTTTGAAACGATTCTGACAAATTTTTCGGTATTTTTGGGCCCAAAAACTTTTTGGAACCCCTAAATACAACCCTGAAAATGGTCCGATCGGGCCCATTTTAAATAGGCTTTTTGCGGTGATGGGTTCCAATGTGTGTACCAAATTTCGTTTCAATCGATTAAGTCTGTCGAGAGTTATCGTGTACACACATATATATATAAATATATATATATATAAATATATATATATATATATACATATAAATATATACATACATATATATATATAAACATTTTTAAAAATGGTGCCAAATTGTTCAGGAGGCTATGAAACGTCGAGAAATTTTGGTCCGACCCCTAGGTCCCGCCATCCGACCGACGCCAATAGTGTATGTGCCATATGGCAAATACACTAATAATATAATTATTAATATTTGCACATGGAACTGGAGAGCCGCATCTTGACATCATAAGAGCCGCATGCGGCTCGCGAGCCGCAGGTTGCCGACCCCTGCACTAGCGTTACGTTTGTAATAGCTATCATATTTTTATTCATCAGATAGCGCTAGTGGCAAGAAAGGTATATCAAACGTTTAGAGATTAACGGTTTGTGTTTAATCATTCTTGATTTATCCATTGTTAAGGAATAATAAAATACAAAACTGAGATTTAGCCGTTAAATAATTGAATGACTGATACTTAACTTGCTATTGCCGCCATCGGATGGCGGAAAATATAAACAGTACCGACATTTGAATGACATCAAAGTGACACATACCTCACTTGCTAGTGGTGCTATCAGGTGGTAAAAAAAAGTTTGGTAGTCCTCATTGTTGTTCTTTTTTTGCAGGTAAAAGATACGCACCCTTCGTACCGTTGGCCAGCAAGACGCTTGCCAAACACAAAATCGTAAATGCAAGACATGAAACTTTGGTGGCGCGCGCCTTATCCGGCAGTACGTTAGCCGAACCAGGAATCATCCGACCACCAGCTCAGGACGCCGCACTGACAGCCAGCGATACAACGACGATAAAACATCTGATGGTGAACGCCGCCAACTTACAGACTGAATGGGCCGCGTCGCGACGAGTAAGCAAAGAAGATTGGCTGGAATGGCTTTGGAGGTTAAGTATAGCTTTGATTAAGGAATCACCAAGTCCGGCGCTCCGTTCTTGCGTCACCCTCGCTCAAAGTTACACACAACTTCCGAGAGATCTGTTTAACGCTGCGTTCGTAAGTTGTTGGGCGAAATTGAGCAAGTCGATGCAAGACGAACTCGTAACGAGCCTTGAACAGGCATTGCTCGTACCTGACGTACCCGAAATTACTCAAACCGTTTTGAACCTCGCCGAATTTATGGAGCACTGCGATTACGGTCCGTTGCCGTTGGAACCGTCTTTGCTAGGCGAAAGAGCGATGCAGTGCCGCGCTTACGCGAAGGCTCTGCATTATAAGGAAGCCGAGTTCCACGAGGGCGCTAATTCGCAAGTTGTCGAGGCGCTCATTTCTATTAATAACAAGTTGCAACAGAAAGAAGCTGCGCAAGGGTTGCTCGAACATGTGATGGCCAAGAAAGATGAAAAGTTACAGGTTAGTAAATTTATATTAGAAATCGTGTCCATCGTGATTATAATAAAATTAGGAAAAATCGCAGGACAGTGGACAAAATATTTGTTTCATAAATATTGTTATTTTTATGTATGTACTTGAAAAAGTCTAAATCTATAGACGAAACGTTGTACATTTAATAAATCAAATATTTTGTCCACTATCCTACGATTTTTCCTAATTTTGTTACAGGTTAGGTTTTATTTTTGTATGTATTTATTAATGGAGATTGGCACAACTTGAGGAACGTAATATAGATGGCAGCAGGTTTATAGCCACCTAAGTTATCATTGGTTTTCATAGAAAAACGCGCGAGAAATCAATTTTTTTCCTTTCATGCAACCACTTCTTTTCAGTTTCGGATCCTTTGGAAATACAAAACTTCTATGATTTGAACATTGGTAAACACAGCACATCGGCATTGTCAATGATTTATTATTTTAAATAAACTTATTTTGTACACACTACTATGAACTGCCCACAGACCACGAACACCAGATGTGAGCCACTTTGCTTTTAATTGCGAATTGATAAAACTGGGACCAAAATGATAAAGTGCTAACTTGATAAATAATTATTGATGATTGTCCAGGTGCAAATCCGCTGGTACGAAAAATTACACAGCTGGGAAACAGCATTGAAACTGTACGAACAGAAGGCCGAGCAGGATGAAGAAGCTCAGCTAGGTAGGATGCGATGTTTGGAAGCACTCGGAGAATGGGGCCAGTTGAACGAAACCGCTGAAAATCTCTGGTCTAATTTTACGCCTCACGGACAACAGAAAGCGGGACGATTGGCTGCAGCGTCAGCATGGGCTCTCGGCAGGTAGGTGGAAACCTGGAGTTCTTAACCTTTTTCTTGTCACACCTTTAGGAATTATTACATTTATTTCTCGGTTCCTACACAAAAATACGAGAACTTGTGAAACTATCAATTGGATTTTTAGTTTATTATTAATAGTAATCGATACTTGGTAGAGATGTTAGTTTTTAATAAATTTAAAAAAAACGTGGTGCAGGCCGATCTCACGCGTATAAAATGAAACATTTGTAACCAAGTAAATACTAAACAGAAAGGGCCGTGTCAATCGAGTTTACCCCTCGACTCTTTTCATATCTACCCGCCAGCCAATCGATTCCGGTTCTCCGCTAGCAGCTCAACTCCCTCCACTCCCGACGGTGTCATTTTTCGTTTTCGTTATGCTGCTGAACAAAATTACTCTCATCGCGGTTAAAGAAGTTTCACTGCAAAAATAGAGTATTAAATACTGGTGGCGTTTGCAGATGGGAAAGTATGGAACGCTTTGCAAGTTCTATACCAGCCGAAACACAAGACGGAGCGTTCTATCGCGCCGTGTTGGCTGTACACAATGAACAGTTCGACATCGCTCAGAGATTCATCGATACGGCACGAGATCTACTTGACACCGAGTTGACGGCAATGGCGAGCGAATCGTACCAACGGGCTTACGGTGCAATGGTATGCGTACAGATGCTGTCTGAGCTCGAGGAGGTCGTTCAGTACAAATTGATACCGGAGAGGCGAACGTGTATCAGAGCGATGTGGTGGCAAAGGCTTCAGGCGAGTCAACATGTAGCTGAGGACTGGCAACGAATTCTGCAGGTGCATTCGCTTGTATTGTCGTCCCAAGAAGACACACATACGTGGCTCAAATATGCCTCGTTATGCAGGAAAAGTGGATCGTTGGTGAGTATCGATACATTTTCGTACCAATTACAAAATTATCGAAACTTTATATTAGAAATCATGTCCAACGTGATTATAATAAAATTAAGAAAAATCGCGGGATAGTGGACAAAATATTTTGTACATTTAATAAATCAAATATTTTGTCCACTTTCCTGCGATTTTTCTTAATTTTATTATTATCGAAACTGTTTCATAATTGAAAAAAAAAGTATCCCTAAAATTGTAATAAAATTGGCTCAATAGGACCAGGTTTATAAAATGTATGAAAACACTACATTATATTATATTGAATAATTATTTGTTTATTTATATTATATTTAAATAATTATATTTGTTTTAAAACTGGTATTGGGAAGTATTTTGATTTGTATTACTTAATACGACATAATTTTTAGAAATGTTGTGATTCAATTCCGACTACTGACCGTAGACTGAATGTACAGTGACTGTATAATGTGAACACTTATTTGATCAGATCGTGCCTTTACCTATAGTGTGAATCGGCCTTTATTTGATCAAATCTTGACTGGACCGTGACTTGACCTATAGTGTGAATCGGCCTTTATTTGATCAAATCTTGACTGGACCGTGACTTGACCTATAGTGTGAATCGGCCTTTATTTGATCAAATCTTGACTGGACCGTGACTTGACCTATAGTGTGAATCGGCCTTTATTTGATCAAATCTTGACTGAACCGTGACTTGACCTATAATGTGAATTGGCCTTTATTTGATCAAATCTTGACTGGACCGTGACTTGACCTATAGTGTGAATCGGCCTTTATTTGATCAAATCGTGACTGGACCGTGACTTGACTTATAGTATGAATCGGCCTTTATTTGATCAAATCTTGACTGGACCGTGACTTGACCTATAATGTGAATTGGCCTTTATTTGATCAAATCGTGACTTGACCTATAGAGTGAATCGGCCTTTATTTGATCAAATCGTGACTGGACCGTGACTTGACCTATAGTGTGAATCGGCCTTTATTTGATCAAATCTTGACTGGACCGTGACTTTTGATCTATGGTGTGAATTGGCCTTTATTTGATCAAATCGTGATCGAACCGTGACAATCTATAGTGTGAATCGGCCTTTATTTGATCAGATCGTGGCCGGACCGTGATCAGACCGTGACTTGACCTATAGTGTGAATCGGCTTTAAATATCTCTTCTATTAGAAGAAAACTTTATTATAATGAGACGTTACGGACGTTTCAGATGCTTTCGCACAAAACATTGGCGATGCTACTTGGCATCGATCCGTCCGAGAAACCGGATAGTCCGCTTCCTGGTGATCAGCCACGAGTTACTTTCGCTTACGCTAAACACTTGTGGATGTCCGGGAAAAGAGAGCTGGCTTTCAAACAGCTGCGAACATTCGTGCAAGACTACGCCACGCAGGCCGGTCTGGAGGCTCGTCTGTTGGCGAGGTGTTACGTGAAATTGGGTTCGTGGCAGGAGGCGTTGCAAGGAGTCACCGAACAGTCCATACCGAGCATTCTGAAGTGGTATCACGAAGCGACCGAACACGACTCCCGATGGTATAAAGCGTGGCATTCGTGGGCGTACATGAATTTCGAAACGGTAAGCGGAAAAAACCCCACGACTTTCGGACCCTGTCTCTGGCCATACCTGTCCACCTACACGAAAATATGTAAGAACAAAATTTTTAGAGATTTAACTATGGAAAAATTTTTATTTGAAACTTTTTTTTGTATATCTAATAGTTATTGAGATTTTTGTAAAAACACATTTTTGGGGGTAGTTTTACTCCTTCAAGAAACAGACGGGGGGTGAGAGTCGATTTTTAACCTGTAAAGGTTTAAACACTTGACATTTATGACATAAAAAAATCATTCAAATCGGGGTAGTTGTTACTGCTTCTGAGATAAAAACCTGGACATGTATTAAATGTATGGGCTGTAGTAGTAGGCCGTGATATTCAGAGCTTGTGACGTCAGCCGCTCGAAAGGAAAAATAAAGATAAAGATAAAGATGTTTATTTACTCCGTAGAACATCGTAGATGGGAGTTTGTCAAAAAGATATAAAATTTACAAAAAAATCAACAAATTAAGATTACATAAAGATTTTAGAAAGTAATTTTAAAATATTCATCGACAGAATACAATGATGAAGCTGTCAGTAGCGATTTTATTTCTTTTTTAAAGGTGTTAATATTTTTAATTTTCCTTACATTTGCTGGCAAGTGATTATAAAACCTCACACAGCTGCAAAAGACACTTTTATTAAAAAGCGCAGTTCTATGTGACGGATGTCTTAGGTGAGCTTTATTTCTCGTGTCACGGTCATGAATATCCTGATTCAGATCAAACAAATTTTTATTTTTAAAAACGAACATTATACATTCAAAGATGTACAATCCTGGCAAAGTGGTGATTTTTAAACACTGAAACAACTCTTTGCATGGAAACAAATAGGATTTAAATGCCATTATTCTCACAATTCTTTTTTGGATGAGAAAGATTCTTTTAAGAGATGAAGAATTACCCCAAAATATAATCCCATAACTTGCAACAGATTGGAAGTAGCTAAAATATATCATTTTTAACACTGGTAAATCAGCAAACTGGCGACATTTATAAAGTAAATAGCAGACACGATTTAATTTACTACTTATTTGTGTAGTATGCTCCTCCCAAGTTAAATCTGAGGAGATGGAGAGACCTAAAAATTTTGTATTGCTAACTGTTTCAATAACTTTTGAGTTAATTTTGAGATTAAGATTAGCGGCTTTGGAATATGATCCCGCTATATGAAAATCAATTAGCACAGTTTTGTCAGTATTTAGTATTACACCGTTCGAATCACACCATTGTTGCATCTCAATCAGCCCATCATTTGTTACAGTTTCAATGTTCTCAATGTTAGGAGCGCTAAAAAGTTGACTTGTATCGTCGGCATATAATGTTAAATAACCACTCGTATTTAAGGGAAGATCATTTATGAAAATGAGGAACAATAGTGGACCTAAAATTGACCCCTGTGGAACGCCACTGAAAAAAGGTGTGGTCCATTTAACAAACTTAAAAAATGTATTGTGAGGCCGTTTTGAAGGCTATACAAAAAATCCAACGGCATTATTTAAGTTAGATGGATAAAATAATAGTAGATTTTATATCTAGTTGCGTAATTACGTATATTACTGACGAGCAAGTGATATTATGTTAAAACGAGCGATAGCGAGTTTTAACTGTCACACAAGTCATAATATCAGTACGCACGAGAGATATATATGGTATTTTTTTTGCCATATACACTATAAAATAGGTGCTTCACACCTCATTTTCAGTATTTTCAAAAAATTTTGACAGTTCATTTGTGTTGCCTACTTAGGGTTGCCAGATGCCCCGTATTTTACGGGTTACCCCGTTTTTCAGGCTAAGATAATACAAAAACCCATAATTTCGAAAATAAAATACGGGGTAAAGTTACAAGTCAAATGTAATTTTAAGTTATCTTGCAAAGATTTTTATATATTTGCTTCTCAAAATGAAGAGCTTTTAAAAGCTGTTTCTTCTAACCATAAATATAAATTTAAAAAATAGATTATCTTCATTAAAAATTGCTGTTTTAATTGTCTCCCGTAAAAATATCTAAAACCCGTATTTTTATACTGGTAACCCTTTAATCAACTAGCGGCAGGTGGCAACCCTATGCCTACTTCACGTTTATAGTAGATCGAGAGTAGCTGTCAGTAGGTAATAGCGGGCGGATCTCAGAGCGCATAAACAAATCACTATGGAAATGGTTTGCTTTCCCACACTAGTGTGGGAAAGATACGTTCCCGTACACCGGCCTGTCAAAAGTTACTTTACATGAATGTAAAGCAGCTATTTTATAGTGGGTATGGCAAAAAAATCGTTATAGCGACAGCTGTCTCGATTCTATAATCATGTATCTTTTACAGGTACTATTTTACCAACAACAAAAAGAAACTCCGGAATCGATAACTCAGTACACGGTTCCGGCCGTCGAAGGATTCTTCAAATCGATCAGTTTATCGCATGGTAATTCTTTGCAAGACACTCTGCGATTATTGACACTGTGGTTCGATTATGGACAAACTCCCGAAGTGTACGATGCAGTCGCCCAAGCGATCCGCGTCATCGAAATAAACACGTGGCTCCAAGTAATACCTCAATTGATAGCTCGAATAGACACTCCTCGAGTCCTCGTCGGTCGTTTGATCCATCATTTGTTGATCGACATCGGTAAATCTCATCCGCAGGCCCTCGTATATCCGCTAACAGTCGCTAGCAAATCGGCATCATTCTCTAGAAGAACTGCCGCTAGTAAAATCTTACAGAGCATGTGCGAACATTCGCAGACTTTAGTCACTCAAGCTCTGTTAGTTTCCGAAGAGTTGATCCGCGTAGCGATTTTATGGCACGAATTGTGGCACGAAGGTTTGGAGGAAGCATCGAGATTATATTTCGGAGAACATGACGAGAAAGGAATGTTTGAAGTTTTGGAACCTCTTCATGCGATGGTCGATCGAGGACCACAAACTCTGAAAGAAACGAGTTTTCAACAGGCGTACGGACGCGATTTACAAGAAGCGAGAGAATGGTGTACTCGCTATCGGCACAGTGCCAACGTGAGGGATTTAAATCAGGCGTGGGATTTGTATTATCACGTGTTTAGGAGAATATCGAGACAGTTGCCACAACTGACGACGCTCGAATTGCAATACGTGTCTCCGAAATTGTTGTTGTGTCGAGATATGGAACTGGCCGTTCCTGGAAGCTATATTCCCGGACAACCTGTCGTTAGAATTTCATATATAAACAGCTCTTTGCAGGTAAATCGATATTTGTAGAAAGTCGCATGGCGTCTTAATTTTTAAAGGGTTTCAAATGGATTAATTTTTTTGATGTGAAACATCTTATGTCGGGCAGTGAACAGCCGCGTGAGGGGAAATATGCAACAAAATTTCTGGTCCGCTCCTTCGCTGCTGTTCTCCCCACCACTGCGGCACTTCTCTCTCGACTTCCGTGCGCTCGGGCACGGGAAGAGAGAGAGAGAGAGTATACATACGAACGTACTGTAAAGCAAAAGTATATGTATACACGTGTAGGTATGTAATATGGATACTTCGCTGTGTATTTAGTTGCGTTTCTGGCTCAGGCGTGCTCAAACGCCGCAACCGCGTGTGTTACAGTGCAGTATATAGGATTACGTCAGCATAACAGTTAGTTGCTGCTTTTGAAAAAATATATACTACTACATAGAGAATACCACCGAGTTCAATAACGTTTTCTTTGATGTTTCACATCTGTCGGGGGTCCCGAGACCCACTTTCTTTTTTTTTTAATACAGTGAGGGCGACCATATTTTTATTCGTCAGATAGCGCTAGTAGCAAGTAGGGTATGCGTCAAATGGGTACATTTATTAAAAATTTTAAATCTAGAGATATTTAAAATTCAGCAGTCGACAATGAAATGTTTTAATTTTGCGTGATTTCTTTGCAGGTAATTGCATCGAAACAACGACCGAGGAAGTTAGGAATTCGCGGTGACAACGGCAAAGATTACATGTTTTTATTGAAAGGTCACGAAGACTTGCGGCAAGACGAACGAGTAATGCAGCTTTTCGGTTTAGTGAATACGTTGCTGTCGCAAGATCCCGACAGCCAAAGACGTAATTTAGCCATACAACGTTATGCCGTTATTCCTTTATCGACAAATTCAGGTTTGTACTGTCATTTTCATTAAAATTTTCGTGAAAATGTGTGTGCCGTTAATTGATCCCAGCAATTTTATACCATGACAAGTGATCCCAACGACAATTGATCCCACGACATTTGATCCCAAAAAATTGTCTATAAACTGATAGCGTCTGATAAGTAATAAAGTTATTAAGTTTTATTAATTAAATGAAATAATTTAATCGATTATTCCCTTTGTTGGGAAATTTGTTTGAATTAAATTCTAATAACAATGTAATTACAAATAACATTCAAACAAATTTCCCTCGATTAAATTATTTCATTAAATTAATAAAATTTAATAACTTTATTATCTACTTATCAGGCTCTGTTAGTTTATAGACAATTTTTTGGGATCAAATGTCGTTGGGATCAGTTGTCGTGGGATCACTTGTCGTGGTATAAAATTGCTGGGATCAAATGTCATGGAACCGTGAAAATGTACCCATTTTTTTGTTTCCTTTTAAAATAATGTCATATTTTTACGCTAGGAAAAATTAGGAAATTTACAAAATGAAAGATTATGTCATATGACCTGTGTTGATTGACGATCCTGCTATTTTCAAGTATTGCCATTGTCCTTCAATTTTGAACATTGTGTATTATATGACGGTTTTAGTCATTTTTTAAATCAGTGATATAAAGGTTATTGGGCATATGGACAATTTTATGCCAACAATGACTATTTTTCAATTGCCGACGCTTCGTCATGAATTCGGACTTTCTCAAGGCTCTACAATTAATTTATTAATTACAAAACGTTACGATCATAAAATAACAAAACAATATATTATCATTATAACCTCTAAATTTATGTATTCTATTAAATTAAAATGTTTCGAGTTACCTGAAAATAAAAATACATAATTTTCGTAAGAGCAAAACTTTGATATTGAATTTAAATTTGACTTTTAAATTGACACGTTTCAGGTAACTCGAAACATCATATTTTAATAAAATACATACATTTGGAGGTTATAATGATAATATGTAGTTTTGTTATTGTTTTATAAATGTAACATTTTGTAATAATTAATAAATAATTCTTTGCAACTTTTTTATTATCTTTTGTAAATTATAGACGTCATAAGCGTGTGTACTATCATACTTTATTATTTTTTAAAGGTCTTATTGGTTGGGTTCCGTACTGCGATACGTTGCACACTTTAATTCGAGACTACCGAGAGAAAAAGAAAATACTTCTCAACATCGAACATCGTATAATGTTGCGAATGGCTCCGGATTACGATCATCTAACGACGATGCAAAAAGTCGAAGTGTTCGAACATGCGTTGGAGCACACACAGGGAGACGACTTAGCTCGCGTTTTATGGCTTAAGAGTCCATCGAGTGAAACGTGGTTCGATCGTCGATGTAACTACACTAGGTCCCTTGCTGTGATGTCGATGGTCGGATACATTTTAGGTTTAGGTGACCGTCATCCGTCGAATCTAATGTTGGATCGTCTCAGTGGTAAGATTTTACACATCGATTTCGGCGACTGTTTCGAAGTCGCCATGACGCGAGAAAAGTTTCCCGAAAAGATACCGTTCCGTTTGACGCGAATGTTGGTCAACGCAATGGAAGTGACCGGAATCGAGGGGACCTACAGACATACTTGTGAATCGGTGATGTCGGTTTTGCACCGTAACAAGGACAGTTTGATGGCGGTACTCGAAGCATTCGTTTATGATCCGTTATTAAACTGGAGTTGGAGGTTGATGGACGCCGCAAACAAAGGACATCGGTCGAGGGAAGCGGGGTCGTTGTCTGGTGTCGCGGGCGTCGGTTCGCAGGAAATTGCGATTTTGTCACACCCTTTGCCTTTACCGAGCAGTGCTGCGACTCCAGCCGCAGCAGGTGACGGAACGAAGAATTCGGTTCAGCCGGAAGCGTTGAGTCGGAAAGCTTTGGCTATCGTCAATAGAGTGCGCGACAAACTTACCGGTAGAGATTTCACTCACGAAGAAGCCGTTACGATAAAAAGACAGGTTGAGCTGCTTGTACAGCAAGCTACTAGTAACGAGAACTTGTGTCAGTGCTACATCGGATGGTGTCCTTTCTGGTAAGAAGTTGGTCGATCGTGTATTTGGCGATTTGTTATGGCTGTATGATGCGTACTCCGTATAGAAGACTCTGCCCCACAGATGTTTGTACGAAGAAATTATCTCAATGATATAGTTTTAAGTACACATGTTTTCGATGGTATGCTGGAGTCAATTTTGTGCAGAGGCGTAGCCTCAAATTGTTTTATTATGTTTATAATATTTAATCTACTAATATCTGACATTTTACCGATCAAATTTTTTATCGATAAAACAATAGAATCAGATACATTGTAGATTATAAACGCTCGACAACTAAGGTCATCAGCATCTGTAGTAAGTTATTTACTAATTCCTTTTTTGAAGGAATGCAAATGACTTCATAGTTTAAATATGTTGAACAAAAATATAATTGAGAATATCGTTAATATATTATAGAATTAAATAAATACAAATTTAACACGTAAGTCGTGACCAAATACATAATTAAATGAATGCAAACAGTATATGAAAACACCTGTTGTAAGAACAATGATTACAGCATTGTGTTACGTCATTGTTCTTACAACAGGTGTTTTCATATACTGTTTGCAGTCATTATGCATTCATTTAATTATAGAATTAAAGTTGCTTTTAAACTTTTTTTGATAATTTTAAAAATAACCGGGATACAGAAACAAATTTCGCAAATGACAACGGATACCGGACTTTTGATTTGACTGTTGAAATAAAAAATTTGACCGTGAGGAATGCGACGTGCTAAACAAAACAATAACATTTTTGTTTGTTAATGGTTACCTATGAAAAATAAAGCAAAACTCTTTTTGTAATTTCAGTATGGTAGCTTTTGTTATTTAGATTGCTTGCTGATTGTCAACCAACCAACGTGAAGAACGCGACACTTTTGTTTTATTTTTTTGTTTTCAAAATCAAGTAAATGTTTATGTAGATGCTGTATTTTTTGATAGGATTAACCTAAAAAGTTTCAAAGAATAGAAAACTTTGAAATTAATATTTTTTGTTAGTTTCTATAATCATAAACTCACTCGATATTTTTGCAGTTTGCGGTGAGAAAGAAAAGAGCTTTTTCCCCAAATTCAATGAGCCATTTTCCTGACAGTAGTTCCTTCAATTATCCACGAGAGGCAGCACTTGTGGTAGGTACAAACATTATTTATTTCCCATTAGTGTCGTGTCATTTTAATGGTATAACTTAATTATTTAATTTAATAATTAAGCATTAAAATGACACGACACTAATGGGAAATAAATAATGTTTGTACCTACCACAAGTGCTGCCTCTCGTGGATAATTGAAGGAACTACTGTCAAGAAAATATCGAGGTCTGTTCATGAAAAGTTAAACACATTGTATATTGTGTTCGCCGATTGTGCGGTCAGTTCACCCGATTAGTAAAATATTCGACTTAGCGAACTATTAGTCGGCGTATTTCTAATTTCAAGCGATTAAAGAAAAATAATAATTAGTCAATTTTTAGTATTTTAATAACTGCAATAATTAGTACACAATAAAAATAAATACATTTACTTAAATAATATTAAAAGAAACTTATAAAGTCGGCGTTTGAATCCACAAGTTCCGCCATTTTGTTAGTCAGCATATCGTCTCTTTTGTTTTGCAAATCCTTATTGCGTTTGAACTGAAATAATTTATGAAAATATATTTACAAATAATTTCAAACAATTTATTTGGGAAAAAATTTTTATGGGCTGTTGTCATTGTTAATTGTGTTTTAAGGACCACCAACAGCTAAGGTTATTTGGGCCTAGTACCAATTCATATTTTTAATTTATTATTTTTTTTTTAATAATAAATTGAAAATTCAATTGACACTTTTACCAGCTCTCGGGCTAGAACCTGGGCTGTTGTCGTGGCACTGAAATGCATCCAGCGCGAAATTGGACTTGAGAATAGCCGAGAGTGTAGCGATGCTGTTGTTTACATGGCGTTGCTATGGTTCCTCTATTACAAGTTCCCGGGTTCTAGCCCGAGAGCTGGTAAAAGTGTCAATTGGATTTTCAATTTATTATTAAAAAAAAAATAATGAATTGAAAATATGAATTGGTGCTAGGCCCAAATAACCTTAGCTGTTGGTGGTCTTTAAAACACAATTTCCAGCGCGAAATTGGAGGATTCGGGTTTGAATCCCAAGACATGAATTTTTTCCTACGAATACACTTATATTTAATTTTATTGTGTGGGAACATCGATAAAAAGAAGTGAGCTAAAATCAATATTAAAATACAGTAGACTCTCTATAATCCGGCCCTCCCAGGAATCCGGCGTTACAGGTAGCTTCTTGCGAGCACCTTTTCTTACTTTGTTGTTTTATAATTAAAAACGCAGTACAGTACACATTATTATTATTGTAGATTATAGACGCGTCGACAACTCAGGTCATTAGCGTCTTCAACACAATTATTAATCTATGTGTATTAGAATCTGCCAGCCATCATACACAAACTGACTGGTACGAGCTCGGACTCCTGGGAACGCCAATTCCAAAAGAACATTGGAATGTAATTGCGAGAACAACTACATTCCAATGTTCCCCCTGGGGGATACCGTACACAATTTTATGCTGTAACTTTCCAGTAATCCAGCGATTTCGGTAATCCAACATCTCCTGGTTTGATATGTGCCGGATTAGTAAGAATCTACTCTAATATGCTTTTGGACAACAAACTGTACATGTTCTCGACTAAATACTACGTAGTTACTATGCAGATTTATCGATGTGATTACTTACTATTATTTTATTGCCTTGTATCGTTACAGCTGGCTTTTTGGTATATGCTTCAAGAGCTGATTCTTCATTTAAAAATTCGAATTTAACCCGACAAACATTTTTTTTCTTGTTTCGCTTAATGACAACGTTCCTGACACCTTCAAAAATATCTTTTAAGTCTTCTTCTTTTAAATCAGCCTCTATTGCTTTCGTACTTAAACTAAAATTAAACAAAAGATTGTAAATTATAAACGCTCGTGAACTGGTCATGTGTTTATCAATTTTAAATGAAGCCGATGACGCGCCAAAGTGGCCCGAACGCTGCGTGACGTCACAGTGTTGTATTTCAACAATTTGCAACTATGGTTACTGTGAACATTGTGATATGTGATGACGAGCAACCACACGTAATCAATTTTATCCGAGTATTTATAATGCAATTACATTAGTTCTTAATTTTGATTTTATTTAAAGTATATTTTACACATTACGTACTTATAACAAGCCTTTTGGACCGCCTTGTTTCTCGGTCTTGCTTTTGATACAAATAATTTGCGACCTTTTATTTCGACTTTGCGTAATTGTTTGAGGGCTTTAGTACAAGCTTTTTTGTCCTCAAATAATACAAAACAAAATCTATCTCTTTTCTGAAAATAAACGAATATTATAGTTTGCATATTTCCTAAATTGTATTATAAAATTAATACAAAAAAAATGAAAAAGCTTACTCTTCTAGGAAATTTAACATCTTTTATTAATGGATTAAACTCCTTTACTTGATATTCTTCTTCTATAATGCAAGGAAATCTTAAATATAAACATTTTCCCTCGTTTTTATTTTCTATTTCCATTCTGTAATAACATTAGAAATCAGTCACTTTATGCCGAGTTTTTGTCTAAATTATATTATTTCATAAAATTTATCTCTCTGATTTCAATCAACTTGATAAATTATGTAGGAATAACAATTTAAAGAAATATTTTTTTTGAGAATACTTAACATAACCTAAAACTGCTGCTAAGTTTATATTATCAGTAAGTACTCACATATAATTTTAGTTGTATACAAAACAGTGGGATACTAAAAATGCTCGAAAATTTGTAGTTAATTATTGAAAAATAAGCTTTAAAGTGTGAAAAACACGATGGCGAATTTGCATAACATGTGAATTTGACAATGTGATGATTTTGTTGGTTAACCTGGCTATATCAGAGAACACAACCTATATATTGCTGTTAACAGTCTCAAGTTCTGTGAAGAGATGGCAACGCGCGGTAAAAAAAACAATTTACTTTGAAAATATTCATGTCCTGGTGCATAGAAGAACATTATCTATCGAATTTTGTAAATTTAAAACCCATAAGCTAGTAAATGCCAGATTTATATCAAATAGCTATAAATTGTTCATACTGCCACCTCTGGAAGGAATTTGTAAACTAAGATCTTTGAAGTCGGGATACTGGAACAATTATTTCAAAAAAATTATGTAACAAAAAGATACAAAAAAACCATATTACATAAAATGTCAAGATTAAAATCATAATCAAATTATTCAAGAGGAAAAAATCTATGAATACTTTTGCTAAAATTAGTCCAATTTTTTTATTTGACGAGGTGTTACGATTTAAAATTAGATTCCCTAAAAACAGCATTTTTAACATAATTAAAAGTATCTGCGCATTTATTTTATTTGAATCACAATCATGGTTAATTTTAGTAACGAAAACTGGAGTAATAATAATGGCGACGAACCTCCGCGGCCACCAAAAAAGAATACAAATAAAACTAACAAAACCTCATCGAACGGCAGTGCTGAAGACTCATCGTTATCGACTTCTGAAGAGGCGCGATATGTAGCGCAAGGAGCGAAACCAAAAAGAAAGAAGCTAAGTTCTCGTAAGCGTAAGAGATTAGCGAAGCGTTCGTCGCTACCGGTTTTGGAAACCCCAGAAATTTTAAACTCGCAGCAGAATATCGATGAGCCAAGCTGTAGTTCCCAGGTTCTAACTGAGAACTTAACACCGATAAACGACAGCGCTACAAAAGTAGCTCAAATACACGAAGCTGACGATGTAGAAATAAATCTATTAAACCCAGATCAAAAATTACAGCTTATTTATAAATATTTGGACGAGTGTAAACAAAGAGAAAGACAAGGTTTATCGGTAGATGAAATTAAGTTTAAAGTGCCTGAAGCAAAAATGCAAGAGATTGTAAAAAATTATTGCCATGATTCTAACAGTTCTAATATATTACAGAACATTAACGAAAATAGTTCTTATAATACAGTATACAATTCTGAAGTGATTCCTGAAATCCAAAATTATGATGCATTTGCACAAAATTTCGGTACAATGGCTGAAAATATGCAAATGGATTTGGCTATAGCACTCTCTCTTACAGATATGAAAAATACTGAAATACTGAATCCCTATGGAAGTATAGGGGATACAGTTTCATTGTGCAACAACATTAATTCAGACTCGGATAATGAAAGTTTACGAGATGAAGAATTAGTTCAATATGCTACTATACTGGAAAATTGTGAAAAGGAACACGCCATTGATTCATGTTATGCACAATACAATGAACCGGATTGCAAGATTCTTGAAACTTTTGAAAATGAACAATTCGTACAACTAATCGTGGAGGGACATTTGGAAAATGCACAGGACGCTGAACCGACATACTGCAACGTTCCTGAAACTTATGAAAATGGACAACTCTTACAATCAATCGTGGAAAGACATTTGGAAAATGTACATGACGCTGAATCGACATACTGCAACATTCCAGAAACTTCTGAAAATGGACAACTCTTACAATCAATCGTGAAGGGACATTTGGAAAATGTACGTGACGCTGAACCGACATACTGCAACGTTCCAGAAACTTATGAAAATGGACAACTCTTACAATCAATCGTGAAGGGACATTTGGAAAATGTACGTGACGCTGAACCGACATACTGCAACGTTTCTGAAACTTATGAAAATGGACAACTCTTACAATCAATCGTGGAAAGACATTTGGAAAATGTACGTGACGCTGAACCGACATACTGCAACGTTCCTGAAACTTATGAAAATGGACAACTCTTACAATCAATCGTGGAAAGACATTTGGAAAATGTACATGACGCTGAATCGACATACTGCAACATTCCAGAAACTTATGAAAATGGACAACTCTTACAATCAATCGTGAAGGGACATTTGGAAAATGTACGTGACGCTGAACCGACATACTGCAACGTTCCTGAAACTTATGAAAATGGACAACTCTTACAATCAATCGTGGAAAGACATTTGGAAAATGTACATGACGCTGAATCGACATACTGCAACATTCCAGAAACTTCTGAAAATGGACAACTCTTACAATCAATCGTGAAGGGACATTTGGAAAATGTACGTGACGCTGAACCGACATACTGCAACGTTCCTGAAACTTATGAAAATGGACAACTCTTACAATCAATCGTGGAAAGACATTTGGAAAATGTACGTGACGCTGAACCGACATACTGCAACGTTCCTGAAACTTATGAAAATGGACAACTCTTACAATCAATCGTGGAAAGACATTTGGAAAATGTACATGACGCTGAATCGACATACTGCAACATTCCAGAAACTTATGAAAATGGACAACTCTTACAATCAATCGTGGAGGGACATTTGAAAAATGTACATGACGCTGAACCGACATACTGCAACGTTCCTGAAACTTATGAAAATGAACAATTCGAACAACTAATCGTGGAGGGACATTTGGAAAATGCACAGGACGCTGAACCGACATACTGCAACGTTCCAGAAACTTATAAAAATGGACAACTCTTACAATCAATCGTGGAGGGACATTTGAAAAATGTACATGACGCTGAACCGACATACTGCAACGTTCCTGAAACTTATGAAAATGGACAACTCTTACAACCAATCGTGGACGGACATTTGGATAACGTACAGTACCTTGAACCATTTGGATACTACAACGATTCTGAAACTTCTGAAAATAGACGATTCACAGAACGAACTGGGTACCGCAACGTTCCTGAAACTTCTGAAAATAGTCGATTCATAGAACGGACTGGGTACCGCAACGTCCCTGAAACTTCTGAAAATAGTCGATTCACAGAACGGACTGGGTACTGCAACGTTCCTGAAACTTCTGAAAATAGTCGATTCTCAGAACAGACTGGGTACCGCAACGTTCCTGAAACTTCTGAAAATAGTCGATTCATAGAACGGACTGGGTACCACAATGTTCCTGAAACTTCTGAAAATAGAAAACCCACAGAGTCAATTATATGTGGCAGCGTACATGAAAATTTTGAAAATGCTAATGCGTTACAATATGTTACATTGACTAAATATTGCAACGTTCCTGAAAATTCTGATCAAGATGGCAATAATAAACAAGGGTTGGAGCAGAAGATGAGCAATGATAAAAAGCTTGAAAACGTGTGCAAAAATCCTAACAGACTTAAATCTCGTATACCAATTATCGACCCAAATACAATGCCAAATAGGAGTGTAAAAACGCAAAATATAGATGATAAAAAAGTATCTGAAACTGAAGAATGTGATGTAAATGAAGCCTATACGGAAAAGCAACCAATGAATAATCAAGGTAATCCTATAATGGAAGGTGCGCAGAGATCAGTTCAGGCGAATTTGCCTTCACTATCCGCTAATCCAACTGTCAGTGAATACTCAAATAATTTTGAGTATTTTATTTGCGACAATTCAAGCAATCGTTTTCTAGTGTATTTTCAAAGAATACATCAGTTAGTTGATGTCACAATTCAAAATGGCGTTCATTGTTATAAAGCATTACAGAGAATCACCAGTGACCCATACGAAGTACTTCACTATAATTATAGAAGTTTACTTGATCATTTCTTTTCATATTTTTACCATCTAACTGTTGTTATTAATTCTACAATCATCGATGTAGCGAACCGTCTGTCGAATTTACAATTTTCAGTTGACGAAAATTTTCCAGTTGTAAACGACGATAGATTAAACGAACATGACGATTCGGATTCAACTCCGGATGGTAGTTTTCAAGTGCCTCAGTTCGACGGACAGTTCGAAGGCACTTTTAATTATTCGCCCGATTTAAATTTCGATGCTTCCACGATGCAACACGGTCGAAATAACATTTCAACATTTCAAATAAATCAACAATTGATGAAACCACCGGTTAATGAATGCAACTTACAGAATAACAAACCTCCGATAAACAAAACAACATTGCATACGCAAAATAATGTTTCTACAGAATGTTCTTCGGTGCGAGATTTGCCTAAGAAACAGCCGGTTCTAAATCCGATGGCGCCAACTTTTAAACCGAGACAATCATCGAACTCTAATGAATCGACTTCAACGTTTAAACCAAAACTGGCTGACGAAAATGCATATCAGCTGTCTAGATTAGAACTATTAAAATATGTTTTGTTTGATTATTC
Source organism: Mongoloraphidia duomilia (assembly GCA_039654895.1). Taxonomy (NCBI): domain Eukaryota; kingdom Metazoa; phylum Arthropoda; class Insecta; order Raphidioptera; family Raphidiidae; genus Mongoloraphidia; species Mongoloraphidia duomilia. The sequence continues at coordinate 2,297,081 of CM077521.1, read as the reverse complement.
GCAACGATTAGAACAAACTACTAATGAAGTGTTTTGGGATATTTATTTGAACTCGAAACCACCATATAATTTTCAGAGCGCTCACCAATTTATAATTGAACATAGAAGCTTACTTGATCAAATGATTTATTGTTTCCACCAGTTTTTTGACGAATTTATTTATTAATTTTAAGAACAAAAACAATTGAATGCATAATGTAAAAATGTGGAGGAAATTTTATCGCGCCAAATATAACATTTCAAGTAATTCTGAACAACAAGTTATATCAGTAATTTGTCAACTTGCAATAAACCTTAAAAAATAAATTTTGAATATTGTAATTTCAGATAAGTTTCAAATATAATTTTAAATAATGTGTTTTTGTAAATGTATTTACTGGCACTAATAGTTTTAATTTTTTTTTTCGATTTTGACCAAATTTGATACTCTTTCAAATTAACTTTTTAATTTAAAATTTTATTATTGACTAGCATTTTTTCAACAAAAAATCCTTTCAGCAAGCTTATTTTTATTGTATAAAAAATGAAACACCTAGTTTAAATATGTATACTAATAAAATGTACGCTCATTATTGTTATAAATTGTATAGTATTGTTGTTAAAAAATGTTCCATTTAAAATTATTTATCTTTCTTGTTTTCTAATAGACATTTTTAAACATATGTAATTTAATTTTATTTTATCTATACATTATTTCTTTGTCTAACAATTTTTATGATAAGTTTTATTAAATTTGTGCGTCAGATTTAATGCGTAATAATTAGCCGTAGAGGTTAATTACAAATTTAACGTTAATATTGTTATGAACCATTTTTAAACATAGCGTTAAATGCATAAACTACAAACTTTAATAAAATTCTGGTAGAAATGTATTAACATTTATCAGTGGCGTAACTTCACTTCGCGGGGCCCAGGTGTAAAATTTTTTTTGGGGCCCCCCTCCCCCACTTTATCCAACTAAGAAAAATTTCCAATTATTCATGACATCATCATCCCATCAACATTTGATTGTATTCTCAAAATGTTCTACGTCATATATAAACGACTCTAATTAAAAGAAGTTCTACTGGTATTCTTCAGACAATAATATTGCGCTCTTTTATATTTAAGGATAAATAAATCCTCCAGTCGAAATCCCAAATAAGGTACACTATAAATCAAACATGGCGAATTTCATATTAAAAAGCAATTGATTGAAACAATAGTATTTGAATCTAGAAATTAAATGCAATCTGCGCTTAGATCATATATAATTGGACTGAGAAAAAAATCGAGTGTAAGGATTAATCAATCAGTAGTTGACCCAAAAATTGGGGGCCCCTCGAGGTTAGGGGGCCCCGGTGATTGCCACCTGGAACACCTGTGGTAGATACGCCACTGACATTTATAAACTTTTTTTCAAAAGACGTAGTATACTATGGAATATACTGCAATACAACCAGAACTGACCTCAAGCTCCCAATCGATTTTTTATTTTGATCTTGGGACCGGGCTATAATAATAATTGTTTCTTTAGATTTTAACAGAACTTTTCGAAGAGCAAGATTATTTATTATATCCATTTTAGCATCAATTTTCGCAGTATATCAACTTCTAACAAATCCCGCTGCGTTTCAATATGATATTCAATCCAATTGGGAAAAGTAAATCGTCTCCATTTTATAATAAGTAGGCATATTTTATAGTCGAACAAGTGTGACAAGTTGATAATATACCGCGTTTCTTGGAAGCTACAGTGTTAGGGCCGGATTCAGAAACATTATTGTTGCCAGAGTTGCAAAAGACTCATAAATACCTACCAAGTGCGAAACAGATTCGCGCATCTAGGATTCCGTACAATAAGAAAAATAAGGAGTTAGGTAGGGATAAAGAATTAATAGTTTTGTTTTTAAAAAGTTTGTTTAATTATATTTTATTTTGTCCTTTTTAGTATTTCAAATTTTTTCAGTATCAAATTTAAATAAAGTATATTTAAAAAAAATATATACAGCTAGCGGCCCGGTCCGACTTCGCCCGGGTGCTAAGAAAGCCCGGGTGTAATACATTACTCTCTCGCTTCGCTCATTCGCTCGAATATTATTAATACATTTCTCACTCGCTACGCTCGTTCGTTCGAATTTTATGAATACACTACACACTCGCTTTGCTCGAACGTATTCACTCGCTTCGCTTGTTCGCTCGAGTATCCAGATACTTTTAAAAAAGTACCTACTTTAAATACTTTCACAAGTAGCTTAAATACTTCTAAATGCTAAATGCTAAAAACTTCTAAATGCATTAAAATACTTTAAAAGTATGTGTTACGAATGACGTTTTTTTAAATTAATTTTGCAGCGTAATAAAATTTTGAGTGGTCAGTATTATGTGTCGTTCTTATAAAGGATCGACTGTATGTATTACGTTCAATGTACATTAGTCATGATTAATGATATTACGTACAATCTTTTATTGTTATAAAAGCTTTCAATGAAATGTGCACAAAACAGAAAAAATATAATTTTGATATTTTTTCGTGTTTCATATTTCAAACTAGATATTACAAAAAAATAAATTATTTAAAAAAAAGCAAAAAAGCCAACTGCGTAAAAATTGAACTTAAAAGATGGAAACAAGATCAAATGATATAAACACGCAGTCGGAGGCATCAGGAATTTCTGTTCAACTTGTTACTAATAGGTACCTGGTACATGTAGGTGCCTTCGACTGCATTTTATCATTTGAACCTGTTTCCATCTTTTAAGTCGATTCTTACTGATCATTAAGAATCGACCTCGATCATAAAGAATCGACCTCGATCATTAAGAATCGACCTCGATCATTAAGAATCAACCATATATTGATCTCTAAGAATCGACCTAGATCACTAAGAAACGACCATATTGATCACTAAGAATCGACCTAGATCACTAAGAATCGACCTAGATCACTAAGAATCAACCATATTGATCACTAAGAATCGTCCATATTGATCACTAAGAGTCGACCTAGATCACTAAGAATCGACCTAGATCACTAAGAATCGTCCTTATTGATCACTAAGAGTCGACCTAGATCACTAAGAATCGACCTAGATCACTAAGAATCAACCATATTGATCACTAAGAATCGTCCATATTGATCACTAAGAGTCGACCTAGATCACTAAGAATCGACCTAGATCACTAAGAATCGTCCATATTGATCACTAAGAGTCGACCTAGATCACTAAGAATCGACCTAGATCACTAAGAATCAACCATATTGATCACTAAGAATCGTCCATATTGATCACTAAGAGTCGACCTAGATCACTAAGAATCGACCTAGATCACTAAGAATCGTCCATATTGATCACTAAGAGTCGACCTAGATCACTAAGAATCGACCTAGATCACTAAGAATCAACCATATTGATCACTAAGAATCGTCCATATTGATCACTAAGAGTCGACCTAGATCACTAAGAATCGACCTAGATCACTAAGAATCAACCATATTGATCACTAAGAATCGTCCATATTGATCACTAAGAGTCGACCTAGATCACTAAGAATCGACCTAGATCACTAAGAATCAACTATATTGATCACTAAGAATCGTCCATATTGATCACTAAGAGTCGACCTAGATCACTAAGAATCGACCTAGATCACTAAGAATCGTCCATATTGATCACTAAGAGTCGACCTAGATCACTAAGAATCGACCTAGATCACTAAGAATCAACCATATTGATCACTAAGAATCGTCCATATTGATCACTAAGAGTCGACTTAGATCACTAAGAATCGACCTAGATCACTAAGAATCGTCCATATTGATCACTAAGAGTCGACCTAGATCACTAAGAATCGACCTAGATCACTAAGAATCAACCATATTGATCACTAAGAATCGTCCATATTGATCACTAAGAGTCGACCTAGATCACTAAGAATCGACCTAGATCACTAAGAATCAACCATATTGATCACTAAGAATCGTCCATATTGATCACTAAGAGTCGACCTAGATCACTAAGAATCGACCTAGATCACTAAGAATCAACCATATTGATCACTAAGAATCGTCCATATTGATCACTAAGAGTCGACCTAGATCACTAAGAATCGACCTAGATCACTAAGAATCAACCATATTGATCACTAAGAATCGTCCATATTGATCACTAAGAGTCGACCTAGATCACTAAGAATCGACCTAGATCACTAAGAATCAACCATATTGATCACTAAGAATCGTCCATATTGATCACTAAGAGTCGACCTAGATCACTAAGAATCGACCTAGATCACTAAGAATCAACCATATTGATCACTAAGAATCGTCCATATTGATCACTAAGAGTCGACCTAGATCACTAAGAATCGACCTAGATCACTAAGAATCAACCATATTGATCACTAAGAATCGTCCATATTGATCACTAAGAGTCGACCTAGATCACTAAGAATCGACCTAGATCACTAAGAATCAACCATATTGATCACTAAGAATCGTCCATATTGATCACTAAGAGTCGACCTAGATCACTAAGAATCGACCTAGATCACTAAGAATCGTCCATATTGATCACTAAGAGTCGACCTAGATCACTAAGAATCGACCTAGATCACTAAGAATCAACCATATTGATCACTAAGAATCGTCCATATTGATCACTAAGAGTCGACCTAGATCTCTAAGAATCGACCTAGATCACTAAGAATCAACCATATTGATCACTAAGAATCGTCCATATTGATCACTAAGAGTCGACCTAGATCACTAAGAATCGACCTAGATCACTAAGAATCAACCATATTGATCACTAAGAATCGTCCATATTGATCACTAAGAGTCGACCTAGATCACTAAGAATCGACCTAGATCACTAAGAATCAACCATATTGATCACTAAGAATCGTCCATATTGATCCATAAGAGTCGACCTAGATCACTAAGAATCGACCTAGATCACTAAGAATCGTCCATATTGATCACTAAGAGTCGACCTAGATCACTAAGAATCGACCTAGATCACTAAGAATCAACCATATTGATCACTAAGAATCGTCCATATTGATCACTAAGAGTCGACCTAGATCACTAAGAATCGACCTAGATCACTAAGAATCGTCCATATTGATCACTAAGAGTCGACCTAGATCACTAAGAATCGACCTAGATCACTAAGAATCAACCATATTGATCACTAAGAATCGTCCATATTGATCACTAAGAGTCGACCTAGATCACTAAGAATCGACCTAGATCACTAAGAATCAACCATATTGATCACTAAGAATCGTCCATATTGATCACTAAGAGTCGACCTAGATCACTAAGAATCGACCTAGATCACTAAGAATCAACCATATTGATCACTAAGAATCGTCCATATTGATCACTAAGAGTCGACCTAGATCACTAAGAATCGACCTAGATCACTAAGAATCAACCATATTGATCACTAAGAATCGTCCATATTGATCACTAAGAGTCGACCTAGATCACTAAGAATCGACCTAGATCACTAAGAATCAACCATATTGATCACTAAGAATCGTCCATATTGATCACTAAGAGTCGACCTAGATCACTAAGAATCGACCTAGATCACTAAGAATCAACCATATTGATCACTAAGAATCGTCCATATTGATCACTAAGAGTCGACCTAGATCACTAAGAATCGACCTAGATCACTAAGAATCAACCATATTGATCACTAAGAATCGTCCATATTGATCACTAAGAGTCGACCTAGATCACTAAGAATCGACCTAGATCACTAAGAATCAACCATATTGATCACTAAGAATCGTCCATATTGATCACTAAGAGTCGACCTAGATCACTAAGAATCGACCTAGATCACTAAGAATCAACCATATTGATCACTAAGAATCGTCCATATTGATCACTAAGAGTCGACCTAGATCACTAAGAATCGACCTAGATCACTAAGAATCAACCATATTGATCACTAAGAATCGTCCATATTGATCACTAAGAGTCGACCTAGATCACTAAGAATCGACCTAGATCACTAAGAATCAACCATATTGATCACTAAGAATCGTCCATATTGATCACTAAGAGTCGACCTAGATCACTAAGAATCGACCTAGATCACTAAGAATCAACCATATTGATCACTAAGAATCGTCCATATTGATCACTAAGAGTCGACCTAGATCACTAAGAATCGACCTAGATCACTAAGAATCAACCATATTGATCACTAAGAATCGTCCATATTGATCACTAAGAGTCGACCTAGATCACTAAGAATCGACCTAGATCACTAAGAATCGTCCATATTGATCACTAAGAGTCGACCTAGATCACTAAGAATCGACCTAGATCACTAAGAATCAACCATATTGATCACTAAGAATCGTCCATATTGATCACTAAGAGTCGACCTAGATCTCTAAGAATCGACCTAGATCACTAAGAATCAACCATATTGATCACTAAGAATCGTCCATATTGATCACTAAGAGTCGACCTAGATCACTAAGAATCGACCTAGATCACTAAGAATCAACCATATTGATCACTAAGAATCGTCCATATTGATCACTAAGAGTCGACCTAGATCACTAAGAATCGACCTAGATCACTAAGAATCAACCATATTGATCACTAAGAATCGTCCATATTGATCCATAAGAGTCGACCTAGATCACTAAGAATCGACCTAGATCACTAAGAATCGTCCATATTGATCACTAAGAGTCGACCTAGATCACTAAGAATCGACCTAGATCACTAAGAATCAACCATATTGATCACTAAGAATCGTCCATATTGATCACTAAGAGTCGACCTAGATCACTAAGAATCGACCTAGATCACTAAGAATCGTCCATATTGATCACTAAGAGTCGACCTAGATCACTAAGAATCGACCTAGATCACTAAGAATCAACCATATTGATCACTAAGAATCGTCCATATTGATCACTAAGAGTCGACCTAGATCACTAAGAATCGACCTAGATCACTAAGAATCAACCATATTGATCACTATGAATCGTCCATATTGATCACTAAGAGTCGACCTAGATCACTAAGAATCGACCTAGATCACTAAGAATCAACCATATTGATCACTAAGAATCGTCCATATTGATCACTAAGAGTCGACCTAGATCACTAAGAATCGACCTAGATCACTAAGAATCAACCATATTGATCACTAAGAATCGTCCATATTGATCACTAAGAGTCGACCTAGATCACTAAGAATCGACCTAGATCACTAAGAATCAACCATATTGATCACTAAGAATCGTCCATATTGATCACTAAGAGTCGACCTAGATCACTAAGAATCGACCTAGATCACTAAGAATCAACCATATTGATCACTAAGAATCGTCCATATTGATCACTAAGAGTCGACCTAGATCACTAAGAATCGACCTAGATCACTAAGAATCAACCATATTGATCACTAAGAATCGTCCATATTGATCACTAAGAGTCGACCTAGATCACTAAGAATCGACCTAGATCACTAAGAATCAACCATATTGATCACTAAGAATCGTCCATATTGATCACTAAGAGTCGACCTAGATCACTAAGAATCGACCTAGATCACTAAGAATCGTCCATATTGATCACTAAGAGTCGACCTAGATCACTAAGAATCGACCTAGATCACTAAGAATCAACCATATTGATCACTAAGAATCGTCCATATTGATCACTAAGAGTCGACCTAGATCACTAAGAATCGACCTAGATCACTAAGAATCGTCCATATTGATCACTAAGAGTCGACCTAGATCACTAAGAATCGACCTAGATCACTAAGAATCAACCATATTGATCACTAAGAATCGTCCATATTGATCACTAAGAGACGACCTAGATCACTAAGAATCGACCTAGATCACTAAGAATCAACCATATTGATCACTAAGAATCGTCCATATTGATCACTAAGAGTCGACCTAGATCACTAAGAATCGACCTAGATCACTAAGAATCAACCATATTGATCACTAAGAATCGTCCATATTGATCACTAAGAGTCGACCTAGATCACTAAGAATCGACCTAGATCACTAAGAATCAACCATATTGATCACTAAGAATCGTCCATATTGATCACTAAGAGTCGACCTAGATCACTAAGAATCGACCTAGATCACTAAGAATCGTCCATATTGATCACTAAGAGTCGACCTAGATCACTAAGAATCGACCTAGATCACTAAGAATCAACCATATTGATCACTAAGAATCGTCCATATTGATTACTAAGAGTCGACCTAGATCACTAAGAATCGACCTAGATCACTAAGAATCGTCCATATTGATCACTAAGAGTCGACCTAGATCACTAAGAATCGACCTAGATCACTAAGAATCAACCATATTGATCACTAAGAATCGTCCATATTGATCACTAAGAGTCGACCTAGATCACTAAGAATCGACCTAGATCACTAAGAATCAACCATATTGATCACTAAGAATCGTCCATATTGATCACTAAGAGTCGACCTAGATCACTAAGAATCGACCTAGATCACTAAGAATCAACCATATTGATCACTAAGAATCGTCCATATTGATCACTAAGAGTCGACCTAGATCACTAAGAATCGACCTAGATCACTAAGAATCGTCCATATTGATCACTAAGAGTCGACCTAGATCACTAAGAATCGACCTAGATCACTAAGAATCAACCATATTGATCACTAAGAATCGTCCATATTGATCACTAAGAGTCGACCTAGATCACTAAGAATCGACCTAGATCACTAAGAATCAACCATATTGATCACTAAGAATCGTCCATATTGATCACTAAGAGTCGACCTAGATCACTAAGAATCGACCTAGATCACTAAGAATAAACCATACTGATCACTAAGAATCGTCCATATTGATCACTAAGAGTCGACCTAGATCACTAAGAATCGACCTAGATCACTAAGAATCAACCATATTGATCACTAAGAATCGTCCATATTGATCACTAAGAATCGACCTAGATCACTAAGAATCGACCTAGATCGCTAAGAATCGACCTAGATCACTAAGAATCAACCATATTGATCACTAAGAATCGTCCATATTGATCACTAAGAATCGACCTAGATCACTAAGAATCGACCATATTGATCACTAAGAATCGACCTATATCACTAAGAATCAACCATATTGATCACTAAGAATCGACCATATTAAGAATCGACCTAGATCACTAAGATGTCTTTTTTAGGGTTCCGTAGTCAAAAACAAGGAACCCTTATAGTTTCGCCATGTCCGTCTGTCCGTCTGTATGTCACTGCAGTCATTTTATTCTGTGACTATTAGAACTTCAGAGCTGAAATTTGGTAGACGTATAAATAATTATACCCGCTACAAAAAAATCTATTAACATTTTCGAAAAAAAATGTTTAAGGGTACCTCCCGTACATGTAAAGTGGGAATGAAAAAACATTTTTTCTACTTGCCCCATCGAGTGAGGTATCGTTGAAAAGGGGATTTAAAATCATTGTGAGGTTTCATAAACAGTTTTTCAATTTTATGTCCCATTTTCGAAATATTCGGCTCCAAAGTGGCCGTTTTTGGTAAATTTCGTGTCGGCCACGGTACCACAATGAAAGCGATTTTGGAAAAATCTAAAAAAAATCAGGGTACTAGCACATATTAGGTAAATGATAAAATCAAACGATTTTTTAATCCCTTATGTCCACAACAATTGTTGTGGATATAAGGGATTAAAAAATCGTTTGATTTTATCATTTACCTAATATTACAGTTTTGTTACAATATGTTTCAGTCAATCTCTACAGTTGTAACGAGATAAAACACATATAAGTCGACTTTAGTGCCAGCGAACCTCTAAAGTTGTATCGCGATAAAATACATAAGTCGATTTATGTGTTTCAGTCCAACTCTACAAAAAATTTAGAGCCAGGTTTATTTGTAACAAGAGTGAAAACAACCTATTATAAATGTTGTTGACCTATGTGCTTTAGCCAGACGGTAAGTTGAACTTTATGGATCATTTTGGTGATATAAATAAAAAACTCAAAAATTTGACTTATGTGCTTCAGTCTGTCGACTCTACATATTTCATAGCCACCAGTGACATCTTTTGATGACATAAACACTTATCGTGTAACAATAGAATTGTTATGAACGTCTTTTGTCTGTTGTATTACTCCGAATCAGCAATTTACTGACGCTGTTCGAATACAGGTCGATCTTAAATATCAAGACAGTTTGTATTTTATCCGCTGATTCGTTTGCGTTCATGTCGGTTTTTGAAGTAAATACTTCCTTAGACGCGTTATGCACTTTTTGGCTGGGTACTGAAAAAATGTGAAGTGTCCGAACTACTTCCGTAAGAATTCGAACTATTTCCGTCAGAATTCGCAACATACTTATATCATAAAAACGGCCGTCTACATCACTTCGATTCATAACGCAGTGGTTAGTCCTTTGCCTTCTATGTATAGGAACTTGGGTTCGAGACCCATGACAGCGTAGAATTTTGGCTTTTTTTAGTGTATTTGCCATATGGCACATACACTATTGGCGTCGGTCGGATGGCGGGACCTAGGGGGTCGGACCAAAATTTCTCGACGTTTCATACCCTCCTGAACAATTTGGCACCATTTTTGGAAATATTTATATATATATATGTTCGCGGCAAAACACTAGTTTGTTGATACGGATTTACTTATGGAAGGGTGTATTTAATTAGGTGTACTGATAAAATCCATGTCTAATATTGAAATTTAGAAAAATTTAATTATTTTAAGGGATGTATTAAGGGGTTAAATTTTTTATTTTGTCAAAAAACAAACTTAAGTTCACTGTTCACATAATAATGCCACAATGCCTGTATTAGCAAATACACTATATTGTCGGCAGGGTTTGGCACTGCGACCCGAGTTTTTTTTTTTTAAATTCTATATTCTTACGGATCACCCTGTATATAAACGACAGGCAAGAGTTCTGAGAAACGGGGTCCGCTTACTGTAACAACTGGTACCTGCACGAAAGTTCTAGAGAAAGCGAGAACACACTAGGCTTATGCTACGCAGCCTATATAAACAGCAGTACGAGTGAGTGAGGGAATCAGTCAATGGTGAGTCACGCATTCAAGTCTACGTTGGAGCAGTAAAATATTGCCGTGATATAAATAACCAAATTGATAAATAAATACGAGCGCAGTGGTAATAATTACGAATTATTGTATATAGTTGTTTTGTTTTGCTTTGTAATTACTGTTTAGTTATTGTTTACTTGTGTTGATTGTTAGAATTGACTTTTCGTTGTTGCGTTCATTATTATTGTGTTTTTAATTATTGTAAATAAATATTTATTCCACTAACTCAGAAAACAGTTTTGTGACAATATGATATTTATTTATATATTATTTTATTTTTGTTATATTCTTTCTTTGATAATAATTATAATGTTTTTGAAACCAAGGTGGAATTAATTAAAAATACAATTTTAGTATTTTAGTAATAAATTATTTTTAGTTCATAAATGCGCGATAATAGATGACACCGAGGATGACACTAAAAATTAGAAAATCTGAAGTATTTACTTCTGTCGTGTGGTCATAAGCACACACCCACTTTTTTTTCTTATCTAATCGTATCTCTGACATCTTGCAGACGACCTTTAAAGAATAATATAGCGTTAAATAATTCCTATAGCATCTTACGGTTACTGATCAAAGTATTTATGATCGAAGATATTATCTTATCTGACGAATAAAAATATGGTACCTCTCATTATCTTCTCATGTCGCCATATTGAATACACCACAAGTAGGGTAAATGCGGGAGAGATACCGCGGTAGGAGAGACGCCGCATGGCTATTAACTTACCTATTTACCATTAATGGATGGTGCTACAAGTACGTATGTTCGTTCATCTTATCTTGACAAGATAAGATGAGCGTCTCTCCTACCGCGGCATCTCTCCCGCATTTACCCTAAATTCCGGTTCCCAATAAATACAAATAAAAAATGATTTTGCTTTTTTTACTATACTTTATTAAAAATCGTTCAATCCAAATGCCTCATGGAACTGATATTATTTTATAGCTTTCAGTAAAATGCACATAATATGAGCAAATAATGAAAGTAGTGAAAATAAATAATTTTACTTAGTATTTGTTTCATTTTTTTAAAATGATGCAGATATTCCATTTCACTGTACAAAAAAAAAAGAATTGTAAAATCTGAAATTGATGTATACAAACAGGCATCGATTATTTGCATTCTGGGAAATAATTTTATTATAGGGTGAACGCATAAGTTCTTGACCTGGATAGCTAATTAAAAAAAAATTACATGTTATTATTTTAAACCTCCACTAATTATATTTTATCTATAAACGCAAAAAGAAACTAAAATATAAAACACTAGTTATTTGGGCCTAGTACCAATTAATATTTTCAAGTTATTGTTTAAGTGAAAATATTAATTTGCGAGTAAGTTAAACATCAAGTAATAGATTCGTACCTCACTTGTCAATTAATATTGTTACAAAACTGTTTTCTGAGTTGGCGGAATAAATATTTATTTACAATAATTCGTAACAATTAACTATATACAATAATTGCAACAACGAAAAGTCAATTCTAACAATAAAAAAACTTAAACGGTAATTATTGAACTAAACGAGCCACTTAAATAACACTTAACAAATAACTATATATACAATTAACTACACTAATATTTATATTATCAGGTGAATTTATATCAGATTTATTTATATCAGACGCACTATTCGTCGCTCAGTACTTGACTTCGTATTCAACACGACACTGATTACCGATTGCGTGACACCGTCGACTGACTGCCTCAACACGACACACTCGATCGTTATATACCTGTATTGCCTACGCCCAGTGTGTGCTCGTTCTCTCTAACGTTCTCTAGAACATTCCTGCAGTTACTCGTTGTTCAGCAAGCAGACACCGCTTCTCGATTTCTCTATTGGAGGCAGTGGCGTAACATCTTGGGGTTTGCTACAATATTTTATAATTTCTTTTCATACCGATCGAATATATTATTAGTAAAATATGAAAGCAGAGATTTAAAATAATATAATAATAATAAAATTTTCTTTGCTTTATTAATATATTACGTAATAATCTATTCTATTTTTTATATTAATTATATATAACAGGGGTTCCCAATATTTTCTTTACTGCGACTCCCTTTACAGGTTGCAATTTTTTGCGACGCCCTTCTAAAACAAGATACATGTGTGTAGCTCTAGCAGACAATAAAATTACTTTATTATTCAAAGAAAAGTCCAAAGAATATAGAATCTTAATTATTATTTATTAGATTCTAATTCTAATAATCAGAAAACATAACCTACAAACAATACTTTAATGAGCAGGATGAGCTTGCTTTTCTGAACATAACTTCTCAAATCTGGACTGAAGTTCTGAAATTGCGACTCCCCTAGGATAGCGCCGCGACGCCTTTGGGCGTCGCGACACACAGTTAGGGAACCTCTGATATATAATATTAAAGTGGTCGAGAACTGACGCCTCTACCTTATGCACATCCCCTAATGATTTTTTTCCAGGAAGGAGGCCATTCCACGTAATTTAAACAGTTCCACGTTTTGTTCAATTTTTGTCAATGCTGTAAAAAAACTTAAATATACTTCTGAATTTCCCGGTAACATTCATCAATTATTTTTTGTCATACCCACTAGAATGAATGAATTGTGGATTATAGACGCTCGACAACAAAGGTCATTAGCGTCTGTATACCCACTAGAAAATGGCTACTTTTCATGTATGTATACCGGCCTGTAAGGGGTCATATTTAACAGGCAGGCGTACCGAAAGTGTTTTCATAACATAACTAGTGCGGTAAGTAAACTGACCTTAAATTGCCCCCAAATTGCCCTTAAATTGCCCCCAAAATGCCCTTAAATTGCACCCAAAATGCCCTTAAACTGCACCCAAAATGCCCTTAAATTGCCCCCAAAATGCTCTTAAATTGTACCCAAATTCCTTTAAATTGCCCCCAAAATGCCCTTAAATTGCCCCCAAAATTCCCTTAATTGCCCTAAAATGCTCTTAAATTGCCCCCAAAATACCCTTAAATTGCCCCCAAAATGCCCTTAAATTGCCCCCAGAATACCCTTAAATTGCCCCCAAAATGCCCTTAAATTGCACCCAAAATGCCCTTAAATTGCCCCCAAAATTCCCTTAAATTTCCCCCAATATTCCCTTAAAATGCCCCCAAAATGCCCTTAAATTGCCTCCGTTTACTTACCAGAGTAACTTATGTTTATTCGCTCTATCCACCTGCTATTACATACTCACGGCCTGCTGTAAATGTAAAGATGGCGACGCAATTAATTAACTGTCAATTTTTTTTTAAATAATGAAAATAAAGTGAAAAGTAGGTCTTTTGTAGTGGGTATTGCAAAAAATACCATGTGGCTGTAAAAATTCGCCATCGTTTGTTTTTACATACTGTCACAACTCGTAGATGAATTGTAGATTATAGACGCTCGACAACAGAGGTCATTAGCGGTCACAACTCGTAATAAACCCCATTACGACACTAGAAATACAATCTACTATTACAGTTTTCAAATAAAAATTTCAGTTTTTGTTTAAATTTTATTTTTAGTAAGCTGATAAGACTTTCTCAATTTTACGTACAGCATTCTATATAGTTACGTATTTTATGCTTAGTCATAAAATCCATTTAAGAAACGAAAATCGTTTTATCTTCACCTTTGCTTCCACCATCAACACCCGTGTCTGCCACCGTTAATACAGTTATGAGTCATATAAACACATATCTTCTTTTAGACGTTGATGGCCTCAGATGTTGAGCGTCTATAATCTATAATCTCTATTCGTATCTTCTACAATCTCTCTCCCACCATATTTTAATAGCTCAACGGATCTAAAACTTTCCAAATGGAGTATTCATTTGTTTTATTGTTTAAGTTAATCAAGTTTTATAAGCTGTTTAAAATCGGTCAGACATTTTTCTGGACTTTGCATTAAATCAATATGTTAGAATTTTCGCAGCAGAAATGGTTACGTCATCCATTTAGTTGGATTTTTTTCTGTCTATCTTTTATTTATTTATTGTAAATTATAGACGCGTCGACAACTTAGGTCATTAGCATCTTGATTACATTAAATAACATAACTCACTTAAAACTAAATGACATCACAAAACATTCATGAGCGGAGGTGGGATTCGAAGCCACGACAGTCTGATACAGAGGCCGCGACGCTAACCACTGGACCACACTGTCCTCTATTCTGTCAATCTATAATGGATAGCATAAAAATGGAGGTAAAGAAATGCTATCTGTTTACCCGATAAAAAGTAATTAATTTATAACAAGGCGTATAACAAATCCTTTGATTGATATAGGCAAAGATTAATTAATTTTCTCTTCTCAGAAAGAATATTACTTGCAAAGCTTTGAAAAATACGTCTAGATATTGTACTATTTCTATTATGTCACAAAATAACAAAGAGCTGTAACTAATAAAAAGTGGGTGCGTGTACTTATGTATGCGCGTCAGAAGTTATACTTCTTTGACGTGATTTAAAACTAATTTTTAATTCCCTCGGTGCCGCCATCCGACTGACGTCAATAAGTTACACGTCTTCCTAACTCAGCAGGCCATAGTTTTTAAACATAATAATCAAACATCAGCTGTAAATAAATAGTAAATAAATTAATTAGAAATATAATCGTATTAAGTTCAGATTTACTTGGCAGTTAGTAGCCTTAAATAAATAAAAATAAAAACAAGATGGCGCAGTCTAGATTTGACCTCAATTTTTTTTTAATTTCAAGCTGCATTGCGTTTTCATGAATACCTGCAAATTTTCCGGCTGAGAAAAGTTCGAAAAAAAAAAATTAACGATCACGTGACCAGGGTACTATTAAAACATGGCGGCCAAATGCTATCATGTCGCATTAGAATTCAATTTGTGTCCGCTATATCTTTAGAATCAAATTATGCATCATTGCCTTCAGTAATAAACTATTGTAGAGGAAAAGGTAGCAGACACACTTTCAACAAAGATGTTTGGACAACAGGTTAGGGGAAAGCTGCATCAAATAAAACGATCTCTCTTATGCATGGACAATAGTCTCCTTTGTCTCTATCCTTCATGGATTAGGGTTTCACTATACAGTGTACACGAAGAAAACAGGTTAGGGGAAAGCTGCATCAAATAAAACGATCTCTCTTATGCATGGACAATAGTCTCCTTTGTCTCTATCCTTCATGGATTAGGGTTTCACTATACAGTGTACACGAAAAAAAACGACCAAGTGCGACTCGCACTTGGTCGTTTTCGACCTATACAATTAAATTTAATGAATATAATACCTTAACGATAATATTAAGTTTTAGTGTCATCTGTTAGCGCACTTGTCAACTACAAAATATATGTTTTAGTGTCATCTGTTAGCGCACATGTGAACTACTTTTTACTCGTATTGAGTCTTTAGTGTCATCTATTAGCACACTTATGAATTACACATTATTACCAGCATATTGCAAATACGTGTCCGTGTTTGAGTCGAGTAGCCCCGATTGTCACCGTCGGGTGCGTTTCACATCACTGTTAGCGCTGTAAGCGCGCCTAAGGAAGTTTTCACTTCAAAAATTGAAGCGTTAACGAAAATAAAGTTTTCACTGCATAGTTACTTTTTGATCACTCTGTATCTTTGTTTAAGATATTTTTAAATTTTCATTTTGTTAATAGAATAGTCGATTGAAAAATGAATTACTAGGCCCAGATAACCGCTGCAATTGGCGATCTTTCTAAACTAGTAATAAATTTTGAAATTCGATATAAATCGATAGAATCTTTCTGCGTAGTGCAGTCAATTATTTTTAAGGATGTCGCGTATATATTTCTGCGGTCTAATGTCAAAATCGCGTATGTCGTAAATTAGAGTTTAGTCGATCAAAAGATGAAAGGTTAATTTTTTTTTCACACATTTTTTTCACACATTTTTTGTCACACATTTTTTGTCGCAAATTTTTTTCACACATTTTTTTTCACACATTTTTTTTATCACACATTTCTTGTCACATATTTTTTGTCACACATTTTTTGTCGCAAATTTTTTTCACACATTTTTTTTCACACATTTCTTGTCACATGTTTTTTTTCACACATTTCTTGTCACACATTTTTTGTCGCAAATTTTTTTCACACATTTATTTTGTCACACATTTCTTGTCACACATTTTTTGTCACACATTTTTTGTAACGCATTTTTCGTCTCGCATGATTTTACCCCCCTATATAGCGCCGGGAAGGACGCAGTTCTACGTCAAAATTGCACTCTTAGTACACATGCACAGAATGTGTTTTTGAGTGGGGCGTGCGCTCTGCACATTATAATTTTCACACAATCCCCAATGTCGTATGTTTGAAGCCCCCACGCGTTTAAGGGATGCACGTATATAAAGGGATGCTCAGACAAACCGCCCTTATTAGCCGTCCGTATACCGTGAAGTGAACGACGCGTCGCGACCATCACTTGTTTCATAAATAGAACAAGTGAACACACACATTGGAAAAGCGTCGTCAGTTTTTTTCTGTAACAAGTGATTATCGTAATTACATTGTTGCGTACGTCTTTTGTTTTTTTCAATAGAAGGCTTTTGTTTTCGGAGTTAACAAGTTTTTTTATGATGGTGACAATGATATCCCCTAAGACTGTTACATTAAGACATGTTGTAGTGATGGTATTTTTTGTAGTGGCGGTAAGTTTTTACAAACTTTTTATCGATTTCGAATTTATTAAATTCTTTACAAAGCTTTTAAAATTAAATACATTTAACCCTCTATTTACACGGGCTTTTTTTCTTTTTTTTAGGCCTCGTACAGATTCATATTTTCTTTTTATTATTGTAAGTAGATTATAGACGCGTATAATATGTAAGCTGTTTAGTTATTGTACACTTTTATCAGAAATATATTTCAGTTTTTTAAAACTATCTGAAGTCTGCATATCTCACAGAATCACACGCCGTTACTCACTTTTATTAAACCGACTTTTAACGCTGTCTAATGTGTCAAAAAGTGACATTTACCTTAAAGGAATCACACGCCGTTACTCACTTTTATTAAAATCAGCCGAACTATTGAACCGATTTGGATGAAATTTCTATGGGACCAATTTAAAAGTATATTCTTTCAAATAAAAACAGAATTTTCCAAATCGGTTTATAAATGACGGAGTTCTGAGGTAACAAACATAAAAAAAAATACAACCGAATTGAGAAGCACCTCCTTTTTTTGATGTCGGTTAAAAAGTGACATTTACCTTAAGGAATCACACGCCGTTACTCACTTTTATTAAAATCAGCCGAACTATTGAACCGATTTGGATGAAATTTCTATGGGACCAATTTGAAAGTATATTCTTTCAAATAAAAAAAGAATTTTCCAAATCGGTTTATAAACGACGGAGTTCTGAGGTAACAAACACAAAAAAAAAAATACAACCGAATTGAGAACCACCTCCTTTTTTGAAGTCGATTAAAAACTAATTTACTGTGTAAATTGAGGGTTATAGGTGCACATTTTTAATATATTACACAATTTATTATTGTTTAAAGTTCGTTTTGAGAGGAATCGATTTTTCAAATTTTAATTAAAAAGTTCGAAACATACTTTCAAGTAATAAAGTGTTTCAAAATCAATTCTCGTTTATGAAAAGTTTTTTTGTGGCAGTTATTAAAAGACAAGCGCGCGTAAATTTATAATTAGTTTTGTCGTTATGAAAACAATATCCGTCCAAAATATTTTGGAATATTTTGAAATATTTTTGAAACTTGTCAACTTTCCTTTAAAAATAAATAAATAAATAATAAAAAACGGGTGTGTGCTTATGACCACACGACAGAAGTGAAAACTTCAGATTTTCTAATTTTAAAATATACAGGGTGTCCTCAAAGACACTAAACACACGCCTACCACATGTTCCTGAGACCAAAATAAGCTGATTTAAGCGAACTTATCTTCTTACAAAATTGCTTAGTTTGGGCGCTATACGGCCCTGAAGTTACAATTTTGAAATCGTTTTTTTGTTATAAATTTAAAACGGCTTGTGCGATTTTGCTAAAATTTGGCACGTTGACATAGTTTTATGGATCAAAAAAACCCATGTTAAAATTATGATTTATATTAATCCATAGGCGTAGAAATCGGGTTTTTTAATATTTGAACGTTTCAAATTTCTACGCCAATGGAAGAAAAGGGGTTTAAGTATAAAATTTAGAATCAGTAACTTATTTGCTACAAAAAAGCTACTCTTAATAAGACTCGATTACTCTCATGGTTTTTGAGAAATTTGTATTTTAATAATTCGCAGTAATTTTTACAAAATGAAGTAAAGCGACTAAAACATGATAAAAAATAAATAAATATGTCATAAAAAGTGGTCAAAGTGTCCACCATTTTTACGCATACAAAGATTTATACGACGAAGAAAATTAATTTACTCTGTGCATAACTTCTTCATTATCTCCAGTTTTATTCTTAGAAAAACGCATGGCCATCTTAATTATTTATTGATCAACTTATTATTATCAACGTATTATTATCGATTACCTTATTACTAAAACACAAATTTCTCAAAAACCATGAGAGTAATCGAGTCTTATTAAGAGTAGCTTTTTTGTAGCAAATAAGTTACTGATTCTAAATTTTATACTTAAATCCCTTTTCTTCCATTGGCGTAGAAATTTGAAACGTTCAAATATTAAAAAACCCGATTTCTACGCCTATGGATTAATATAAATCATAATTTTAACATGTGTTTTTTTGTTCCATAAAACTATGTCAACGTGCCAAATTTTAGCAAAATCGCACAAGCCGTTTTAAATTTATAACAAAAAAATGATTTCAAAATTGTAACTTCAGGGCCGTATAGCGTCCAAACTAAGCAATTTTGTAAGAAGGTAAGTTTGCTTAAATCGGCTTATTTTGGTCTCAGGAACATGTGGTAAGCGTGTGTTTAGTGTCTTTGAGGACACCCTGTATATATAAATTTTTAATCACACAGTTTTAATCATAAATATATTAAAATCGGCCGATACAATTAAATTTAATGAATTTATTTATTTATTGTAAATTATAGACGCGTCGACAACTTAGGTCATTAGCGTCTTGTTTACATCAAATAACAACTCACTTAAAACTAAATAACATCATAAAACATCCATGAGCGGAGGCGGGATTCGAACCCACGACAGTGTGATCCAGAGACTGCGACGCTAACCAATGGACCACACTGTCCTCAGAATGGTATCGTTCAGATAAAATAAACTTTACAATAAAAAGAGATTTTATAAAAAATAAGATACAAAGACTTGAGACAAATTGCATTAGTTCCGCCGGAGCTTAACTGTGTGGCCCTCTGTTTTTCATTTTCCGCAGTTCTAGACTTCCATTTAAACAAATTGAATATTTATAAGGTGGATCGTTTCACGCCATCTGAATCTTTGAAAAAGTAATTTTATTTAAGGCGTGCAGAAATAAGAGAAACAATTGTACTTATTACAATACATCAATTCATTCTAAAGTATGGAAAATTAGTCTGGAACAATCCATACAAAAAATCTCAGATCATCATCGGCCAAAATCCTCAACCTTATTGAAGTTATACTTCTTTAGGCGCGTTATGAAAAAATGATGAGAGTGAATTTTTCAAAAACTGTGACATCAAAATTAACAGGATTGATTACCATGGTTACCATAGAAACAAATCTTGTCATTTATTATTTTATTTCAATAAATTATTTGCATGCGCGAAATTTAAAGTGGAGTCGATTGGCGTTCAAGAATGTATGGGGTTTAACGGAATATTCGTTACTGTTCTCTTAAAACACATTTCTTACCAAAACAATGGCTGTTTCACAAAAATAATTAATAAATCCCGTCATTATTGGCTACAAAACTTTATTATTTCGTGTGAAATAATTTTTTATTTGAAATTAAAAATTTATGAAAAATGAATGTCCTAACTTGATTCAGCCAGTGACGTTTATTCTAACCTAACTTAACCTCGTTGACGTTTGTCGAGGTATAATTTAAGCAATTATAATTAGAAATTGAGTTTGTTCTTTCCATTTGGAGTTGAAAAAGTGTTCTGAAGTCGTCTGAGCTACGCTAGATCAAGGGAGGGCAAGCTAAAAGAATAAAAAAAATGTTTTCATCAATTAGGTATTGGATATCTAGGTATTATTTTAGATTTTTCCTCAGTCGGAAATTTAAACTTTTTGCAGTCATAATTTTCATTATAACTGCATTCGCAGTCATAATTTTCATTATAACTGCATTCAAGTACAAAACGCCACCTCATAACAAATTGCTTTACTTATTAACGACGACGTGTTTAAAAAAACGAGGTTATGTCTGTAGAATGAATGAAATTTGACAGTTGTGTCGTGTCAATGGGTGAACGTAAGTTTAACGCAGATTCTAGTTAGAAGGAGACAGTTGCGACTCCGCCACGCCTTCCTTTCTTAATCTATTGTACAGTGAATTTTTAAAACAATTTTACATAGCAACGGTTGACTATTAATTAACTCGGAACCTACTAAATAAAAAAAACAAGCAAAGCACCTACTACATATTTACATTAAATCTTATGGCCCATAGACTACTACAAAATTGTAAATGTTCTCAATGTTATTTGCCCTATGTTTGGTAAAACCGTCTATATACCCTGTATTTAGATATATTATGTGACCCATTTTCACTTTAATTTCGTCTATATCCTTTGATATGTTGAAGCGGTATTAAATCCTGAAGGACGATATATTTATTTTTTAGTCTTGACAAAGATATCTACGTTTACTGTAAGGAATTCCTTTGTTTTTATGTATTGTTACAAAACTGTTTTCTGAGTTGGCGAAATAAATATTTATTTACAATAACAATAAATGCAACAACAAAAAGTCAGTTCTAACAATCAACACAAGTAAACAATACTTAAACAGTAATTAACACTTAACTATGTACAATTAACTATATACAATTAACTATATACCAGGACTATTTATTTCTAGTTATTTATTTTATCAATTTATATCACGGAACTATTTATATTTCTGCACGATTTATATCACTGTATTTATATCAGATTTATTTCGCTGTTAAACACTGTCACAGTATAATCTACACTGACTGATTGCGCGACTCACTGTTCACTGATTTATATAGGCTGCGTGGACTGGAGCCCATAGTGCTTCTCGCGTTCTCTAGAACATTCGGGCAGTATGCAGACCCCGTTTCTCGGAACTCTTTGTTTGCCGTTTATATACAGGCTGATCCGTAACAGTATTCAGTGTTGCGTATCAATAATTCAAAAGTACTTGCTCACATTTTCGTAAATTTAATTTTGTATTTTCATTTTGAAAATTATGTCATAGCCTAATCTTGAAATAGTGTAGAGTAGTAAATCATTTTGGTTTGAAGTTTTTGACAGAGTAGGTACTTAACCTTCTTTTAAATCATTACTAAAAAGTAAAGACTTAATTAATACCCAACAAACTTTAAGAGTATTCTGATTATATTTAAAATATTGTTATAAATTGTAATAAATATAGACAATGCAGTGGCGGATTTACACATTTGCCGCCAGGAGGCTATTCAAATTTTGCCGCCCCTACAATTCGATACCCTAGTTCACAATCATATTAATTAAAATTTCTTGTCAATGATATTGTAACTTTATGATTTGTGCACTATCGATCGTCCTATTTACACCACCTTTTCCCCGTAATTAGTATGATTGTGAACTAGGGGATCGATGTGTCAGTTCCTAGATTATTTTTACAACCCAACGATTTAGTTAAGATTGCACAAGAAATAGTTTTTGGGTAAATTGTAGAAAAAATTATCTAAGTGGTGAAACATATTAATTATTACATGTTGAATTGTTTGTGTGGACCTAATAACATTTAGTTACCTATATAAATATGAATCTTTTTAATTTCTGTAAGACATAAAAAAAATGTTGGCCCCAAATTTGCCGCCCCTAAAATCTGCCGCCCTAGGCTCCAGCCTACTCAGCCTGCTGGTAAATCCGCCACTGAGACAATGTTCAGAACTGTCTTGTTTATTGGTTATTAAAAGTATTTAGGGTAAATGCGGGAGAGATGCCGCGGTAGGAGAGACGCCGCATGGCTATTAACTTACCTATTTACCATTAATGGATGGTGCTACAAGTACGTATGTTCGTTCATCTTATCCATTAATGGTAAATAGGTAAGTTAATAGCTCATGCGTCTCTCCTACCGCGGCATCTCTCCCGCATTTACCTTACCTGAATTGCGGAATGATTTAAAAGAAGGCTATAGTTGGACCGGTTAACAAATGGAGTTATCACGTGAAAAGCACGTGAATAGCTATTGTAGAACCGGCTGTGGAAGCACGATACGAACGCCAGTTTGTCTCTGCTAATTTTTAAGCAGCCAGTCATCATGATTTTTCATGGCTCCATCTGTTAAGCGGCCCGACTATAGGTAGCTACTCTATGTTACCACTGGAATCAAACAAGCTGTTTCAAGAAAATTATAGTTAATCCGGTCCTGGAGGTGCACTAACAGTACGCTGCGAAAATGTCTTCACAAATTAAATTAAAAGATAAATTCACTTGGACATTCAACGAACATTTATTTAATTATAGCGTCTCGTTTTGTTAAAAAAACTCACTAAAAAGTCACTATTTTTTTATGTTGTAATCTTTAAAACCTAAATTGCACATAAATCACTAAAGGTACGTGCAGTATGGAGCTGGGATTCTAGATGGTAGCGTAGATCATAGCTGGGCTTGCTTAAATTAAGGCATTGTTATATATGCGAGTGTACATAACGAAGCAGTGAGTGTAGCAGGTATAAGCGCTGTTACAAGAGCTGCTAGATACAAGAATGTATCGCACCATTCTTTCAGCGCTCTGACTACTACAATCAACGTGTGACAACTGTCAAATGGCCGTTACGAGTTTCGCAATGGATGTGACTAGTTTAATAAGTGAAATTTTGCCAGTTTTTATTTAATTTGTTTCGAGTTTTTTCTAAGACATATTGGAAAGTGTGTGTAAATATTCAAAAAACCGATTTGGATAAAATTTTAATTCTTGGTATAAATGATGAAATTCGCCATGTTTAGATCGTTTTTTATTAATCTAGGGTGGACATGATAGCTCCTACCCAAATTTGTATTTAAAATATACCGCTTTGTAGCAGCAGAACACAAATATTCGTCTTCGCTATCTGACATTTCAAACGCGATTAAAGCTTGTATCAATGGTATCAAAGCTTTGTTGTGCAAACCTATAAGCGCTTATAATTTCAGCCACCATCTACCATACACGCTATCATCTAGAATTCCAGCTGCGTACTGCACGTACCTTAATATGTTATTAAAACAATTCATGATTTGTTTGCTTTACGAGACCTCTGTACCAATATTTCACAGACGGATTAGCCACATGTTTAACTCGTTAATAAAACATAACTTCAGTTTTAGCTTATATAAGTAGATATTATATCGGGTGTACCAAGGACTGATTCAGGACGTTCATGATGTAACAATTCAATTGTTTCATGATTAATATTTTTAAAACTCGAAAAACTATTCTGAAATAAAAATAGGTAAAAACACTTTTAAGTTAAACGATTTTATTTTAAATTATCAGCTGTACCAAAAACTAGAAAATAATTAGGACACAAACCAAGGGGCACTTTGTGTCACCGCGTCAGCGGAATAAGTAATAAAAACGTGGGGCGCATTTGAAATATTTCTGTTGGAGGGCTTGGAAACACATTTTTGTAGACAAGCCGTTACACAGATTTTTATGCGCCCCACGTTTTTATTACTTATTCCGCTGACGCAGCGACACAAAGTGCCCCTTGGTTTGTGTCCTAATTATTTTCTAGTTTTTGGTACAGCTGATGATTTAAAATAAAACCGTTTAACTTAAAAGTTTTTTTACCTATTTTTATTTTCTAGATTTTAGTTTCATTTCTGGCCCGTATCATTATGCAAACTCCATATTCTTTCAACTGTCCACCTCCTGATTCCATCATCAGACCCTCGTTACCAAGTCGAAATTATCATAATATTGTATTGTCACGGGAACTCAATGTGTGTGCAAAGTTTCATAAGAAGTAGTTGAAAAAGCTGTCGCAAGATTTGAAATAAAGATAGTAACAAACAAGCATATATATATACGGGGTTAAGCTAAATAAAACCGTTTAAAATTAACCAATTCAATTTATTAATTAAGTCTCAACCGACAGCGATGTAATTCATAACAATGAAACCTACTCGTGAATAACACAAAATATCAGGCAGCAATGTCGCCCTGAGATTGTTTTTTGGCTATATCTAAGAAAAAATCAAATGCCACTGCCAAAATTGCAACTTTGACAGTCTTTAAAACCTTCAATTTTGATAAAATAAAATAAAAACATATTGATAATCTACTCAAAAGGCCCTTTTCAACGATACCCTACAAGAATAGGAACAAAAAAATTTTTTGACTGCTGTTTGCATGTGTGGACGCCCCCCTTAAATAAACCTTTTTAATTTTGAAGTTGCTATAATTAAATAGAGCAGTGTGATCCTTGAAAACAGTGTAGAAATTGTCGGAAGTGAGCACTTCCTTGGCACATAGGATCAATAAAAGCAATACTGATTAATTCAAAATTTGCATTTAATAACTAACGTTTCGGTATTCTTCATACCATCTTCAGAGTCTACAAGAAAAATTATAATGTTGATACAATGGTTGTATGTAAACGTGGGTGAGAATATTTATATGGTGAAAAACAATTATTTTGTGGAAATAAAGTTAAAGTTAACAAAAATTGAAATATGTTTTTATCTTACCAAAATGCTGTCAATTTCTTTCAGTATTTTGTTTGATCGGTTAATGAACATGGTGTTGACATTGTTGGTTTTTTTTATATAAAAACTCATAAAAATTGTTAAAAGTAAAAACTACATTTTACTTTTAACAATTTTTATGAGTTTTTATATAAAAAAAACCAACAATGTCAACACCATGTTCATTAACCGATCAAACAAAATACTGAAAGAAATTGACAGCATTTTGGTAAGATAAAAACATATTTCAATTTTTGTTAACTTTAACTTTATTTCCACAAAATAATTGTTTTTCACCATATAAATATTCTCACCCACGTTTACATACAACCATTGTATCAACATTATAATTTTTCTTGTAGACTCTGAAGATGGTATGAAGAATACCGAAACGTTAGTTATTAAATGCAAATTTTGAATTAATCAGTATTGCTTTTATTGATCCTATGTGCCAAGGAAGTGCTCACTTCCGACAATTTCTAAACCTTTTTAATCTTTTGTTATTCTCTCAGTCTTTGGGCCGCGGTAATACATAGGTATTATGTGTGAATTTCAAGTTCCTATCTCATTTCGTATAAAAGCTACAGGCCTGTGACAGACAGACATCGTTGGAACAACAATAGGGTTTCTTTCTGGTACGGAACCCTAAAAACCATTTCTTTTTAATAGGGTAACGCTTTTTAGCCTTATGTAATTGTAATTGTATTTTAAAGACCACCAACAGCTAAGGTTATTTGGGCCTAGCACCAATTCATATTTTCAATTCATTATTTTTTTTTTTTTTTTAATAATAAATTGAAAATCCAATTGACACTTTTACCAGCTCTCGGGCTAGAACTCGGGAACTGGGGACTTGTAATAGAGGAACCATAGCAACGCCATGTAAACAACAGCGCCGCTACACTCTCGGCTATTCTCAAGCCCTTTTAGCCTTATGTAATATTAATAAAGGGACTCTTAATCGATCAAAGTTTATTAAACAAATTTTTGCGGAGCACCCCTTATAAAATTCCAAACATAATACATCTTACGGAAATGTTCAGCGTTATCGTACTCCATACGCTGCCGGTTTTAGCAGATGTATAGTTTATTCCTTTGTAATTTATGTTTGTATTATAATCTGGAGACAATAGCTTAAATAATTCACATTTGGCGTCCCTAAGTTTCAACAAGTTGTATATAAATTTTGCATAAGCTTCGTGACTATAAATTGAAATCTTCTGAAAATATGGTTTGAATCTTTGAACGCTGAAACCATATTTCATTCCACAAACTTAGATTTACAGTTTTGTGACGTCACTATACAGTGAACAGTCTTTCTGGCCTTGCACTATAAAAATATTTGATAAAGTTGTTTTATAAAATACTACATCACTCGTGTTAATAATGTACTAAAAAGGAAAAAAAACAATATTTAATAATTTTGCTTCATAATTTAGACCTTTTCATCGACGAACATTTTTTTCTGCGCATGTGCTCAATTCCGCCATGTTTTTCAAAAACTTGTCATATTGACAGATGGCACGTGATTGATTTTGGAAAAAGTAAATAGTAATTAAATAAGATATATTATTTAAAGAAGTGGTACAACACCCTAGAAAAATATTTGAGTACTTTTAAAGATAAACTTTTTACGATAAACAATTTATGACAGATAGAATTCTAACCTTTCAAGCATCCACCAGTTTTCCGGCCATGGCACTTCAACCACCGTCCCAATTCAGCACAAGTATATGTTCTTTCACTGTTTTGTGCACTAATTTAGCACCGTCAGTAACATTTTCATCTAAATTAACATTGAAAAACGGTTCTGACCTTGTCATTGCGTCAAAAAGAGTACGAAACTTTTGAAAAGCGCGATCATAACCATGGCGACGGCGCTTGCGCGTAACTACTGGTGAAAAGGTCTATTATACCAAAGCATAGGTCGTTACTATGAAAGTTTAATAGTCATGACCCAAGCTTTTATAATTATGACCCCAAATTATTAAATATTATAGTAAAAGCTTGTCTTTAAAAAGTTTTTTTTTAACTTATATTTTATTTTGTTCCTTTTTGTTTTTCACAATTAATAAACTGATTAATTGTTTAGTTCCAAAAATGACTGATTCATGTATTGTCATCGGGAATACCGTGTACTAAATTTCAAATCGATCTGATATATCGAAGTCGTTCAAAATTGACTTGCTAGATTAACTAACAAAAATAAACATACATATTACATACATACTAACAAGTGAAATAAAAGCTTGTAAAAATATCGTTTTAATAATATTCTCTTTTCTCGGACAATGATGCAAAAAAGAATAATAATCTACCGCGCTATTTTTGTCGATATACATGGGAACTTTCCATGTCTTTGTTAAAAAACAATCTTTGATCTGGAATACTGAAAAAATCCCGTGTAGGTGTAAGGTGCAGTGTATGGATAAATTGAAATGAATGGTCTGAAATATTTCCGCTTCGTATGAAGATATTGAACAAGACGTGCAGGTGTCAGCGAAATTCGATCAAATTTATATCAAATAAAGTCTCTTCTGACAGTGAATATGATTTTGATAGTACAATGAATGCAAAATGAGACTCGGATTCCCGGTATTGATGTTGGCTGGTATTATTGAACTACAATAATACTGGAACGGGCTCTCCCGATACCTCCCGAAAACGAGCCGACAAGGATAGTTGTCAAATGTATTGTCTTCTCTCCTTTAAAACGTTGTTAGAGTGCATACAATTAGAGAAAACCAAATCGTAACGGAAATCCGCGCACAACTAAGACTCGAGTTTCCGGTATGAACGTCGGCTGGTATCGTAATTGTATTTTAAAGACCACCAACAGCTAAGGTTATTTGGGCCTAGCACCAATTCATATTTTCAATTCATTATTTTTTTTTTTTTTTAATAATAAATTGAAAATCCAATTGACACTTTTACCAGCTTTCGGGCTAGAACTCGGGAACTGGGGACTTGTAATAGAGGAACCATAGCAACGCCATGTAAGCAACAGCGTCGCTACACTCGCGGCTATTCTCAAGCCCTCGGCTGGTATCATTGAACTATAATAATACTGGAACGAACTCTCGCGACACCTTCCGAAAGCTAAATTTTGATCGAAATGCGTAGAAAAATGTTGTTTCGAAGTGGAAATTATACAAAAAACTATGTTAAAGACATGTATACACAGTTTAAAAAAAATGTCGTTTCAATCGGTCAATTATTTTTCGAGCAGGATCGATCGATTTAAAATTCTAAAACGCTTTTCTTATGTAGAAATATGTATGGTTACAATCTACGATTACAATAATTCTAAAACATGAGGGGACCGTGTGGTTTAGTGGTTAGCGCGTCGGCCTCTAGATCACACACGCGCTCATGGGTGTTTTGTGATGTTATTTAGTATTAAAAAAGTTGTTATTTAGTGTAGTTGAAAGACGCTAATGAACTGAGATGCCGACTCGTCTATAATCTACAATAAATAAATAAAATAAAATAACAAAAAAAAAACCTTCTTCAAAAATCCACTAAAAAGAGGAAAATAATAAAATTTTGAGGTCTGCGCCAATTTAATAAAATATGAAGTCGATTAAAAAGTATAGTATAGTGATTAATATCTTCTTTTTAACCAACTTCATATTTTATTAAATTGGCGCAGACCTCAAAATTTCATTATTTTCCTCTTTTTACTGGCTTTTTGAAGGAGGTTTTTTTTTGTTAAAAAGTTTTCTATTTTTTTTACTTTTTAGTGTCAAAAAGTGACATTTACCTTAAAGGAATCACACGCCGTTACTCACTTTTATTAAACCGACTTTCTTGCGCTGTCTGATGTGTCAAAAAGTGACATTTACCTTAGGAATCACACGCCGTTATTAACTTTTATTAAAATCAGCCGAACTACTGAACCGATTTTGATGAAATTTCTATGCCAATCTGAAAGTATATCCTTTCAAATAAAAAAAAATATTTCCAAATCGGTTTATAAATGATGAAGTTCTGAGGTAACAAACATAAAAAAAAAATACAACCGAATTGAGAAACACCTCTTTTTTTTGAAGTCGGTTAATGAATAAATGAACTGGCTTGGAGTTACATTAATTGCTGAAATGAATGTTTGAACGCAATGTTTTAGATAATCCTGAATGAAATACATTTGCAGATAAGCAGTCAATACGTTTAATTAATCACAAAGGTATTTACGTTAATTAATCGTTATTAAGCGCGTATCTAATTAGTAACCGTTTTAATGATTCTATTTTATTAGTTTATGTAATAATATTCGAACTTATGAATTACGTGAATTCAGACTGAAAGGGCGGAGAGAATTTACACAGTGCAGCATATTGCGACACAGTACAGTGTGTCCAGGAACATTTAATAATCCCTATATTATTAAACGAGCAAATCTTGTATATATGTACCTATATAAATATTTTCTCGAAAACGGCCCTAACGATTTTGATCAAATTTACCGAAAAGGGATTTCAGGGGGCAAAAAATCGATCTAGCTAGGTCTCATCCCTGGAAAAATTCGTTTTCTTATCGATTTTATCATTTTAAAAAACAGTTTTTTTAACGTTATAAAACAGTGTCGTATGGTGAGTAGGGTTTGGAAAAAACAAACTATTTTCATTATTTATGTCAAATTACTCTGACAGTCAATCTTTAACTTATTAAAATAATCAGTAATTATTTGAAAAGTAAAAAAATAACAACAATAAAATCTAAACATAATTATACTTACATAATTATGTTTAGATTTTATTGTTGTTATTTTTTTAACTAATATTTAAATAAATAGGTATCCCCCTATATTATTAAACGAGTAAATCTTGTATATATGTTTCTATGTATCTATATAAATATTTTCTCGAAAACGGCTCTAACGATTTTGATCAAATTTACCGAAAAGGGGTTTCGGGGGGCAAAAAATCGATTTAGCTATGTCTCATCCCTGGAAAAATTCGTTTTCTTATCGATTTTATCATTTTAAAAAACAGTTTTTTAACGTCAAAAAACAGTGTCGTATTGTGAGTAGGCTTTGGAAAAAACAAACTATTTTCATTATTTATGTCAAAATTACTCTGACAGTCAATCTTTAACTTATTAAAATAATCAGTAATTATTTGAAAAGTAAAAAAATAACAACAATAAAATCTAAACATAAATATGTAAGTAGTTTTAGCTAATATTTAAATAAATAGGTATGTTATTTTTATATTACTTATATAAAATATGTAGTATAGGTAAGTAGGTACGTTAAATGTAGTATGACGTATAATCTTACCTAGACCTTCTTTTCTCAAAAACGACTAACGATTTGATGAAATTTACAGAATGAGGATTTTTCGGGGCGAGAAATTGATCTAGGTAGGAATTTTGGTTCCAGAGGGGAGCAATTAAAAAAAAGGTGTTTTTTTATTTATTATAACTCGCTCAATTAAAGTTAAATTGATTCTAAGTCTATTTCTACATAGATTTTATATAATATATCACAAGTGTTAAAATTGTAAATGAAAGAAGTGTCTTGCACAATATGTAAATAATGGCACTTCTGGCGCCGCGGGTCTGTGTAAAAACACATCGATTTTTAAAAACTATTGTTAAGATACGTACAAAAAAGTTTTGCGTATCTAAAAATTAGCACGGCGGCCCAAAGGGCCGCACTTCTAGCGCCGCAGGCATGTGTATCAAAACACATCGATTTTTAAAAACTATGGTGAAGATACATGCAAAAAAGTTTTGCGCAGGTTAGTCTGACGTTTGTTATTAAAAGAATCGATTTTTGTGAGTTTTTCAGTAGGTACCTATGTAAAAAAAAGTATTTGAAATTTACTGGAAGTTGTTAAGATGACATCACAGAGAAAAAGTACTTCGATAAAGTTGATATTTGGTATTAATGCTTAAAATTGGATTGTTAAAATGGTAACGGGCGAGCAAAATTTCATCTGATTCGAACATTTTTACAAGATATTCAATGTATGAAAATCGGTTTTTGCGAGTTCTTCAGTCAACAAAACAATAACGGCGGTAGATTTGCAAATGGCGACCTAAATAATATTTACAGGAAAAAATGCTTGATTCAAGTTGATACTTAGTTTTTACGCTTAAAAATACACATAGGTAGTTAAAATATCAGAAACAATTATTTTAAATTATGTTTCAGAAATAAATTCGTTTCGGAATAATATTCTGAGAAAATAATATCTCACAGCATATTAAGTACTGTTTTTATTGAACTCATCCGAGCAAAGCTCGGTCACCCAGATATTATTATTCTTATATTACTTATATAAAATATGTAGGTACATACGTTATGTAGTATGACGTATAATAATATTATCTACTTATAGGTATGTAATTTTTTTTCTTAAAAACGACTAACGATTTTGATGAAATGGGAACTTTAAGTACTATTTTTTTTGAACTCATCCGAGCAAAGCTCGGTCATCCAGATATTCTATATATTAATACGTGAACACAAAATTGTGGCACCTTTTTTATTACGTATTATAAAAAAAGTGGACTGAAACTTATATCATTCGAAAGGCACTGTGTCATAGATGTGCAGAAAAAAAATCATGTCTGTATGTTGCCGTTAAGGCAGGTAAAATAAAGTGAAAAGATTTCCCCATACAAAACGCTTTAACCAGATATGCAAAAAAAAAATTGATAACAAAAAATTGAATTAGTCTGCCACCGATTTGATGTTTTCTATCATATTATTTGTTCAATGAGCCATTTTCCTGAGAGTAGCTCTTTCAATTATCCACGAGAGGCAGCACTTGTGGTAGGTACAAACATTATTTATTTCCTATTAGTGTCGTGTCAATTTAGTGGTATAACTTAATTATTTTATTAATTTAATAATAATAATTAATATATCACTAATATACCACTAAAATGACACGACACTCATGGGGAATAAATAATGTTTGTCCCTACCACGAGTGCTGCCTCTCGTGGAAAATGGCTCATTCATTAAAATTTTTTAGTGTTGTCCAGTAGACCTGTATGGCCAGAGCTTGGATTATATCTGAGCTTTATAATAGATGAGACAAATCCATGCGCGTACATGTGCGACGGAGATGCACGTACACATTTTTCTTGGTGATTTTGTATGTACGTGCGTCTATTTTTTAGTCGTTTAGAAAACAACAAAACGATATTATTAAAGCGAATAGAAAAAAATATAGGTAGGCGAAACGCTTTAATATGAAAATCATTTGTTATGTTGAATATATTACAGGTAAACGTTTTTTATTACATTTTATGTGACATAATCTCACAAACAACTCAAAAAATATATATTAGATATATAAAAAAAAGACAAAATAAAGCAGTGGAAGATAAACGTAATGTCAAAGACGACTTATTTTACAATTGAGTTTTTAATTAGATTTTTTTAATATTGTGAATTTTTATACAAAGTTACAAACCCTTTTTTATATTTATTTGGAATTCGTATTTGTATGTAGTAGTATATAAATTAATTTAATATAATTTTTAACTGGAAATTTTGTTCATTTAATCCTGTTTTTCATTTGAATAAATATTAGTAAAAAAAACTTTTTAGAGACAAGCTTTTATTTAAATGCACTAAAAAGGAATAAATTATAATTTAAAAAAACTAAAAACGCTTTAATGAACTAAAAAGTAAAAAATAATTAATTTTATTGTAAAAAAGCGTGGGGTGCTTTGTATCATATTTTCATACTACCCCACGCTTTTTTACAATAAAATTATTTTTTACTTTCTAGTTCATTAAAGCGTGTTTTTTAGTTTTTTTAAATTATAATTTATTTTTGCTTTTTAGTCCTGGAGATCCTGGTCAGGATAATGGGACAAACTTATGGAATTATTGTATTGTAATCGGTCCTTGATAAGTGTGCAAAGTTTCATTCCATCTGAAGTTTTTTGCTTTTTTTTTTTTTTAGTCCTGGAGATCCTGGTCAGGATAATGGGACAAACTTATGGAATTATTGTATTGTCGTCGGTCCTTGATAAGTGTGCAAAGTTTAAACTAAATCTGACCGTTCAAAGTTGGTCAAAATCAAGTTCAAAGAAGTCGGTTACAAACTGACAAACAAGCAAGCAAGCAAGCACGCAAACATACAGGTGAAGCTAATATAAGCGTGTTAAAAAATAATTTTTAATAATTTAGGTTCATAATTATAAAAGCGTGGGTCGTGAACTTAATTTACGAACGTGATTTAGCTAATTCCACCTTGGTTTCAAAAAAAAAATATAATTATAATTATAATTTTTTTTGAAACCAAGGTGGAATTAATTAAAAATATAATTTTAGTATTTCAGTAATAAATTATTTTTAGTTCATAAATGCGCTATAATAGATGACACCAAAAATTAGAAAATCTCAAGTTTTCACTTCTATCGTGTGATCATAAGCACACACGCATTTTTTTTTCTTAAAGAAATGCACTGTAAGAAATGAGAAGGCCGATTACATAGATTATCGATGGTCCATTTGCAGCCAGCGATTAATCTGGTAATAGGCACACAAAGAGACAATGGCGTCACAAACAGGTATCGCCACATCGCGTAGATTCCATAAAAACACATTGCGCATGCGTGGTTACTAATTTTACATTAATTTGTTTTGTATTCATCCATTTTATATATGTAACTATACAATTTATTTTGTAATTTTTACACACTTTATTGGAATATTACACAAATTATGTAATTTTAATTTACTTTATGTAAAAATCACAAATTTGTTTAACTTCACAGTAAAAGTCGTTTTTATGAAGTTTTCTGTATAAAAATAAATAATAATGTAAAATCACTTAGAAAATCGAGCGAATTCTACCTTAACTTTCAAAGTATTTTTACATTTATTTTTTACAGTGTGTAACTTATTCTACTAACAGACAGTAAGTAGAAAACATCCTGTAAAGTTTCCGAAGAGGGTACTTCGATTGAAAATGCGAAAAGACATAAAACTAAAAACATTCCTGAAAAAACATTATTGAAAAATTAATCCAATATGTGTCAGGAGCCGGCCTACGTACGAACAGTTTGTAAACGTCTAAACATAGATGTTACAGTGCTACCAATTGCTTTTGTGCTACTGTGCATGACATAGTACCAACCGACATATTACAAATTCCTTTGTTAAGTTCAGAGTTGCATTTATAGGGTGGCAAATGACGTCACCAACACCAGGGTCGGTTTTAAGGCAATAACCGTCGCGAAGAAATTTGAGACTGTGGATTATACTCTACCAATTATATAATGGATTCGAAACATATTTGCAAAAATCATTTTACCAACCATAGTCACAGTCAGGATTCTAACCTGAACCTTTGCACTTTCGCGGCGGAATGAGCTTACAGTACTCAACCGTGACATGATACTGTAAGCTCATTCCGCCGCGAAAGTGGAAAGGTTCAGGTTAGAATCCTGACTGTGACTATGGTTGGTAAAATGATTTTTGCAAATATGTTTCGAATCAATTATATAATTGGCTGCTTTCCAACGAAAAATTTTCAATTGCAATTCAGCCGTATAAATCTTATTAATTTATCTTAAATTATAATCTACACTCTCAAACGTCTATTAATTTTAGACTTTCGACAACTAAGATAAAATAAATATTCACAGACGTATAATCAGTGGCGGACTCGCCCCGGGCCTCTGATCCTGGGGGGCCTCGAAATCTCGAGAAGTCCTTCTGTATTTAGCTGATGACAATTACTGTTATTCCCTGTTTTTCCATAGCTTGTTACGTTTATAATGCTAATTAAAATCAATAAAATCATGCTATGCGATAAAAAAGTTTTTTTCTCTGTAGTAGCAAAGATAATAAAGTATATCAAAAAACAAAATGTTTTGAAAAGATAAGGCTACAGTTTGATTTCAATTTTTATTTGATATTGTAACTGTTGAACTCCACAGGTTGTTACGAATTTTATGAAAAAAACACGCCATGATTGATACACCCGCTATTTATAAAAAATAGGTTTCAATGGGAACACAGTAGTACACTAACTTTCTGGAAGAGACAACCTGTCGTTCAAAAAAAAATCGTCCAAATCGAACCAGTAGTTTTGACGAAAAATTACTTTAAACTTTTGCTTACTTTTGAGTGGTGCGTTAATTTTTGGAGTAATGTATATACTTATGCCGGGTTGCAGAAAGTCGTAATACGTAAAAATTAGCTGTAAATATTAACGGTAGTAACTTTCAAAAACTCAGTAATCATATCTTTGAAAAATTGATACTTTATTAACTAAAAAAATGTATTTATTTATTTATTGTAGATTATTGACGTGTCGACATCTAAGGTCATTAGCGTCTTTCAACTACACTTAATAACAACTAACTTAAAACTAAATAACATCACAAAACATCCATGAGCGCAAGTGGGATTCGAACCCACGGCAGTCCAGTCTAGAGGTTGCGGCACCAAGCATGCTAACCACTAGGCTATACTGCTCTCTAAAAAAATGTTAGTAAGGCCCTGGTGAACGTATAAAACGTACATTCTGCTGTCAAGAACGGCTGTCCATTTGCCGAGATAGTATAAACCTAACTACCTTCTGAAATGAGTTTAGTCGGACAGAAAATTCGACATTATCGCATGGTTTGGCCAGAGCACAGGGTAAAGTTTAGGGTAAAGGTGTTTTATTCTCACTTTAATTTATTTATACGAAAATTAAATTTGAAATCTTTCTACGCGTCTATCAATCTGGGTCGGCTCTGCTCGAATCGGTTCGGCTTGGATCGATTTGTTTTGGTAAAGTTATGGTGGAAGGAAAGGGTTACAAGTTTAGGAAACGTAGTCCACCATTTAACCTAAATTTTAGAGATAGATTGTAGATTATAGACGTTCGACAACTGAGGAGTCTAAATTTTACTGCGATGAAAACATGGGTCCTAATATTTTACCGACTTGACCCGGGTGAAAATCGGGGATAATCTCAGGACCGATTTCAAATTTTTTTTATGGTTCGAAAGGTGATACTTTGCAGTAATTAATAAATTATAAATTCATTGCACCCGGGCGATTCCGGACCGGGTCGCTAGTTATAAATAGCTTTGTTCCAACCACTCTGAATACCGTAATATTACCGTCACGCTAATGCGCAGTCGATAGAATGCGTTCCAACCAAACTTGTGATCGTTTGTGGACGATTCTTAAAGCGTTCCAACCGAATTTGTGACAGTTTGTGAACGGTTTCCGAACGATAATAACTGTTTCGTTACCGTTTCAAAACGATCCATTTATAGTAGGTTGGAACATAGCTATTAAAAACAAAACATGATCATTTAAAATATTAGATTGTTTGTCTAAATGCGTAATGGGGTATATTACTGAGGAGTAGTGACAAGTTTTAACAGTCACACGAGTCATGATATCATTACTCATGAGATATATATAGCATTTTTTGCTTTACCCACTATTCACTTTCAGTATTCATTTTCAGTATTTTAAAAAATTTTGACAGTTCATTTTGTGTCGCCAACTTCATTCTATAGTAGGTAGTGAGTATAGTAACAGCGGGCGGATCAGAGCGAATAAACATAAATTACTATGGAAACTGTTTATACTTACCACACTAGTGTGTTTTGATAACACTTTCAACTAGTGATGTAAAATTACGGTATTAAACTTTTTTGTGTATTAAACCCATGGTATAATACCGTATTTTTTCAGTATAAAACGGTTTTTTACTTTTTTACACTACGGTTACGGTGCATTATTCAGTATTGTCAACTGCATAATAGGAAAAGTTCTTGTTCTCATTTTGGTCTTAAACCGTTTTAAAAGGTATCAAACCGTTTTAAACGGTATTAAACCGTTTTAAACGGTATTAAACCGTTTTAAACGGTATTAAACAGTTTTAAACGGTATTAAACCGTCTTAAACGGTATTAAACCATTTTAAACGGTGTTAAACGTTTTATACGTGCTGTATAAAATAGCAAAATACGCAGTATTTATACCTAGTATAAAACTGGGGTATATTATTTTTTGTACATACCGTATAATACCGTTTTATACAAACGTTTTATACCAGAGTATTATACGCATTTACATCACTACCTTCAACATACCTGTCTGTTAACCAGTGGCGAACTAAGGGGGCGGCCCGCCCCGGGCCTCTGATCCTGGGGGGCCTCCAAATCTCGAGCCTTCTTAATCAAATCCCAAACAAGGCCAAAATATGTTTAGTAAGTAAGAGGCAGTTTGGAGTTGGAAGGCGTACGTATACAAAATATAAACGTAGGTAGGTCGTTTATTATAAATATTTGATTTTTGTCAACTATTACCTCTATATTATTAATTTTTTACGAAATTTACACTACAAATACATCAATTTCTAAGCAGGCCGGGGGCCTCATTTAGCTCTGCCGCCAAAAGGCTTAGTCCGCCACTGCTGTTAACTAACCCATTCCATGCCATACACGAGTGTAAAGTAGCTATTTTATAGTGGGTATGGCAAAAACAAATTTAAAAGCGTTTAAATCAAAAGCCCTAGCGCTGCTGCTTTGCGTTGCACTTTCTGTGTGGCCGTGGCATTATTTTGTTTTTGTTTAGTGTTGCAACAGTCGACGTGAATTCAATTCATGCAGGAAACGAATGCATTCATGAATTTAAACCACCACAGCTTAAAGCCGAAGCACTTATAATGCGATTTGAACCGTTTTGTTTGTAAACACGAGAAAACCAATTATTTTAATCCAACAAAACAATATAAACATTGAAGCGAGATTTGAATAAAGCGCGGGAGAACTTCAAGCTTTTGTTTCATTAAAGTTTAGCTGCAGAAACAACTTGCCCGTAATAATACTAATTAATAATAATATATTTGCAGTGGTGCATTACTGAACTATGTTAGTTTCAATTGAATTGAATTGTGGATTATAGACGTTCGACAACAGAGGTCATTAGCGTCTTAAGTGTTTGTTTCAAATTGAATACACTATTTTTGAGGTTGTACTTCTTTAGCGAGGATAGTGAATAATTGGAATGATCTTGAGGAAAAAATTACCGACTCAAAAATTAATGAAACGCTGACAGGGATAAAACGACTGTACCGATTTGGATGAAATTTACTGAAAATGGGCTTTGGGGGGCAAAAAATCGATTCAGTTACGTCTCATCTCAGGAAAAATTCGTTTTTTTATAGACTTTATAGTTTTGAAAATCAATTTTTTTGACGCTCCAAGTGTAATATTGTAAGCAGGCTTTGGATACTTATGTTTCCATGGCTTAAGGGAAATTTGATAAATTATCGTGATATGTAAAAAGTAAAAATAAGTAAATAGTTAAAATTAGAAATGCCAAAAACTTCAAAGCAACGTGTTCTAATGAAAATTGTATGAAGTATAACTTCGACCGTGCTCTTATGTGGATGAGGCATCCAGTCCATTTCTTTATTTTGGATATCTACTGTTAATTTTGTTTTAGAGTGTAGGTACCTATTCTAATTTGAAGTAAAAAACTGGTCAAGTGCGTGTCGGACACGCATAAATTAGGGTTCCGTAACCTGCAGTCAGGTATAACGGGCAAGTCGCGGCAAGCGGGGTGGGATCTGCGCCTTAACATTTCCTTACATTTTATTTAATTTTTTCCATAACTTTTCTATTTTTTAAAGAAATTATTAACATAATTGTTAAATTCGCGAGATCTCGAAATTGTCGAGATCCTGCGAGACTGACTTTCCTAATCCGTCGAGATCTCAACTTACTCAAAATCTCGCGATATTGCATTGTCTAGTTTCAAAAAAACACGCATGCAAGTTTTTGTTTCAAAAAACGTTTTCATGCTTTTGCAGATTTTTTTAACAAATTAAGGTTATATTGTATTTCTCAAAAAACTTATTACAGGTGTGCAAGCTTTCACGGCCGGCATTGTTCCAAGTCTTCATGGTTTCCGGGCTTGTAGGCCGTGGTCCGGTGGTATTTCTACCTGACGTTTCGTTTGTGTAGTGGTGGGGGTGAGTTCTCTACTCGGTCGTATTGCGTCGGAGTGCTGGTGTCCAGTAAAACCTGGACACCAGCACTCCGACATACAAAACCAATGACCAATCGTACAAGGACGGAATACGACCGAGTAGAGAACTCACCCCCACCACTACACACAGCGCAGTTGACCAATTACAGAGATACTGACTACGACCGAACAGAGAACACACTGGTACTAGGCATAAAAGAAGGGAGGACACCAGTTACTGATACACTGACCTATGAGCCGCCAAGGAGGACACTTCGACCGCTGCCACATCGCCTTTGAGAATGTCTACCGCAGTTGTAGACGAAACGTCAGGTAGAAATATCACCGGACCACGGCCTACAGCCCGGAAACCATGAAGACTTGAAATTTATTACAGCTCAAAAAACATTTCTATAAAGAACATGTATAAAGATGGCTAATTCTATATGAATAAAGTATGATACGAAAACTAATGGAATCATATTAAGCATAAATTATTTATCCACTGAAAGTGTGAATTTGCAAAAAAAATGATATTATTTTTACGGTGTGCCGTTAATTGATCCCAGCAATTTTATACCACGACAAGTGATCCCACGACAACTGCTCCTAACGACAAATGATAAAATTTAATAACTTTATTACTTATCAGGCTCTGTTAGTTTATAGACAATTTTTTGCGATCAAATGTCGTGGGATCAGTTGTCGTGGGATCACTTGTCGCGGTATAAAATTGTTGGGATTAAATGTCATGGAATCTATTTTTACTACTTTAAAAATTGTGGTCAACAGTACGTTTATAAATTCTATTTTTCATAAAAATTTCAATATTTACAAAAAAAAAGGTTATTTCCGCGCTTTTGTGTATTTTAAAAACATCTCTAGAAATAAAAAATGATGATGTACACATGCCAACATAAAATAATAAAAAAAAACCAACGAAGTTAAGAACACATATTCCCTGCAACATAAAATATCAGCTGAATATGCTGACTTGTGGCCCAATATATTTTATAACATAGCAATACATGTATAAAAGAAAAATATAAAAGCTCTTAAAATATAGTGTCGACCACTTGCGCAACATATAACAGTGGCGTAACAATAATATTTTCAGTCAGAGAAATTAATTCCTATAATTGTGCTATCATAAAAAACCACAATTTAGTCACTTCTTAACACCACACACAAAATATCGATTATGTAATGGCTAATAAAATATACTTTTTATAACTCCTGCTTCTAAAGTTCAATATTCGAGCACTGTGAGGCGGGCGTAAAGAGGCGTATTTTAGTAAGCGTACGTGAAAGTCCAAAGCGTGCGTAAAAGTACCGTCACCGTGCGTAAAAGTCCATAGCGTGCGTAAAAGTACAAT
The DNA here is from genome assembly GCA_039654895.1 of Mongoloraphidia duomilia. Lineage (NCBI taxonomy): Eukaryota > Metazoa > Arthropoda > Insecta > Raphidioptera > Raphidiidae > Mongoloraphidia > Mongoloraphidia duomilia. The sequence continues at coordinate 2,255,841 of CM077521.1, read as the reverse complement.
CTCTACATCTTATAAATTCAAAATTTCCGCATTTTGTACAATACAAGCACATACTGGCTATCGATCGATACGTGTTCCTATATATAGTATCGCGCATACAAAGCCCACATCATGAGAGAGTCATGTTTTTAATGATTTATGCAGAAGTTAATAACTTTAATAAAAATAAACTAAATCGTAACTTAATCTGTAATTGTAAAGTTCTAAGGACTAGGAGAGCGAATTTTCCGTTTTCATAATTTTTTTTTCTCTTTATTAAACTTTAGAAGCAGTCGTTATAAAAAATTATGTTCGATACGTCCGCTTAAAGTAAGATATCTAGTAGGCTTAAATTGAGGCACTCGCTAAAGGGACTGACGCATACACAACGATATCTCGTTCGCTAACACCTAACGCCTAACGGTCGTGGGGGTATACAGCGCACTCGATCTGGTTGTGTATGCGCCAGTCCCTTATCTCTGGGAAAAGCTCGTCATGACTCTCTTCAATGTTTGACGTTGGATCTCATGAATTTCTCGCCAAATGTTCTCCTTCAGTTAATCCAAATTTCTTGGTTTGTCGAGATAAACTCTTCCCTTGAGACAACCCCACAAGGAGAGTCGAGTGAACGTGCCGGCCATTCAATGCCACCTTGGAGCGAGATCAGCTTACCGGGGAAAAATCTTCTGAGTAAGGGCCATGGTGTTCAAAATTTGAGCGACATAATTTTTGCTTCATGATTTTTTTTTCTACTTTTTTGATACTGAATGTAAATTTCCACTCTTCCTTTTTACAATAAAAAAAAGGGTGTGGGTCTCGGGACCCCCGACAGATGTGATACATCAAAGAAAACGTTATTGAACTCGGTGGTATTCTCTATGTAGTAGTATATATTTTTTCAAAAGCAGCAACTAACTGTTATGCTGACGTAATCCTATACATATACTGCACTGTAACACACGCGGTTGCGGCGTTTGAGCACGCCTGAGCCAGAAACGCAACTAAATACACAGCGAAGTATCTATATTACATACCTACACGTGTATACATATACTTTTACTTTACAGTACGTTCGTATGTATACTCTCTCTCTCTCTTCCCTTGCCCGAGCTCGCGGAAGCCGAGAGAGAGAGAGAGAGAGAGAGAGAGAGCCGCAGTGGTGGGGAGAACAGCAGCGAACGGGCGGACCATACATTTCGTTGCATATTTCCCCTCACGCGGCTGTTCACTGCCCGACATAAGATGTTTCACATCAAAAATTATGAAAAAATTTCAAAAAATTATTTCACAACGCGCTAAAAGAAGTATAACTTCAAAAATGTGTCTGCAGTGGTCCGGATGTGGAAAGTGATCCGCCAGTTGGTGACCCCTGGTCTATACGATGATGTTCATGACATGTTTCCCTCATCCTACGCAACTGATCGCCACTATACTGATTTATAATTCACACATTTTACATGTACGTGATACATGACAACTTTTTGATAAATAGGCTAATGTATTATATTATGTTTGTAACATTTAAGCTTGTTTGCTCGTATAAAGCAAAATACTACCTAATGAGTTTTTAAATTTATAAAATGTTACATTACAAAGCAGTTTTTGCACTGTAATCGCTAATCACCCAAACATGACGATGAACGTCATGTTTGATACAGAGTGGTTCAAAATTAGTGTCGCTATTTTTTCTAACAGTTGGAATTATTTGGGCCTAGCATCAAATCATAATTTATTATTTTCTGATTATTAAGTTTGTCAATTATCAACCTATTTAGTAATAGAATACGCATGAATTTTTTTCTCATTTTTATTTCGTAGCACAAAAATATACGTTGATTTAAACAGAACTTTAATATCTGAGAAACATTGATTGAATCGTTGAAATGCATTAATTTATTGAAATATGAATAAATTTCTAAAAATCAAAGTATATGTTGACATAGGACATTGCTTAGCTATTGTTTACATAGGTACAAAACAGTATTTTCCAACAGTTTGTTTTTTGGGACGGAATTAAAAAAAAAATTATCAAAAACAGACTGTTGACAATTACCAAAATTTGTTTTGTCATATCGATAGTACATATTTTGAACTATAGTTTGGCCAAATATAAAGTTCCTAAACCTATAAATAAAATGATAGGTGGGATTTCCGCTTAGGTGCGCCATCTTCGACGGTTCTCCCCTATTAGTAGATAATAATATATAAACGCACGTTCTCTATACTTGCATGTATCATGACGTCACGGGCAAAAACGTTTTTTAGCGAGCTTACATACATACTTCAAAACTTATTTTTGCGCTTATTTGAAATCAGAATGAAGTAATTGATGTGTCATTTTGTTCACAATTTACTGTTCTATTAACATAACGAAAAAAAAACGCTCTTGTCACATTAAGACTGGTGTAACGACTAGTTATTACTAACGACTAACTTCATGGTGATAAATTTTCGTTTCGTGTCGTGACGCGATGCGCGCGCATCCTAAAAATTCACTCTCATCATTTTTTCCATATCGCGGTAAAAGAAGAATAACTTCAAAACAATTTTCATGCATCACTGTTTATTTATTTATTGTAGATTATAGACGCGTCGACATCTAAGGTCATTAGCGTCTTTCAACTACACTAAATAACAACTAACTTAAAATTAAATAACATCACAAAACATCCATGAGCGCAGGTGGGATTCGAACCCACGGCAGTCCAGTCTAGAGGCTGCGGCACCAAGCATGCTAACCACTAAGCTATAGTGCCCTCATGCATCATTGTTATAACGATACGAAACCCTCATGACGTGAGTCTTACTCGCACTTGACCGTCTTTTTCTATTAATTATCATAATGTTTGGAGACATACTGTATAAAATATTAAATAAATTACATTTGGATTCATTAACAGTTTTAATAATATGGCGGAGTATTTAAAATCGACGTATTATAATTAAATATCATTAAACGTTTTATGTAATAATTTTTGTATATAAGTCGTGATTATTAAATAAAAAACAAGCCGTGAGGTGGGTCGTGTATTAGGACTTAAGTGCGACCCTTGAGGTCCACACGACGAACTTCCCAGTTTGATAAATATTTAATAATAATAATTAAATTAGATATTACACAGAAAAGTAATCATTTTAATCATTAAAATATCAATAATTAAGAAAAAAAAAAAAAAAAAAAAAAAACCGCTGAACCGATTTTTATAAAATTTATGTCGGATCAAAATGACGTTAACACGCCTCGATTGACACCCTTAAGAAGTCGATATAATTTTTTATTCGCGAGATATTGTGTAAAATCTACTTTTTTGGAGGTTATTTGGTTAAGAAAAAAGAACGGCTGAACCGATTTAAAAAAAATTCCTTTCAGATCATATTTACGTTAATACGCGTCGATTGGCACCCCAACGTAGTCGATATCATTTTTCGTTCTCGAGATTTCGTCTTAGAAAGAAATGGACACATACGTACGTACGTACGTACGTACGTACACACACACACACACACACACACACACACAGACATCTTTCTAAAAGTAGTGTAAAAATAGTGTAGTGACCTTGAAACATAAAAATTTTTTTTCCTTTTTGATTTCGATTTTCGGACCCATTACAATAACTTCCAATGGGAAGTTAAAAAATGGGTGTGTGCTTATGCGACCACACGACAGAAGTGAAAACTTCAGATTTTCTAGTTTTTGGTGCCATCTATTATAGCGCATTTATGAACTAAAAATAATTTATTATTAAAATACTAAAATTGTATTTTTAATTAATTCCACCTTGGTTTAAAAAAAATATAATTATTGTCAAAGAAAGAATATAACAAAAATAAAAAAAAATATATAAATAAATATCATGTAGAATTTAGAAAAAAAAACGCCAAAAATTCTACGCTGCCATCAGGTCTCAAACCCAGGTTCCTATGCATAGAACGCAAAGACCTAACCAACTACGCTATGTATGTAGAGGGCCGTTTTTATGATATAAGTATGTTGCGAATTCTTACGGAAGTAGTTGCGAACGCCGCGAATTCTTACGGAAGTAGTTGTGAACGATTCACATTTTTTCAGTACCCAGGCAAAGAGTGCCTAACGCGCTTAGGAAGTTTTCACTTCAAAAATAAACCATCCAATAAACTGATTAAGAAAATGGTGCATTAAAAAAATAAAAATAAAATACTTACTTTGAAGGAGAATCTTCAAGGAGGTAGTAGAAAGGATTAAAAAAAAAGAAAACTTAAAAGGGTCGGTTGCTATCTCGGAAAAAGAAAGCTCTCTGACGTAAAATAAGATGAAAAGAAGTAGTACCTACCTACGAGAAGATCGTCAAAGTAAACATAGTATAATATTAAACTGGAATTTATGAAAAGCAAGTTCTAGTAGTATGCTAGTATATTATTTTTTTTCCAATGAATTTACGTACACACACACACACACACACACAGAGAGAATAATAGTCTGCACTACACACTACACAATTAAATATATTATGTTAACTAGTAAACCCTACCCTAGCACTGGCATTGCCAAGTTGGGTAGGTTAAATTCCTAAGAATTTTGTATAAAAAAAATTGTGTATTGTGTATATTTTGGAATAAATTTATTTATTATTATTATTTATATTCCACAAAAAATCTCAGTTATTATTTATTTATTTTCAGTGGTTTAGGCTGTGGGTTGTCTATCAGTCAGTTTCTGAAGTGAAAACTTCCTAGGCGCGTTAAGGCCGGTTCTCACGGGGCGATTTTAATGGATCAACTTTAGTTGATCAACTAAAATCGAATGAAAATGAGCGTGAGAACCTATATTTCAACTTTTGTTGATCAATTTTAGTCGGTTCCACAAAAGTTGGACTGAGTCTAACTTTATCGTTCAAGTATGAGTCATATTCAACTTCAAACTAGTTGAAACTGCTATTTGAAGCGTGTGAACTGCGAACTATTGTATTGTCAGTCAACTTCACTTCATTCGTCTGCCAGTACTGTCAATGTTGTCTGGTGTCCCGAAGTGTTATATTATTATTGATAATAATGAAGTGGTCAGAAAAATTAACATTAAATTTCTTAGAGTTGTATCAAAAACACGATTGTTTGTGGAATCACAAATTAGACTCATACAGAAATAAAGATTGCCGAGAAAATGCATTACATATTATAAAGAGTGAAATGAGGTTAGAAGACCTGTCTATAGCGGACATTAAATATAAAATTAAAACCATCAGAACAAGAACGACGTTTTTTGCGTTGTTTCGTCATTTTCATTAAATTTTTTTTAGTTCGTCCCTTAACAAAGTGGCTATTATTCCTAGACCTGCACGGAAAACTGCATTTGGCGCCATTTTGAAGTTGAAACAGTCAATCAATTTTCATTGAAACGTGGGAACGAAAAGTTGTCCAATTTAAGTTCAATTTTAGTTGATCAACTAAAGTTGATCAACTAAAATCGCCCCGTGAGAACCGGCCTTTAGGCACTCTTTTCTGGGGTAGTTAGGGAACCGTTCGCAAAAATGTGACGCGGCTGACATTATAGCTATTAGCTATATCATAAAAACGGTACGCAGTACACTTGCATTCATAGCGCAGTTGGTAACGTGTTTGCGTTCTATACGTAGGAGCCTGGGTTCGAGACCTGATGGTAGCGTAGAATTTTTGGAGTTTTTTTTTCTAAATTCTACATGATATTTATTTATATATTTTTTAATTTTTGTTATGTTCTTTCTTTGAAAATAATTATAATTTTTTTGAAACCAAGGTGGAATTAATTAAAAATACAATTTTAGTATTTTAGTAATAAATTATTTTTAGTTCATAAATGCGCTATAATAGATAACACCAAAAATTAGAAAATCTGAAGTTTTCACTTCAGTCGTGTGGTCATAAGCACACACTCATTTTTTTATATGTATAGATCTCGAGAAACAGATGTTAAAACGCAATATTATTGTATGCGATTTTTTCTCTTGTACAAACGATATACATCGACTCGGCCGGTTAATGCCTCCACAACCCTAAATCCGGTACTGCGTCGGTATAAACAAGCATTACGTTACTTTGTTGATTTTAACTCCAACTTTGGGCCCATTAATTGCACGTGCTGTTAAACATATTGCTCCAAACTAACAAACAAGTATATAGGACAAACCGAGAAAGGTCGAAATTTATTGTGCTTTGTATTAAATAAAATTCAGCTTCCGCCTTTTGAACTACTATAGTATCATTACGCACGAGATATAATTATATGAGGGCTTGAGAATGGCCGAGAGTGTAGCAATGCTGTTGTTTACATGGCGTTGCTATGGTTCCTCTATTACAAGTCTCCAGTTCCCGGGTTCTAGCCCGAGAGCTGGTAGAAGTGTCAATTGGATTTTCAATTTATTATTAAAAAAAAATAATGAATTGAAAATATGAATTGGTGCTAGGCCCAAATAACCTTAGCTGTTGGTGGTCTTTAAAACACAATTTATCAATTTATAACTATATGGTATTTTTTGCCATACCCACTATATAATAGCTACGTTTCACTTCATTTTCAGTATTTTCAAAAATAATTTTGACAGTTCATTTGCGTCGCCAACTTCACATTTATAGCAGGCCGTGAGTAGGTAATAGCGAGCAGATCAGAGATGTTACCGGGATACCCAAATTATATTTCACCACTGCTATCAGTGTTACGAAGGCGTATTAGGTACCCCTGAGTTCTTTTTGATCTGAATGTGATGCTGGTGATCTTAGCAGGCAAGGGTTAAGATATTTAACAATCCAGTGTAAAAATTATATTTTATTAACAAAAAAAAAAACAAAATAAATATAAGTAGGTTCCACATAAAATTATAATAATTCAATTTAATTTCTATGATTTGGACTTACCCCTTTTTCTATCTCTGGTCGACGACACAAACACTTTTTATGTAAACTTAACTTTAAAAATATATCAGTACTTTGATTTACTACTTGGTTCGAAGTTCCCCAATGTCCCCGTGTCTTGTGTGTTGTGCGTACGCGGTGGAAGGTATTTCTCGTATTTATATGATATGTGTCCCTTTTCCCCTGGAGCCTTTGCTCTAAATTTTGGATGACACGTGCGGATGACGTGGTCAAATTCAGAAGAAATTGCGTCGTTAAAAATCTGTCAGTCAGCAAGTATTTGTTTATATAAACATAACATTTTAGGTAGTAATTTTCAACGCATTATTTATTTAAAAGTCAGTCTAAAATTATTAAGTTTGTTTAGTTTTTAAAACACTATTAATTCTCAAACGTGTCAAATAAATTTAATCGAGATCAGATACGTGGTATTTATGTTGCGTCATACTTCTTTGAAGCATACTTAAGGGACACATTTCATTACGCCATATTGCGCAATAGTGCTATGAACCCTTTCAACAGAGAGAATAAACATAAATCACTATGGAAACTGTTTATTTTCCACATTAATGTGTTTTGAAATAGTATATTGCATTACAAAGTATGAAACTTGGCGTTTGAAACCAGTCTGAAGTTTGCTGCCCGAGGTACGAGGACATGCAACCACACGTGTTGCAAACGCCAAGTTTCATACCGAATAATTGCATATTATTTTTTACAACAACTCTATTGACAATTCGATTTGAGGTATACCTACAATTTGGGTGTGCGAAAATTCGCAAAAATATTAGATCTGTCAGATTTATGTGGGGTTATGTCTGTCATTTTGACGTTTATGAATATTATATGCGGATTCAATATCGCTCTATCTCTTTCTTAATTTGACGTTTTCGAAAATTATATGCGGATCCAATCGCTTTGTCTCCCTCTTAACAACGTTAAAAAACAGAGAGAACCGACCTGAAAATTTTCATCCCTAACAGGTACCGAAAATCGAATTTTCAATAGCGGCGTTGTGAAAACACTTTTAACACACCTGTCTGTTAACTGACCCATTCCATGCGTACATATACGTATGGAAAATAGCTATTTTATAGTGGTTATGGCAAAAATACCATATGTTATGTATATATCGTGCGTAATGTTATGACTCGTGTGAATGTTAAAACTCGCTAGCGCTCGTTTTAACATACTGTCACTACTTGCCAGTTATATATCTCATTACGCATCTAGATATACAATCTACTATTTATTTATTTATTGCAGATTATAGACGCGTCGACAACTTAGGTCATTAGCGTCTTAATTACCATTAAATAACAGCTAACTTAAAACTAAATGACATCACAAAACATCCATGAGCGGAGGTGGGATTCGAACCCACGACAGTGTGATCCAAAGGACGCTACGCTAACCGTTACACCACACTGTCCTATTTTATTTATTGTAAATTATAGACGCGTCTACAACTTAGGTCATTAGCGTCTTAATAACATTATATAACAACTAACTTAAAACTAAATGACATCACAAAACATCCATGAGCGGAGGTGGGATTCGAACCCACGACAGTGTGATCCAAAGGTCGCTACGCTAACCATTACACCAGACTGTCCTATTTTATTTATTGTAAATTATAGACGCGTCGACAACTTAAGTCATTAGCGTCTTAATTATACCATTAAATAACAACTAACTTAAAACTAAATGACATCACAAAAAATATCCATGAGCGGAGGTGGGACTCGAACCCACGACAGTGTGATCCAAAGGTCGCTACGCTAACCGTTACACTACACTGTCCTATTTTATTTATTGTAAATTATAGACGCGTCGACAACTTAGGTCATTAGCGTCTTAATTATACATTAAATAACAACTAACTTAAAACTAAATGACATCACAAAATACCCATGAGCGGAGGTGGGATTCGAACCCACGACAGTGTGATCCAAAGGCCGCTACGCTAACCGTTACACCACACTGTCCTCTTTGTCTGATGTAATTAATATATTTTAATGGTCACCTACGTAATTCGAAAACTTTGTACGTTGATGCGAAATCTTTTAAAGAAAGGTTTTTAAGCTTTTAAATAAACATCAAGGTTAAATCTTTTTTTTCAACTAAAAACATCTTAAAGTTCGTTCACAAACTTTCCATTCTTTTAGTCAGACAGCATCTATTTTATTTGAACAAAGCTTTGAACTTTATGATTTGTTTGACTTATTATCGTAACGTTATTCAATATGTTAAAAAACTAGTATGACATTTTTTTTCAAAAAAAGTAAACACAAATGGCCTGTTTACTATTCAGATGAAGTTTTGTTCAAATAAAGTCAAAAGCTTTTTACTTTTTTCTTTTTTACGTTTAACATTGTTTGTCTTATTTCCAATTTTATACCGTCGTCTTCATACATGAAAAGATTTTTAAAACTGTCTACAAAATCGATTCAAATCATCAAAACAAACATTAAAATTCAATTTAATTTCATTACTAGCCGTTACCTGCGACTTAGCTCACATTTATGTCGATTGAAATCAAGCGTAGCTATAGATAAAAAGAGTGAGTGTGCTTTAAGATTGAGTTCTCTCACTTCCGCTCACTTACTACAGGTTATGTGCATGATAGAGGCGCACGAAGTCTACTGGCGCCGCTAGCGGGCAATAGAGCAGGATTGAACTCCTTTTTAGGGTTCCGTTTTGGGGTTCCATTTCAAAATGGCGGCCGTATGTACTTTTTTGTAAAAATTATTCGAAGCTTTTGAAAATTGATATTTGAGAGTTTCATAGGACACAAAAAAATAAAATGACGTCTGCAGATTTCAAAATGGCGGTCGTATGTACTTTTTTGTAAAAATTAACCGATCTTTTTGAAAATCGGTATTTGAGAATTTCATAGGACACAAAAAAATAAAATGACATCAGATTTCAAAATGGCGGCCGTATGTACTTTTTTGTAAAAATTATCCGAAGCTTTTGAAAATTGATATTTGAGAGTTTCATAGGACATAAAAAAATAAAATGACGTCAGATTTCAAAATGGCGGCCATATGTACTTTTTTGTAAAAATTAACCGATCTTTTTGAAAATCGGTATTTGAGAGTTTCATAAGAGACAAAAATATAAAATGACGTCCGATTTCAAAATGGTGGCCATATGTACTTTTTTGTAAAAATTATTCGATCTTTTTGAAAATTGATATTGGCGAGTTTTATAGGACGTAAAAAAATAAAATGATGTCATATTTCAAAATGGCGGCCATAGGTATATACTTCTTAGTTATTTGTAAAAATTATCCGATTCTTTTGAAAATTGATATTTGAGAGTTTAATAAGATACAAAAAAATAAAGTGGCGTCAGATTTCAAACTGGCGGTCATATAATAAATTTTTAATTGTATTGTTTATATCTTTGATAAATTCGGTTTAATGCGTAAGAAACATAGCTTCTGTCGGGTGTTTTACGACACCTCATGACTTTTTTTATTTAGCAGGTTCCAAGTTACGCTTAATAGTCAACCTTTGCTATGGAAAATTGTTTAAAAAATTCACTGTACTATTTTTTCTATGTAATCCAATATATATTCACATTAGGTCTTATGGCTCATAGCCTACTACAAAATTGTAAATCTTCTCAGTGTTATTTTCCCTATGTTCGGTAAAACCGTTTACACACAGTACCTACATAAATATCGGGCCTTGTAATTCTTGAATTACTTGTATGCTCCAAAAAATTTTTATAATTAAAACATTTTTAATGTAATTAAATTTGATACGGAAAATCTTTGAAACACTTAAAAGAACAAAATAAAATATACCTAAGTAAAAAAAACTATTTTTGCAGTACGGAACCCTCAATGCGCGAGTCTGACTCGCACTTGGCCGGTTTTTTATTATTAAAGGAGATAGCAGTTGTTAAAAGCAGCAGCAAATATTACACCTGTTACCAATTCAGACTTTGACAAACCATGAGCTATAAATATAATATCTTTTACAATATTTCTATTGCTAATCCCACGAGGACAGTCTCAGAAGGATCTGCGAAGATATCGAAAGGAATATTATTTAAAATAACGTGGAAGATAAATCTAAACCTGCGATTCCAAAACGAAAATTTAGTAGAACTGCAATCATATTAAAAAACTAATTGTTATGCTGACGTAATCCTATATACTGCACTGTAACACCGCGTGTGCTATAGTGCATGCCTGAGCCAGTGCCGCAGTGGTGGGGAGAACAGCCGCGAAGGAGCGGACCAAACATTTCGTTGCATATTTCCCCTCACGCGGTTGTTCACAGCCCGACATAAAATGTTTCACATCAAAAATGACGTTTAGATTTGAACAGTTCATAAAATAAAAGTAAAAAAAATTCCGACTACGTAAAAGAGGTAAACAAGCTTCCAATGAAAGTTATTGCACACTATAGACGTTCGATAACTATGGTCATTACCGTCTATAGCCCAATATGAAAAGCAGTCGATCGATTTGGCCGAAAATAATTTTTTAGACCCAAATTTTTTCTACGTCACGGCCGCCATTTTGAATTTATAAAAATATTTTATAACCTATGTCACCCAGACTATAATAACGAATCGATTGACACCTCATTTAACAAAATCGGATGAATAGTTTAGGCGCTACGGTTGAACATAGTAAATACAAACATACATATTACATACATAGACTGCTAAAAGCATTACCCTCCTTTTGGCTTTGCAGTAGTCGGGTAAAAACCCAGATCATCTGCGGCCAAAATCTTCGGACACATCAAACTTATTGATGACAACTCAAGAATAAAGAGATACGTGCTGAACACAAACATAATATATTACTTTATCACCGCCTGTTGTGAATCAACGATATTTTCTTGAATAGTCGTAGAAGATGACGCATCGTCAGTATCACTCAATCATTCATAATACGTGATAGATTTCAAGAGGTGATTTCAAAGCTTTTTTTTGTAAACTTTTCGAAAAGTTTGATTAGAAGTCTGTAATTGAATTGAAAACTTCTCCGCAGGATTTTTTTCTTGCGGAAAACTGTTTCTTTTAGTTTGATTGAAAAGCCAGGAAAAACACATGCAATATTTTTTTTCCGGTAAAAAAGTTTACTTGGATCAAAAAACTATAATCTTATTTATTTTAATAAAATGTTTCTGAAGTGTAAACATTTTTTCTCAAAATTAGAAATGATTTTATTTTCAATACAAATTTTAACACGGAGGTCGTGACCAAATACATAATTAAATGAATGCATAATGACTGCAAACACAATGCTGTAATCAGGAAACATTCATTAATTCAAACCTATGTCACCGTAGGGATTTTAACCCTAAACTTTCCAATATCGCGGCGGACTGAGTTGACATTTTATTAATCACACAGTGACTCAGTCCGCCGCGATAGTGGAAAATTTAGGGTTAAAAGCCCTACGGTGACATAGGTTTGAATTAATGAATTTTTTCTGATTACAGCATTGTGTTACGTCATTGTTCTTACTCAGGTGTTTCATATACTGTTTGCAGTCATTATGCATTCATTTAATTATAATATTAATGTTGACTCAAAAAGACACAACAGTATTTTAGTGTATGGTTGTAACTTCACAAGCGACGTAAAATGCTATTTCAATAGCTATCACTGTTCTGAGGTTGAATTCAAACCAAAATATATTCTTGTTTATTTATTTTATTACAATGCAAAGACACTACGTGTTAAAGAGTCGACAAGGGTACTTTGATTTTTAATTGGAACTCTCGACATTTATATGTAAATGATACCAAGTTGACATTTGATATAGCAAACCGTTTTTTAGCGTATTTTAAACTGAGTTTTTACAGCGTATTTATGTAAACAGACATTTAAAATTATCAGCGTTTTGTTGATTGTACAATTATTCGTTTCATTTAAAATTGGAGTTTTTTTCTGACAAAAATATGATTTTCATAGCGACTGTGATTGTAAAGGTACGTGCAGTACGCAGCTGGGATTCTAGATGGTAGCATGTATGGTAGATAGTGGCTGAAATTATAAGAGCTTATAGGTTTGCACAACGAAGCTTTGATACTAGTATTGATACAAGCTTAAATCGCGTTTGAAGTGTCAGATAGCGAAGACGAATATTTGTGTTTTTCTGCTACAAAGTGGTATATTTTAAATATAAATTTGGGTAGGAGCTATCATGTCCACCCTATTATAATAGAAAACGATCTAAGCATGGCGAATTTTTCATCATTTATAGCAAGAATTAAAATTTTACCCAAACCGGTTTTTTGAATATTTACGTATGGAACCTAACACTTTTAAATACGTCTTAGAAAAAACTCAAAACAAATTAAAAAAAAACTGACAAAATTTCACTTATTCACACTGTTTAGTCGGTACTCACTACTCTGTGATCTCTTCACTATTGAATTCGTATTACGCGATTACTGCACAATCGACCATCGACTCGACCACAGTTGTTGAGTGATGAACGATTGTATAATATTATGTGGCTCTCGACTGTGTACGATTCAGTACTATGCGACTCGGTCTCGGTTATGAAACAACAATCGAGTCCATAAGTGACAACCATCGAGAGTCATCGAGATGTTTGAACAATCGAGACAATCGATTAAAACATCTCGTATCGCGCATCACTATTTTGAAGCGTTTAGGTAATTTTTTTTTAATAGTTAAATTTTACAATAATTTAAAATTGCCGCGGTAGTTAAAAGGACAATCAGAAGTTTGAGAGTCCAATGAAATGTAATCAAAAAATATCTTAGTAGCATTTATTTAATGATCTTTTACCCTCCAAAAATTTTCGTTCCTATTAAGTACACACAAGATTTTAACCATTACGATTAAATGCATATATTGAAATGACGACTTTTTGACGGCCCTCATAATTTCCAGCGATTTCTTTTGCGAAGTGATATTTTTATGAACCGTAATATTTTAAGACATGTCTGCCCATAATGTGGCTTGTTTTATGTCCATATAGAGGGCAACAAATCTGTGCCCATAAAATAAAATGGCTTATGTCGAACTTTTATACCTATATACAGGAGACGACCTTTTAAAATAGTATACAAATATCCAGGCGTTAAATTATTACAAACATCTAGAAGGCACTGACTGAAGTAATTTTATTTATTGTAAATGAACCATTTTCCTAAGAGTTTATCCACGAGAGGCAGCACTTGTGGTAGGTACCTACAAACATTATTTATTCCCCATTAGTGTCGTGTCATTGTAGTTATTAAATTATTATTATTAATAAATTAATTAAATAATTAAGTTATAATTAAAAAGTTATAAATAATGTTTGTACTTACCACAAGTGCTGCCTCTCAAGGAACTACTCTGTATACGCACTTCAAAGTAAGACGTCAAATTTTCGGATGTTCGATTTTTCTTCAAATGCCTATAATGACATCTGTGTGCAAGTGATGATAATAAAAGATTACTCTACAGTAAAGGTTTGACTGCTGGATACACCTTAAAAGGTTGTTTGCGACATCTTCCTTTTAGAACTTTTGTAACAGCGGTGTCCCAAATTAGGCAAGTGTCCGATATTAGGGCACTTTACTCTACCGTATAATACAGTTTTATACAAACGTTTTATACCAGAGTATTATACCCATTTACATCACTTACTCGTCAGTAATATACCTCACTACGCAACTAGATATACAATCTACTATTACATGAGCTGTTTTGCCTCGTGGTTATTGGAGCATTTTTGTCGCGTTTTCTCATAAAATTGACCATATAATATTCAATATAAATCGCGATCGTCGAAAAAGCAAACATGAAGTGACGCTTTTCCAATATTATGAGGTGTCTGCAGCCTGCAGCAGCAACGTTCCGTCAATTCCAATTTTTACAGTGGTTTGAAAACTTTATGATTCACTCTTGCAATTCTGTTCTGCAGTGAAGTTTATTGAAGTGAATACTTCTTATGCGACTCCGGATTACCTAGCCTGTATCCATTCCAAACAAGCCGTGAGGTGGGTAGTTTATTAGGACTAAAGTGCGACTCTTGAGGTCCACACGACGAACTTCCCAGTTTGATAAATATTTAATAATAATAATTATTAAATTAGATATTACACAGAAAAGTAATCACTTTAATCATTAAAACATAATTATTATTTATTTTTAACAATAATTAAAAAAAAAAACGGCTGAACCGATTTTTATAAAATTTATGTCGGATCAAAATGACGTTAACACGCCTCGATTGACACCCTTACGAAGTCGATATATTTTTTTTTCGCGAGATATTGCGTAAAATTTACTTTTTTGGAGTCTATTTGGTTAAGAAAAAAGAACGGCTGAACCGATTTTGAAAAAATTTCTTTCAGATCATATTTACGTTAATACGCGTCGATTGGCACCCTAACGTAGTCGATATCATTTTTCATTCTCAAGATTTCGTCTTAGACAGAAATGGAAACATACGTACACACACACACACACAGACATATTTCTAAAAATAGTGTAATGACCTTGAAACATAAAAATTTGTTGTACATTTTGATTTCGATTTTCGGACCCATTACAATAACTTCCAATGGGAAGTTAACAACACACTTAAAACTAAATGACATCACAAAACAGCCATGAGCGGAGGCGGGATTCGAACCTACGACAGTCTGATTCAGAGGCCGCGACGCTAACCACTGAACCACACTGTCCTCTACGGTATGCATTTGATAAAATATTTTCATCTCGTTTTGCAAAATAATTGTCAGCTTCAGTGGAATGTCTAAAATATTTCATTAAGTTTTCTCACAAGTAAATAATTTAAAATAAAGTTTCCTGAGACAGTTGCAAAGATCTGTGACAATATCGCATGTGCGAGTAAATATCTGTATAGTGAAAATAACCCGCCGCCTCCGGCATGTGGGGCGGGAGGCGGTTATTAAAAGGAATGGGGTGGATACGTCATGATAATAAAAGGCTGCAGGCGAGGTTGGTGGCACTTGTGGCATTCTTGGCAGGTTTTGTGTGTAATGTTGACTCAAAGCGACAACCTTACCCTACCCACAGTTACAGACTGTGAAACTCGGTTACCGTAAGACTGGGGGAATATTAGATTTTCAACATTGATTCATATATTTTATGACAAGCTTCGTTCATTAATGATATTTTTTTTAACTACAAACTGATAATTATTGAGGAATTTTTTAATTATAAAAAAAAAATTCGACTGATGACCAATCCTATACTTCCCACCTAGTAAATATTTGCAAGAAATAAACACTCTTTTTTTATTCTTTGAAAAAAAGCATGGCCCTCTTTTTTTGTTTAGTGATCTACTGATGGCTAGCTTAATATAGCAAAAATCATGCTTACCTTGATTTACGTACAATTTTTATTTTTTTTAGTAAAATATTTTTTCTCTCGAAAACTGTACATTTTAGAGAAAAAAAATATTTACATTTTTTTCATATTATAACATCTAGAATGCATTTATATTTTTTTTACCTATGTTAATACGTGACATTGAGAACGTTTTTTTCAATATCTCAGGATCCACTGAACCGATTTGACTCAAAATCTAATCAGATCTAAGTTAAAGGCTGATAAACACAATAGAACAATTGGCATGGCCGTATGTTGTTCCGTTTTTACGATATCGAAGGCGAAAAATTGACCACATACACACACACACATACACACACACACATACACACACACATACAGACATCAGTCAGAAAATGATCTTAAACGATTGCTTATAGGGTCTCAAAACGTGAAGATCTGTTAAAATCTCGAAATATTTTTTTCGGACTAAATCCATTACTTCCCTACCATAGTAGAGGTGGGAAGTAAAAAAGTATAGAATGGTAACGTCTCAGCCCTAGTTCTTATTACATTGGATACGGAATGTTTGTGAGTTATATGTTATATGCGATGTGTCCACACAAAATAATGAAGTATGTGCTGGAAGTGTCCGTCAGCAAGATGGATAGAGAAGGATACTCGACGTCGGTCGGAACTTGCAATAAAATCATCCCCTCGCGCTTCTCAGATCGACTGCCAAATTCTATTTATAAAATGCTTCATTTGTGACGAACGGACGCTCGTATATGAGGACTCGTTACGCGAATAAACGAAGGTTTACCTAAATCGTCAAAATGAATGTGTTTTTTTATTCAATTCGGTTTGAAAAAGATATTTTTACTCGTATTTATAAAAAATAAAATGAAAACAAAGCCAACTCTTAACCACAATAATTTTATTATTGGATCTAACAGTCGCGGAATTAAAAAAGTTTACATTTGAGGTTTTAAACGGTTTTATTTAGCTTGACCCCGTATATTTGTTTCAAATGTTGCGACAGCTTTTTCATCTACTTCTACTTAACCGATTCTTATGAAACTTTGCACACACATTGAGTTCCCGTGACAATACAATATTATGATAATTTCAACTTGGTAACGAGGATCTGATGATGGAATCAGGAAGTGGACAGTTGAAAGGATGAGGAGTTTGCATAATGATACGGACCAGAAATCAAACTAAAAACTAGAAAATAAAAATAGGTAAAAAAACTTTTAAGTTAAACGGTTTTATTTTAAATCATCAGCTGTACCAAAAACTAGAAAATAATTAGAACACAAACCAAGGGGCACTTTGTGTCGCTGCGTCAGCGGAATAAGTAATAAAAACGTGGGGCGCATAAAAATCTGTATATAACGACTGTATAATTATTAACTAAGAACGGCTTGTCTAGAAAAATGTGTTTCCGAGCCCACCAAATGAAATATTTCAAATGCGCCCCACGTTTTTATTACTTATTCCGCTAACGCAGCGACAAAAAGTGCCCTTTGGTTTGTGTTCTAATTATTTTCTAGTTTTTGGTACAGCTGATGATTTAAAATAAAACCGTTTAACTTAATAGTTTTTAACATTGGAAATGTTTATGTTCGTATATGGGGGCAGAGTTACGAGTTTTCGTTCAAGGCCAAAAGACAACGGTGTCGCGATCAAGTGAAGAGCAATCATGCAAAATTGAACAAGTGCAATTTTTTCGAAATGTGTTTTATATCATGTCTAGTTAATTGAGAGGTATTTGCGACGATCTGCGGTGTTATTTTTGAGCAAATGTTAATAAATACTGTAGAAAAATCCATTTAAAAGTTAAGTAATCAAGCAAAAGTGAACGCGTATATAACAGAAGAATAATAGGGTTATTCCTGACAAAACTAAACAGTGCATTGATAAATATTGTGTGTATAATAAACAGTTAATTATGTTTCATATATGCTGTTATCATTTCCAATGTCCTCGATGGTTGCAAGGATTGCGAAATCTGTGAATTTTTTACCTATTTGTCAGTGTAAGTTCACAAAAAGTCAGTTTATGAAGAACTTGTGTTGTTCAAAGTGATTAAATTTTAATTTCAAAATTTACGACAGGTTTTAATTATCTTATAGGTCAATAGATTTATATTTCTGTCATTTATAGCGTCGGTTGTAAAAATGCTCGTGGCATTTAACATCCAGAAAACGTCTTCAATTTGATATTAAAAATCGAGAGAGCATGGATTTGATAGCTTCAATGAGAGCATCTGATAGCTTGAATGGGACCTTTAAGAAACACCGTTAAACGTGTTTTCCGTAGGCTTTTAGTTGAAAAAAGCTTTCAAGTTTACGCGCAGTTCTTTGAAAAGTTTGTCCGAGTAAACTTCTTCAAAATAAACAACTAATTATAAATACATTGTTTTTAACACGTGTTACGACATGTCGTGAACTATATTAATATTTAATATACAGAATTTTTATAATTCTTATGTGTGCATTAGTATATGAAACACCCATTTGGTTTGACGTGACATGGGAAAAATTAATTTTTTAAAATTATGTCACCGTAGGGATTCTAACCCTAAACTTACCACTGTTGTTTTATGTCTTTAAAGTTCGAAATTGGAAACTTTCGGAGATTGGGTATAGGTAATCGAAGGTGTTTAATCTTTTCTCTGCCAAGGGCAGTGTACCTAGTGGATAGCGTATTTGGTTCCGCAGTCTCTAGACTAGACTGTTGTGGGTTCGAATCCCACCTGCGCTCATGGATATTTTGTGATGCTATTTAGTTTTAAGAAAGTTGTTATTTAGTGTACTTGAAAAACGCTAATGATCTGAGATGTCGACGCGTCTATAATCTACAATAAATAAATAAATTTTCTCTATCCCAAACCGCCCTCAGCGAACACAACTTTGTTAAAGAGGACAGTATGGCTCAGTTGGTAGCGTCGTGGGTTCGAATCCCACCTCTGCTCATGGATGTTTTGTGATGTTATTTAGTTTTAAGTGATATATTATGATATTTGTTGTATTTAAGACGCTAATGACCTAAGTTGTCGACGCGTCTATAATCCACAATAAAAATAGAAAAACTTTGTTAAAATGCTCAAAATGAGGTTTTCTTTCTGAATCCGTCTTTTAAGAAGAAAAATCGACCCATCAAGAAGAACTCAGTCAAATGCAAATTTTTCAGAAACAAATTTCAAGCTTGACGAAAATCCAACTTTTGATGTGATAAAAAAAGAATTCAAAACAAACTTTTTGATTTTAACATGAAATTGTTAAGTTTGAAAATTCACTCAAAACTTTAATAACGAATAATAAAAATTTATATGACTTGTATTGGGAAGATAATTTTGTCTTTATGTTGTAAAATATCTAATATACATAAATCTTTATTCAGCTTAGCTGAAGTGAAGTTGTTTTAGTACCCCCTTAAAATTCATTGAACCGTGCAGCCATTTTATTGAGCCAAGGTAAATGACCGTGCAATTGTCACAGAAAATAACAAAGGTGATTTGTTACCGACGTCATGACGTCACAGTTAACTTTTGTTTCTTCCTGTTCTCTCATTTTTACTCTCATAATAAGCTATACCAGTGAATGAATGAATTGTAAATTATAGACGCACGATGGGAGCTATACCAGTGTTTCTCAACAATAGAAGAGGGCAGTATAGCCTAGTGGTTAGCGTGCTTAGTTCCGCAACCTTAAGACTGGATTGCCGTGGGTTCGAATCCCACCTGCGCTCATAGATGTTTTGTGATGTTATTTAGTTTTAAGATAGTTGTTATTAATTCAGCTTATTTATTCTCAAAACTGCCCCTAGTGGGAAAGTTTTGGGGTAGTTCTGATTTCTTTCATTCTACCTGTATTTTCGGGTCCTGAATCCGAATCTGAGGTTTGCTAACAAAATATCGTGACGCAACATTGATAAAATCGCAAAAAAAGTGAAAAATTTCTGCTTTTCTCTGAAGTTTTGCGTAAAACTATTTACTTTTAGTAAATGGCCTGTTTACAGAAATTAAAGTACGTAAAATTCTCTACAAATATTACTATTTATTTTTTCTTTCAGAAGAACCGTTCGGTCTTAAGTGACAGTCGAAATTTGGCGTATTTTGGCGGTCTCTGCAAAACCCACTTTTTCGATCCAAAACTTTACTTTTTTTATTAAAAGGCTGTCAGATAGTGAATTTCACCTATAGATTTGTGGTGTTAAAAATGGCTTCTGACGTGTGTTTTATTTGTGATAAAGTACTGGATAATGATGTAGAAAAGGTGACGACGGTGCGGGAAAAAGGTTTGAAAACATTTATTGAGTTTAGCAAGAAGAGGAAGGATGATCATCATGTTCAGCTAAGTAAAAAATCTACAGTTGAGGTTCATGAGCGATGTCGTAAAAACTACAACAAGAATAATTACCGCTCATTTGAAGAAAGTTGAGGAGGGTAGGGAGCAAGTCCAAAGACGTTCTACTGAACCACCTTTCAATTTCAAAACTCAATGTTTTATGTGTGGTCTCGTCATAACACCTGAGTTCATAGAACAGCAAAGAAAAAAGAAAACTAATCGCAATATGGTGTATCAGGTTCGAGTTTTAAAAGTCAAAGAAACTGTTATGAAAGAAAAACTAAATAGCAATATTTGTAGAGAATTTTATGTACTTTAATTTCTGTAAACAGGCCATTTACTAAAAGTAAATAGTTTTCGAGTTTTACGCAAAACTTCAGAAAAAAACAGAAATATTTCACTTTTTTGTGATTTTGTCAATGTTGCGTCACGAAATTTTGTTCGCAAACCTCAGATTCTGATTCAGCACTCCAAAATACATATAGAATAGAAGAAATCAGAACTACCCCAAAACTTTCCTAGTGAAAACACAATATTACTGGATTATATTTAGTGTAGTTGAAAGACGCTAATGACCTGAGATGTCGACGCGTCTATAATCTACAATAAATAAAATCAACATTAGAACCCCGACTCAATGTTGTCGAGGTTAAATTTTTAATGGGTCACGAAGGAGCTGGTAAAATACCGAAATAAAAATATAATTATCTTATTTGAAAAGAAAACACTTCGGAAACTAAAAAAAATTATAACTTAAAAGTAATTTTTTAAAATTTAACCTCTTTTGTTGTGTGTGTTTCAAAGACCACCAACATCTAAAGTTATTTGGGTCTAGCACCAATTCATATTTTCAATTCATTATTTTTTTTTGTTTTAATAATAAATTTAAAATCCAATTGACACTTTTACCAGCTCTCGGGTTAGAACCCGGGAACTGGGGACTTGTAATAGAGGAACCATATATAGCAACGCCATGTAAACAACAGCAAAGCTACACGCTCGGCCTTTGTCAAGCCTACCTCTTTTGTTAATTTCAAAATGGTTTTTAAAACAAACCACGTGATTAGTGACCTAACGTACACTTACATGCAACCAATTTCACGCTACACTGTAAAAAATGGATGTAAAAATACTTTGAAAGTTAAGGTAGAATTCGCTCGATTTTCTAAGTGATTTTACATTATTATTTATTTTTACACAGAAAACTTCATAAAAACTTGGACTTTTACTGTAAAGTTAAGCAAATTTGTGAATTAAAATTACATAATTTGTGTAATATTCCAATAAAGTGTGTAAAAATTACAAAAGTATAGTTACATATATAAAATGGATGAATACAAAACAAATTAATGTAAAATTAGTAACCACGCATGCCCAATGTGTTTTTATGGAATCAAACGATGTGGAGGCGATACCTGTTTGGGACGCTATTGTCTCTTTGTGTGCCTATTACCAGATTAATCGCTGGCTACAAATGGACCATCGATAATCTATGTAATCGGCCTTCTCATTTCTTACAGTGTACACGTCGGTTTCAATCACATATTTTGACATAATATAGTTCTTTACAAGCAAGCGAATTTATGTGACAGTACAAAATAATAGAGCGTAATATCCATGTGATCGTTGTAACCGTGGTCCGTGGTTCGTTATAGCGATTAAAAATAATATAAAACAAAGCATATCTTTGATCGGACTTTCATTTTTGTTCGTTATAGCCAAGAGTTCGTTATATCTAGTGTTCGTAATAACCAGGTTTCACTATAGTACCTTTTGAAAACAAATGCAAAAGGAAAATTTATGAAATTTTATTCGTTTTTTATTAAATTAGTTTCAAAGGTCTTAGCGTATTTAAACATTTAATCTCGACAAAAAGTAAATAAATTCGTTTATAAAAACAAGGTAGCAATTAAGAAATGGACACAAAAACAAAGAAACACGCTAGATATGTTAAAAGACAGTAGCTTTAATTAAAAAGATTTTAATTTAATTTCTTGTTTAAAATTTACGGGTACAGAATTTTCTCGTTGTAATTTAAAATATTATGTTTGTAATATATATTCTGTAGGCATGTCAAAACTATATATCAAAGGTCTGCTTTATCTATTTATTTAATGATTGTAAATTGTGTTGACAACTTAGGTCATTAGCGTCTTAAATTACATTAAATAACAACTAACTTAAAACTAAACAAGCCGTGAGGTGGGTCGTTTATTAGAACTAAAGTGCGACCCTTGAGGTCCACACGACGAACTTCCCAGTTTGATAAATATTTAATAATAATAATTAAATTAGATATTATAAGTACAGAAAAGTATAATCATTTTAACCATTAAAACATAATTATTATTAATTTTTAACAATAATTATAAAAAAAAACGGCTGAACCGATTTTTATAAAGTTTATGTCGGCTCAAAATGACGTTAACATGCCTCGATTGACACCCTTACGAAGTCGATATAATTTTTTATTCGCGAGATATTGTGTAAAATCTACTTTTTTAGAGTCTATTTGGTTAAGAAAAAAGAACGGCTGAACCGATTTTGAAAAAATTTCTTTCATATCATTTTTACGTTACCTAATACGCGTCGATTGGCACCCTATCATTTTTCATTCTCGAGATTTCGTCTTAGAAAGAAATGGAAACATACGTACGTACGTACATACGTACACACACACACACAGACATCTTTCTAAAAATAGTGTAGTGACCTTAAAATATAAAAATTTTGATTTTGATTTTCGGACCCATTACAATACTTCCAATGGGAAGTTAATAACACTCTTGGAATGTATTTTTTCAAATTACTCTATCTTGGAAATGAATAGATTTTAGTATCTACCTAACCATTTTGTCAACTGTTGGACAACCCTTGAAGAAACGTTAGCAATAATTAGTTACGACTTTTGTGTTCATTAGCGAAGTAAACATTTTACTGCTGAAGTTCATTTTGTTCCGTCGGTACTGTTTTTATTTCCATCTTAGAACAATTCCGCTGTTAGTTTTCCTTTTTACTCCTTGTCGTTTGACTCCATTTTAAATTAATAACAATAATCTCAGTATACTGCTATATGTACAAAGACTGGTAGAGACGCGATGCGGTAAATTATTGCATTTTTTATGGATTTGTATGCGTTTCCATAACTACATATTTGTATTGTATTTCTATTTTCAACAAAATTGTTATAAAATCATTTAAAGATGTCTGTTAAAAAATATTTGTTAGGAGTAATAGCGGTTTAAAATGTATAAAAATTAAAAGCGTAATAGATTAGGAAAGGAAGGCGTGGCGGAGTCGCAACTATCTCCTTTTAACTAGAATCTGCGTTAAACATACGTTGTCAATTGAATCAGTCTTTCCCTTCCTCTTCACCCATTGACACTACACACCTGTCAAATTTCATTTATTCTACTGACATAACCTCGTTTTTTTTTAAACACGCCGTCTTTAATAATTAAAGCAATTTGTAATAGGATGGTGTCTTGTACCTGACTGAAGTTATAATGAAAATTATGACTGCAAAAAGTTTAAATTTCCGACTGAGGAAAAAGCTAAAATAATACCTATAGTTATCATATATCTAATTGACGAAAACATGTTTTTTTTATCCTTTTAGCTTACCTTCCCTTGATCTAGCGTAGCTCTGACGACTTCAGAACACTTTTTTAACTAAAAATGGAAAGAACAAACTCAATTTCTAATTATAATTGCTTAAATTATACCTCGACAAACGACAACGAAGTTAAGTTAGGTTAGAATAAACGTCACTGGCTGAATCAAGTAAGGACATTCATTTTTCATAAATTTTTAATTTCAAATAAAAAATTATTTCACACGAAATAATAAAGTTTTGTAGCCAATAATGACGGGGTTTATTACTTATTTTTATGAAACATCTATTGTTTTGGTAACAAATGTGTTTTAAGAGAATAGTACCGAATATTCCGTTAAACCCCATACATTTTTGAACGCCAATCGACTCCACTTCAAATTTCGCGCTCAAATTAGGACCGCCTACTTCTGTAGTCTATTCGTATATCTTTTAGTTTGGGAGTTATGATGGTTTAAAATGTATAAAAATTAATAAGAAGTGAAAATATATGAAAAATGTGAATTTCCAGCTTTTCACTCTACACGATATAAAATCGTGCTAAATGGCAAAATGGCATGCCAACAATTTTGTAGGGCTTGAGAATAGCCGAGCGTGTAGCGGTGCTGTTGTTTACATGGCGTTGCTATGGTTCCTCTATTACAAGTCCCAAGTTCCCGGGTTCTAGCCCGAGAGCTGGTAAAAGTGCCAATAGGATTTTCAATTTTTTATTAAAAAATAATGGATTGAAAATATGAATTGGTGCTAATCCCAAATAACCTTAGCTGTTGGTGGCCTTTAAAAACACACACACACACACAACAATTTTGTAAAATATAAAATGATACGAAAACTATCTGTATAAGACAAAAAAAATATATTATCAAAAATTCGACATACGCGATGTGACCTTTTGGCCACTGATAATTTCTTTTGTTAATTTTATTGTTAAAATTTAAATAGTATTTTTTATGTTGACGTTAAAGTTGATTTTATGAATTTTATTTTATTTTATTATCGTATTTTCTACATGGGTGTTACTTCCTTCTTTATAATTGCATAAAACTTTTGCAATTATAACCCAAACTACCTACTGAATACTTTTTAAAACAAAAGAAGTAACAACCATGCATTGCGTTGTCGGGTTATTTCGTTATCCCGAACAATGTCGACCAAAATTGGCGTAACATTGAATGAGCTGAATAAAACTTTTTATAAAATATAGAACATCCTTTAAAAAAAGCCACTAAAAAGAACTCCGTCATTTATAAACCGATTTAGAAAATTCTTTTTTTATTGGATAGAGTATACCTCGAAGTTGGTCTCATACAAATGTTACTTAAATCGGTTCAGTATTTCGGCTGATTTTAATAAAAGTGAGTAGCGGCGTGTGATTCCTTTAAGGTAAATGCCACTTTTTGACACATCACACAGCGTAAGAAAGTTGGTTTAATAAAAGTGATTAGCGGCGTGTGATTCCTTTAGGGTAAATGTCACTTTTTTACACATCGCACAGCGTAAGAAATCGGTTTCATAAAAGTGAGTAACGGCGTGTGATTCCTTTAACTAAAAAAAAATAAAAAACTTTTTAACAAAAAAAAACCTCCTTCAAAAAAGCCACTAAAAAGAGGAAAATAATAAAATTTTGAAGACGGCGCCAATTTAATAAAATATGAAGTCGGTTGAAAAGTAAACTACTAAACTGATTTAAATAAAAGTTATATGGGACCCTTCCGTAAACATTCTGAACACAACGAGTCAACGAAGTCGAAATTATTCAAATCTGTCAATCCCTCGCAAAGTTATGGCTGAACAAACATTAAAAAAGCCTTTTTAACAAAAAAAAACCTCCTTCAAAAAACCACTAAAAAGAGGAATATAATGAAATTTTGAGGTCTGTGCCAATTTAATAAAATATGAAGTCGGTTAAAAAGTATAGTATAGTGATTAATATCTTCTTTTTAACCAACTTCATATTTTATTAAATTGGCACAGACCTCAAAATTTCATTATTTTCTCCTTTTTAGTGGTTTTTTGAGGGAGGTTATTTTTTTGTTAAAAATTTTTTTATTTTTTACTTTTTAGTGTCAAAAAGTGACATTTACGTTAAAAGAATCACACGCCGCTACTCACTTTTATTAAACCGACTTTCTTACGCTGTCTGATATGTCAAAAAGTGACATTTACCTTAAAGAACCACACGCCGTTACTCACTTTTATTAAAATCAGCCGAACTACTGAACCGATTTTGATGAAATTTCTATGGGACCAATTTGAAAGTATATCCTTTCAAACAAAAAAAAAATTTCAAAATCGGTTTATAAATGACTGAGTTATGAGGTAACATAAGAAAAAAAAATACAACCGAATTGAGAACCACCTCCTTTATTTGAAGTCGGTTAAAAAATATATACATGTCGAATTGATAACATCTGTTTTTTCGAAGTCAGTTAAAAACCGACATTAACGCGACCTAAGGCTAGTTTGAAAGATTTAATTATCACAAATTGTAAGTTTTTAGTTTGATTGCGGTGCTCCGCCACAATTAGTTCTTAACAAGTAATTAGTTATAGTTGCAATGCAACTCACTGACAAACTGTTTTAATCTAATGACTGAAGTTAGTATAGCATATAGAAAGCTTTGTTCAGTTTTGTTTACACACAAGAGCTTTGACACTGAACTTTGCGTTATGCACAATATATGAACTTATGTAAGATATATTATACTGTGGTCATATTTTCGGTGTAAAGGCAAAACTGCTCGCGTAGAATTTTATCTCTAAATAGATATTTTACAATATGAATAATAGACCTAGAGTTAGTGACAATTTTTTGGTGTTATTTATTCAAGGCCTTATTTTTGTGAAGATGTTGAGGGAGGCATATTAAAGTGCCCTGAGTAAGGGATTTTGCTAGATAGCGGTATGCGAGGGATGCAGACCGCCCCCAACATGTACAAAAAAAATGGTTACAATTATTATTGCTTCAAGGCTGAAATTATTTGTATAGCTTGTCGGTGACCCAATAATGCCATTATAATATTTGCAGATCGATTAGTCAGTATTAAAGGGATGGCAGATCACCCTAAACGAGTCATGTACCAGACGAAATTTATATTATTAGTTCAAGGTTCAAATATGTTGTTATGGCGACTGTTTAAGCAAATATTTCAATGTGCAGAACAAAATGTCAGTATTAACCCCCTCTCTTAGAGAGAAACTTGCTCACCTAGGTGTTTATATCGTTCTGCAAGTGGGTTAATATCGACATTTTGTACTGCAAATTGAAATATTTGCTTAAAACAGTCGCCGTAACAACATATTAAAATTTGAACCTTGAACTAATAATATAAATTTTGTCTGGTACATGACACGTTTAAGGTGATCTGCCACTCCTTTAATACTAATCGAAATGCAAATATTATAATGGCATTATTGGGTCACCGACAAGCTATACAAACAATTTCAGCCTTGAAGCAATAATAATTGTGAACACTTTGTTTGTTACATGTTGGGGGCGGTCTGCATCCCTCCCATACCGCTATCTAGCAAAATCCCTTACTCAGGGCACTTTATTATGCCTCCGTCAACATCTTCACAAAAATAAGGCCTTGAATAAATATCACCAAAAAATTGTCTCTAGCTCTTGGTCTATTATGTAAGATATATTAAACGGTGGTCATATTTTCGGGGTAAAGACAAAACTGCTCACGTAGAATTTTATTTTTAGATAGATATTTTACAATATGAATTAGATTCATTCATCAAAGTACATATTATTATTAAAGTAGCGGTTTATTGATTATTTCGTTGCCAAACCAAAATCTACTCGGGTGAAGCCGGACTGAAAAGCTAGATAATTATATTATGATATGCTCTCCTGAGTTAAGTGCGACCCCGGAAAGTGCGATCAAGTTTAAAATAGAACCTCAATGCATTGAAATTGTAAGTCTGTGCTAAATGTAGTAGAAACTCAATCACAGATAATTTTCAGTAGAACTTCGCGAGATAGGCGTGATTTATTACACGTTCTTTTGTGTCTGTCGTTTTATTATATTAAACATGATTGTTTTTAGATTTCAGATATCGATGCCATTCTCTGCACTTTATTATAACTTATAATATACAGGATGTTTGTCGTCAAAGTAATCAATACTAATAAATAAAACAATCCAGCGATGTAGCTTTGTGGTACAGCACTAGACTCGCATTAAGAAGGTACTGGGTTCGAATCCCGGCGGGGGCAATGTGGCTAGGACTTTTTCCTACTGCCTCACGTCCAGAAACGGTAATTCCTGGACCGGCCATCTTGATTGAGGGTTTCCATTGTTTCCGTCAATAATTTCAGATAAATATCGAAATGGTTCCTTATTCAAGGCCATGGCCGATTACCTGTCAAACTTCTATGTTCCCAAAGTTGCCTACCTCATTCTAATTTCCTATAGTTCTTCCATTCGCACATAGTTATTAATTAAAAATGGATGCGTGTACTTTGTACGCGCGTTAGAAGTTATACTTCTTTGGCGTGATTAAGAACTAATTTTTAATTTGCATGCAAATAATTTATTGAAATATTAAAATAATAAAAGGACTGGAGTGAATTTATTTATATGGTAACTATGGAAATCATTAATGCTGCAACTTCATCCTGTTAAATTTTCGTGACGCGATGCGCGCGCATCGTAAAAATTCACTCTCATCATTTTTTCATAACGCGCCAAAAGAAGTATAACTTCAAAAAGAAAAAAAAAGGTGAAGTTTAGAAAATGTAGAAAACAACGGGAAAGTAGTAAAATGGAAAATAGTAATGGTGCGAATGGCGTCTGTTATGAGATAATGTCGAGAAACGGACGTTAAACGCATTATTATTATTATTACTAATAAATAAAACAGTAAAGGGATCTTTCACTAAAAAATTAACCGAAAAACCTGTATGTGCAATACGTAGAATTTTATCAAAAAAATAAAATGAAATATAACATTACCTTACAGTCCTCTGCTTGAAGAATAATCGATTCCCGACGGTATTTTTTGCAAAAATTGTAGCGTTTTGGACGAAGTTGTGCCAGTGGTTGGACCAATCCTGTTGTCTAGTTTTAACCATCTGAGTTATTTCAGCAATCTTTAAACCATCCGAGAGTTATTTCACTAATCTTTAATCGTCTGAGAGTTATTTCACTAATCTTCAATCATCTGAAAGTTATTTCACTTGTACACAAACATTAGTTCTGTGAAATTAAAATTATAACAACTTAATAAACGAATATAAAAAATAATATTTAAACTATTATTTACTCTACACTATACATTGCATTGAAAAATTGTGACTGATAGTAATTACTATCAATTAATATCATTGAAATGGCTTTGAACAAAAAAGCATTACGTAACTCACAAAGTTATTTAATAAGTACTTGCAAATATTCCAAATACCTATACAAATATAAATGTGTCCCGTGACAGTACTGATTACAGACGCTAATAACCTCAGTTGTTGAGCGTCTATAATCTACAATATCTATCGACAGCACTGATGATATACAGGGTGTTTCAAAACAACATGTGGATATTTTAAGAGGCGGTTGCTGACGCGATTTTATGAAGAAAGGTGCAAGTAAACGTGTGGCCTAAAATGTTTGTTTTCCAATGTACAGGGTGTTTTCGAAATGTTTGAAGTTACGTAAATACAATTTTTTACACGCACTAAACTTTTTATGTATAACAAGGAAAAATTAGAGTTACTGACGAAAAATTATGACGGGCGGGTTAATAGTTGAATTTTTAACACCCTGTACATTAGAAAAGAAGCATTTTAGGTCACATGTTTATATGCGTCAGTAACAGCCTCTTAAAATATCTACATGTTGTTTGGAACACCCTATATATTGTGAGAGTTTTGTGATCGTGAAAAAAATCGATTTTGAGTTTTTTGGTGAATTTACACGTTTTTCAAGTTTTCTGATTTAAAAAAATGTCTGTCTGTCTATGGTCGCACCTGTAGCCCAAACTACTGGACCGAATTCGCTCAGATTTTGCATGCATGTTCAGGACAGCAAAACCTCGAGAAAAAATAGCAAAATCGGTCCCAACTTAAAAATCAGTCAAGAAAATTGAAAAATATTTTTTTTTGTGGAAAATAGTCTTAACAATTTTTATTAAATTTTATATGACTTAGTCCCTCCTAGAAAATGCAGGTAAGGGGGTAGTGGGGGTGACAATGTACGTATTGGCATACTCATTACTCCTACATTGGGAAAGTTAATACTGCATCAAATTAATATACCCTCCGGTGAATCAATGTTTGAAATATTTTTTTTAATTTGTGCAATTTAATTGCCAATCACCCTATTTTAATTATGCATTCAACATACAAGCTACACCGGTGATTTTAATTTAATGCAGGGATCAATTTTTAACCCCTTTAATGATTTTCACCTCACGTACTCTAAATATTGTTTATTATTCACCAACACTCGTCTTCTGAAAGGTCAGGTGCCTACCTCTGTTATTAGCGTGGTTTTATGAATCGCAAAGTTATCACTTTTCAAAATATGAGCATAACACTGAATTCTTATATTTATGGCGACTTTTTAGTGTTCCGCACCTCCGAACGGAACCCCAGGCCCGGAGTTAAAAACCCAGGGCTCCTAGGCACTTGACAGTTGGGCCCCCCAAGCCCAAAAAAAAGGGGGGAAATGGAATTGGATGGAAATTTAGCAAAAAAAAAGTCGCTAATTGGGTTATCTTACAACATTTTTGGGATTTTTTTCTTTAATTTCCATCTCCGCTCTGGCCGAGGCCCCCTCGGCGGTTGGGCCCCTAGGCCGGTGCCTTGTTGGCCTAGGCAGAAATTCGGGCCTGCGGAACTCTATTATTGAGCCTACGATGTCTGTCCGTCGGTCTGTCACAAGGCACTATCTCACAAACGGTAAGAGGTAGCTAGCTGAAATTTTCACAGATTATATGATGCTTAGGATGGGTCAAAAAAATCAATTATTTTTTTTACAAGTGACACGGAAAAATGGGTTGCTAGACACCTTAAAAAAATGCTCACCAAATATGAGCTCTTAATTTTAATAGAAAGATCCTCCGCATCACAGTTTTTTATTTTTTTCTCAGTCCAATAGAAAAAAATTCATACCTCATCATTAATTGATTGTACAGAAAAATGTTTTAAGAGAATTTTGTAGGAAATTTAATGCTCTACAAAAAAGGTATCTTATATTTTTTCCGCAAACCTCACCATTTGAAAGATATTGAAGATTTATAATAGTCATTTATTGTCGAGTTATAAAATTCATAAACAAAAATGAAATTTGTCTTAAAATAATCAAACTTAAATCTTAAAAATATAAGATACCTTTTTTATAGAGCATTAAATTTCCTACAAAATTCTCTTAAAACATTTATCTGTACAATCAATTAATGATGAGGTATGAATTTTTTTCTATTGGATTGTGAAAAAAATAAAAAACTGTGATGCGGAGGATCTTCCTATTTAAATTAAGAGCTCATATTTGGTGAGAATTTTTAAAATGTCTAGCAACCTATTTTTCCGTGTCACTTTTAAAAAAAATAATTGATATTTTTGTCCAACTCTAATGATGCTGCGGGTTGAATCCTTACAAATAATAATTAGAATTAAATAATCAATTAGCTTTTCTGTTTCAGGTTCGTTCCGAAGACGACGTATTGAGTTCTCCAATCGAACTAGACAACATGTTGCGCTTTTTACTAACACCAGATGACATAAGATCATTACAAGCGCAATCTTTACGCCGAGAACTTATTCGTATGATGATCAATCAAGAAGGATATCCAGACCCTGAAGAAGACCTAATTGAAGACGATAAACGTTCTTTAAGTTCGTTAGCGCGAAGCGGCAACTTTCCCTACAACAAACGCAACATCGAGGCATTAGCACGATCGGGATATTTGAAAGTACCGCCACAAGAACGCGAAGTCGACGAATGGAAACGCAGCATTGCAACTTTAGCGAAAAACGGACAATTACCGAACTACTCATTACCTGAAGATACTGAAGAAATTGAAGACAACAAGCGTAGCATTGAAGCATTGGCCAGAAATGGATATTTGAGTCAAAAGCGCGAACAGTTGAATGAATTGCTCAATGAATTGGCCGATAAAAGAAGCATTGCTTCGCTCGCCAAGAGTTACAATTTGCCAGGTTATGGTAAACGTAATTTGGCATCTCTTGCACGTGGTTCAGCTTTACCGTATTATGGTAAAAGATATCTTGGAGCTTTGGCACGAGGTGGTGGATTGAGGAACAAAAAAGAAGATTATGATGTTGAAGATAAAAGACATTTGGCTTCAATTGTAAGAGGGAATGGTAAACGTAGTCTTGCTTCATTGATAAGGAATAATGATATGCCTTACAGTGGCAAACGGGGATATTATGAAGACTTTAAACGTAATATTGGTTCTATCGCTAGAGGAATGAGTTACACCGGGAAGAGAAATGTTGCAGCACTTTTGAGACAGAGTAATTATTTGGATAAACATGATTTAGCCATTGATCCAACGCAAAGTGATTATGGATCAGATATGGATAAGAGAAATATTGGGTCGATTAAAGCGCAGATGCAAAAGAGATCGACCAATGAACATTCGACAAGAAACAAGAGACAAGCAACGGATTATCCGTTTAATGATGAATATTCTATGCCAGTTTATCAAAACACTAATGTTTATGATTATGAAGATTTAATGCAAGCTTTAACCGGAGAATATCCAAATACGGAGAAAAGATTTTTGGGTGAGTTGAATTTTTTATTGGAGTTGTATTGTTTATTGTGTTTTTGAGCACTTTTGATCACAATTTAAAGTCAGAGTTATAAGTTAAGTTTGGATTTATATAGGGTGATTTTATTTGGATTTATCGAGTTCATAACAATGCACGAATGATTAAGTAGGATTAAATTTTGAGTTATTTTTTTTATGTAGGTAGATTTGCGATTAGATTTTGTATACCCAGTAAATAATTTACCATTAAAGAACAATTTTCAAACATGCTTTTGTTAAAATGTCGATACAGTTTTGTAAGGTAAAAAGCTTTTTTATTGATTTGAGCCAAATCAATTATGTTAGTAGAAATATTTTTATCGACAATTATTTTATATAACCGAATTTGAGTCAGAGAATCATTTTCGTGGAATTTTATACTTTTCCATCAGTATCTACACAAATAAACTTAGTAAAGCTCTCCGTCTATAACATGAAGACACTAGTTTTAAAAAATACGTTGAAACAGCAGCACATATAAATATTGGCATTATTTAAAAGCCATTAAGCGTGACACATTGACTGATTTTCGTATCAAAACTTTATTTCAAAGAAACGCGTGTGTGTTTTGTTTTCCAGTAAAATGGAGGTAATTTAGCGTAATGGCTTTTATCGATTCTCAATGTTTCTGTGTACCGGGGAAGTCCAAAGCAACTGGAAATTAGATTACTGTTCTTATGACCTCATATTAGGAATGCGCAGTGGCGGAATAAGGGGGGAGGGGGCGGTTCGCCCTGGGCCTCTGATCCTGGGGGGCCTCCAAATCTCGAGAAGTCCTTCTTAATCAAATCCCAAACAAGGTTAAAATATGTTTAGTAAGTAAGAGGCAGTTTGGAGTATACGACAGCATAGCTAGGCGTGCGTAAAATACAGACTGACGTCAGCGTACAATTATGCATATTTTGTGCCATACGATAAATATAGGAATATAGTTGCTATTGTAACGAAGTAAATAAATATTGGATCAAGGCAAAGATTTTAGCTGCCGGTGAGATTTCGGTGTTTAAGATTAATTCAATAAAGCTCTAAAGTTGGAAATGTTGTACATTTCATATATATGTTACAAAAATACAACTTGTAAAATTAAGAATAAGACGCTCGGAGTGTTGGTATACTATCGCTTGCGGCTCGCGTACCAACTTCACCCCTCGTGTCTTATACTTAATTGTACTAGTTGTATAAATTACTATTAGATCTACGACTACAACAAATTTATGTATAATAAGAAGAAAGTATTAAAAATACTTTGTGTCCCTCTTGTGACTTCATGTGTTGTTAACACGACGCGTTTCAGCAACGAGTTGCCATCTTCAGGTGTGGTTAATTTTTTAATAAAAAATTTATGGCAACTCGTTGCTGAAACGCGTCGTGTTAACAACAAATGAAGTCACAAGACGGACACGAAGTATTTCTAATACTTCTTATTATTCATATAGTGACTTGGAGACCTAACACTCTACAAATGTATCAAATTTATGTATATCACCATGGACATCTAATTACGGGACATGCAGCATATAAAATAATTTTTTGAACGGTATGAAGTTAGATCCAGATTGACGTATTTAAACATTGTTGATATTCGCTTAACTATAGTTCGGACGCACGCTGAAGCGAATGTTACAGTAACATATTATTAATGCGAATACATGTTCTAGCTAGAAAAACATTCTTTAAAATTACGGGGAATTTAATGTTGTAAGTTTGGATCTGGCTTTATAATTTTGGCGAAACTCTTTTATTTTATAATTTTTTTTTAGATGTTGATTGGTTGATTTTGTGAATTCCCTGCCACTATTTAGGTTCGGTAGCACGTAGTGGATGGTTTCGCTCACCAAGTACTAGTCGATACCACACGCCTGGCAAGCGGCACATAGGATCTTTGGCTAGACTCGGCTGGTTGCCGGCCTTCCGAAATGTGCGACGTTTTAGTCGTTCGGGAAGGTCCGGACAATACGATGATCAGATATCTGATTACAGGTTAGGTACTGCTGTAATTCAGTTCGTTATACGTCGTATTTAATCGATGTTAAACGTTAGCGATTGTCATTTATTTGTATAGAAAAATACAAAAAACAAAAAAAAAACAATACATACACGATAGCGATGCGATGGTGTTTCACAGATGTCTCTATATGTCGTTTACCAACTTAACCTGAATTAAAATTTATTATGTTTCTAAAATTGTATAAAAATTAAAAATCAGTTTATTTTGTATTTGAAGAAATAAGATAAATTATTAGTAAGGTTTTTCTAACTCATTGTTTGACAACTGACATCATAAGCTGTGTATAATTACAATAGCAATTCGTACAAAAAATATATGCCGCATAATAAAAATAGGGGATCACCACATTTCGAATTATTGGTCTACAGATTGTATCAAAAAGCTGTGCATAGGGCGGTATGTGTGTAAGATAGAGATCGATATATAAAGCAATAAATAAGAACGAGATAAATGATCGCTAATGAGAAGTTTCTGTAGTTACTGTAAATAAATAATATCCATACAACCTGATAGCGTCATTTTTGTTTTGTGATTTTATCAATAATTTCAATAGTCTTACAGTAACTACAGAAACTTCCTATTAGCGATCATTTATCCCTTTCTTACTTATTGCTTAAATATCGATCTCTATCTTACACACAGCACGTCCTATGCACAGCTTTAATTTGATACAATCTGTATAATAGCTGCCATTAAAAAAACCGAAAAATAATTATATTTAATGATTTGTCAAAATAATCGTAAGGCCTAGAATAGCCGAGCATGTAGCAATGCCGTTATTTATCTACACATTATGGCGTTTCCATGGATCTATTACAAGCCCCCAGTTCCTAGGTTGTTATCCGAGAGCTGGTAAAAGCAATTCGATTTTCAATTTATTATTAAGAAAATAATAGATTCAAATATGAGGCTTAAAAATACAACCGATAATTAGGTTAGTGTTTTAATATTAAACCTGTACAGACTTTTTTAATAAACTGTTCTGAAATATGATTGTCAAATATTTTTTGGACTTAAATATTCGAACTAAACATAACATAAATTTTGAACGTAATAATAATCTATTAATTTATCTTAATAATTTTGAGGTTATCATTTTTAAAACTAATAAAATTTGTTTTAATTCAGGTTAATTCATTGTTTGTCAATATGTAGTATTGCATTTTACTGGTGGGCTACCGTTGGCTAAATTGCTAGATAAGTTAGTTTAGGAATTTTGTTGAGAAACAGTAGATAGTATGTCGGTAGATTTAGTTTTTTTAATGTTGGTTGTTTGTTTTTTGAAACATTTTGATGTGATGTTTACACAAATTTTGATGTTTTATCATAAAATCATTTCCCGTATTTTTGATGTTTGAATTTTTCATCTTGTACTTTTTTGCAGTTTCGTAGTTTTTGTTTTTTAGATATGTTTTACATACAATGTTTTTTGTCTCAATTTTTTGTGTTAGAAATGTTTTAGAGAAATTACAAGAAATCGATGTAATATATAATTATTCATTTAGAAATATAGGATCAACAATTTCTCCATATTTTGTCTCCCTTTTTTGTGTTAGAAATGCTTTTAGAGAAATTACAAGAAATCGATGTTATATATATAATTCATTTAGAAATATAGGACCAACGATTTCTCCATATTTTGTTTGTAAAAAAAAAATTAAGCCTCAGCGCTCGTTTGCGATTTACTTCATCCCCCAATCCAAGAAAAAAATCAGCCGTTAATAAAATTTAAAAAAAATCAAATTATAGAGCATGGGAACAGGCGTTGGGATGTTATTCTAGTCTGAAAGTATCATTAAAAAATTATAACGTAACACAAAGTTGATATGCCGCAATGTTAACGCAACGCAATGTTAGCGCGCCGCAATGTTAACGTGACGCAATGTTAGCGTGCCGCAATGTTAACGTGACGCGATGTTAACGTGCCGCAATGTTAATATAACGCAATGTTAACGTATCGCAACGTTGAAGTAATGCATTGTTGACGTTACGTGTCATGTGAATTGACCTCAAGTCGGATTACTTTGTGGCTTTAGTTTGCAGCATACCTGAGCGAACGTATCGCTACAAATGTTTCTGACGTCTGCAGTCTTAAGAAGTAGTACATTATTTGGTTTTCCGGTCGCGTTCACAAATTTTTCATTTCCTCTTCCTTGTGAAAACACGCTCGCCTATTATTTGTAGATTTTCCTTTGTACCTACAGTCTACACGTATGTTTTATTTCATTTCTTGTGATTTGTTTATGCTGGAAAATTGGCTCTTGGGGAATTTTCTTTGAACGCTTCACGTCAATTTATTTGAAATGTAGCTTTATTAAATTTTTATTCAAATTTATGTTGATTTACAATTATTTGTTTTGCGTTTTCTATAATAAAAGTTTGTATTACAAGATATAGATTAGGAAAGAAAGGCGTGGCGAAGTCGCAACTAACTAGAATCTGCGTTAAACGTACGTTCATCCATTGACGACACAACTGTCAAATTTCATTCATTCTACTGACATAACCTCGTTTTTTTAAACACGTCGCCGTTAATAATTAAAGCAATTTGTTATGGGATGGTGTCTTGTACTTGACTGCAGTTATGAAAACTATGACTGCAAAAAGTTTAAATTTCCGACTGAGGAAAAAGCTAAAATAATACCTAGATATCCAATACCTAATTGATGAAAACATTTTTTTATCCTTTTAGCTTGCCCTTGATCTAGTGTAGCTCAGACGACTTCGGAACAATTTTTCAACTCCAAATGAAAAGAGCAAACTCAATTTCTAATTATAATTGCTTAAATTATACCTCGACAAACGTCAACGAGATTAAGTTAGGTTAGAATATACGTCACTGGCTGAATCAAGTTAGGACATTCATTTTTCATAAATTTTTAATTTCAAATAAAAAATTATTTCACACGAAATAATAAAGTTTTGTAGCCAATAATGACGGGATTTATTACTTATTTTTATGAAACAGCTATTGTTTTGGAAGAAATGTGTTTTAAGAGAATAGTAATGAATATTCCGTTAAACCCCATACATTGTTGAACGCCAATCGACTCCACTTTAAATTTCGCGCTCAAATTAGGACCGCCTACTTCTGTAGTCTATTATGGGGGCAAAAATCGTACCATTGGCGTAACATAATTGGGTAAATTAATTTGTAAGAGAGACACCCAATGACGTCACGTCACAATATAATATCAGAAAAATGTATTAATTATTTAACAGCTGTCAACGTCGGGAGTCAAATCCGAAACTTCCAGAATCGCGCTGACTGAGTTATCAATTAGGTACTTCCACAGCGACACATCTAAATTTATTTTATTTTTTATATAAAACACCTTCCCCGTCTATCCGCCCGAATCGACGTTCTTTCCTTGGTTGAACAGTATCTACGTAAGTGGCTAATAGGTCAAAATTCACATTTTGAAATGATATTTCACTTATGGAAGGCCCCGGAGTGCAAAAAACATGTTTTTGCAAAAGGTCTGTTCGGCCGTTTGTCATGTTCTAATTTCTTTTTTGTTTTGCAAAGCATAAAAAATATTGTAAAGTAAAAAAATGTGCAATTTTTCAAAAGATATTAAAATTTAAAGTTTTTTGTTTTTGTATTAAAAGCATAATTATGTTTACAAAAATAAAATAATGCAAACTTATTCAAATCTCTAGACATATTTTATTTAAAATACGAAAGACAAAAAATTGTAAAAATGATAAAAAAGAATAAAATGAAATAAAAATATGTTATCTGCGTTATTTTATTTAAAATGAGATAATAAAAAACTGAAGCTATAATACTAAATATAAATGGGGTGATTATTCAAAACAGCGTATTACAAACATATACAGTGTGTATAAGTTTCGACGGGATTACAGCATAATTTCGTTATTACAAAGAAAAATTATTTAACGAATGCAAGTTTTAATGAGGGAGTTAATTTGGTGTTTTGAGTCAAATATTTTAAGTTAGTTTTGATCTGCGTCTTTCCCGCGGTATACAGGGTGGTGATTTTTTCAATGCTTACCATTGGTATCTTGGGAACGGCAAAAGATACAAAGTTGGTTAAATTAGAGAAAAGTTGTGCTTTTTAATGACGATTGAGAATCTGAAAAGAAATCTAGGATATTTTGATTGGTTCATGATTTATCACGAAAAACTAAAAATTGTGGTTTATTCCCTACAATTGACGCTATTTCACTCAGGAACCAATCAAAATATCTTGGATTTCTTTTCAGATTCTCAATCGTCATGAAAAAGCGCAACTTTTCTCTATTTTAACCGACCTTGCATTTTTAACCGTTCCCCCCGAGGACAGTATGGCTCAGTTGGTAGCGTCGCGGCCTCTGAATCAGACTGTCGTGGGTTCGAATCCCACCTCTGCTCATGGATGTTTTGTGATGTTATTTAGTTTTAAGTGATATATGATATTTGTTGTATTTAAGACCTTAGACGCGTCTATAATCAACAATAAATAAATTTAACCGTTCCCAAGATATTAATTGCGTGCTTCGAAAAAATCATCAAATCTATCTGTAGAGACGGTTGACTGCAATGGAAAACATTTTCCATTTTCATTTCAACGTTGAACTTTCACTATAACAATGCAATAACACAATTTTCTCCTACAGGTCGTATACCACAGATGGGACCTCGTCCGAAAACGACAGGCCCAACCCGAGTAGGACGCTAGAGCAAGTACCTGTTAGGATAGCGGGCGGTGTGAGACGTTTTTCAGCGCCTCTGCCGGGTGCAAAACGGTACCTTCTACTTCCGGCGGTCGACAACATCCTCTTACGCAAAGCAGCGTTCCGTGGACACCCCCACGCTACCCGCGAATGTCTATAACACGCCCAACCCCATGTTATTAAATCATTAAAATACTATCCACCTAAACCTCATTATTTCAAGCCCCGTTATGAACGAGTCTGAACACCGGTGCAAGATAGTTATACAGTTTGTTTCATAAACACGTCACTACCACCAACAGAAATCACGGTACTTCCACCATATATACAGAGCTGTAATGTTTAACTGTTAGTAACTTTTTTGGTGTTGGAGATACGATTTCGGTTGAAAGGGAAAAGTTTTGTGGTTTTTTATGCTGAATACGATGGTGTAAATTTAAAAGCAATTGAACGTCGCGGTTCCGAAATAGCGATAAGATTTTGTTGTTTCAAATGAAACGTCGAGTATATTTTATGATGAATTGAAAGAAAATAATGTTCTGAATAAAAAAAGTTAATATAATTACAACTCTAAAATAAAAAAGTTATACCCATTTTAACGCTCTATTTAAAATATAATAATATGGATGTTTTTTTTTTGAAATGACAATTGTTTATTGCCGATCTTGAAGAGTTGGATTGCAATTGTTTTTCAGTTTTAAGAAATCGTAAAAAAACACTGAAATTTGTCTGCTTAACCAAAATTGTAATTTTAATAATAAAAAATTTATGTGAAGTGTTAGGGCGTTTTCACATCTACCGACCCTGACACCGTGCCGGCACAACACACACAACACATCGACACGCCTGGCAGAATTTTATATTCGCATTAAGCTCGATTTATATTATCCGGTCAGACACGGCGCGGGAACGTAGCGTTTCCGGCAAGACAAACAATTTTACATGCATTTCAAATACGAGTATTGGTACGTATCTGAACGGACGGGATCCGCTAAGTATAAATATTCGTAATTAGAATGCATGCAGTAATTTTTTTTTTCTTACCGGAAACGTTACGTTCCCGCGCCGTGTCTGATCGGATAATATAAATCGACCTTTAAGCACAACATGGACACGCCTGGCAGAATTTTATATTCGCATTAAGCTCGATTTATATTATCCGCTCCGACACGGCGCGGGAACGTAGCGTTTCCGGCAAGACAAACAATTTTACATGCATTTCAAATACGAGTATTGATACGTATCTGAACGGACGGGATCCGCTAAGTATAAATATTCGTATTAAGAATGCATGTAAAAATTTTTGTCTTACCATTACGCATCTAGATATACAATCCACTATTTTATAGCTAAACTATTATCGAAACAATGAGCCATTTTCCTGAGAGTAGTTCTTTCAATTATCCACGAGAGGCAGCACTTGTGGTAGGTACAAACATTATTTAGTCCCCAATAGTGTGGTATAACTTAATTATTTAACTAATTTAATAATAATAATTTAATATTTAAGTTATATTACTAAAATGACACGACACTAATGGGGAATAAATAATGTTTGTACCTAGCACAAGTGCTGCCTTATGTGGATAATTGAGGTATACACTGAAGGAATCGATTTTATTGTGAATTCAGTAAAGTTACTTCCACCACCAACGCTATTAATTCGACGTAAGTTTTATGTAAATGCTTTCAAAACAAATTTTACACACGAAAAAATCCTGAAGCTTTGTAGCTTTTAAAGCAGGAAACGTATAAAAATTATAAAAATTTCATGTCGTGTTTTTTGAAGGTTTAAATAAAATATGGTGGAAGCAAAGTGACTTGTGTTTTCGGTGAGACAGTTTTGAAACAGTCTGTATATAAATTGAGATGTAAAATATTGTGTAAATTATGGAATTTAAAATATAGAGGTGTGACCTAAGTATAAAATAAAATCAATGCAAGTTATAATATTAGCTAACAGGGTCGCGATTTTATTCGTTTTGCTTGATGACTGATTTTGTTGATTTAAAAATATTTTGAAGAAATTAAAAATTAAATTATAATTCGTTTCACCGTAAATAATTCAACAATAACCTTCTTTTGTTCTGTAATGAGCCATTTTCCTGAGAGTACTTCTTTCAATTATTCACGAGAGGCAGCACTTGTGGTAGGTACAAACATTATTTATTCCCCATTAGTGACGATTCATTTTAGTAGTATAACTTAATTATTAAATTAATTTAAAAATAAAGTTATATCACTAAAATGACACGACATTAATGGGGAATAAATAATGTTTGTACCTACCACAAGTGCTGCCTCTCATGGATAATTGAAGGAACCACTCAGGAAAAAGGCTCATTACATAAATTTATATTAATTGAACATCGGAAACAAAGGTTTCACACATTAATATTTTAAATCCTGATAACTAAAAATGTATGACGTTTATAATTATTATATGGCTTGAAATTTGTCTCGTCAATGTTGGCACCGGTTATTTTCGTATAAATATTTTAATTAGTTTTTAAGTGTCAACACTGATTTTTTGAAAAATATCAAACAATACAAAGGTTTACTTATATGCCTTGCTATCTGATTTATACGCCATATTTAATAATATAAATTGTTTTTTTTGTATTTAAGAAACAAAATAAACTGTGGTTACTATGGCGATACAATTATTTTAGGACAACGAAATGAAAATAAATAAAATACACTATTTTTTATCGAATGAGCCATTTTCCTGAGTGTACTGCTTTCAATTATCCATGAGAGGCAGCACTTGTGGTAGGTACAAACATTATTTATTCCCCATTAGTATCGTGTCATTTTAGTGGTATAACTTAATTATTTAATTAATTTAACAATAATAGTAAATTAATAATTAAGTTATACCACTAAAATGACACGACACTAATGACGAATAATAATGTTTGTACCTACCACAAGTGCTGCCTCTCGTGGATAATTGAAAGAAGTACTCTCAGGAAAATGGCTCATTTGATCAACAAAAATAAAAGATATTATTGTATTTTTGAAAATAAACGGTTAGATTTCCGCCATTACATTTTAAGTAAATACATTTATCTTTTCTGTCAATCGTATGTCAATTGTTTTGTATAATGTGTCGCGTTAAATAATTTTGTTTATTTATTCGCTGTTTTGTTTTTGTTTTATTAGTCAAGGCATAGTAAACAAGTTGTATTTCAACCAAAAGTATCACAGAAAAAATATATCAATAATTATATCATTAATATTGAAAATTTAAACAATCTGTTAGATAAGAAACTTCCCCTGTAAAATAAAATTACAATATCCTTCATTAAATAGGCTTCAATTTTATGGCCAATTAATGTATATTATTGAAAGAAGTGTTTTAATATAAAAGATGAGAAAATGAGGTTATGCGTAAGTCATAACCTCAAATATGGTGACGTCAAATAAAAAACACAAAGATGAGAAAATGTTTAGGAATATAAAAAGATTTTTCTTTCAAAAAAATCTTTTATGGACATTTCGATTGTATTGTACCTAAATGTACGTGGGTATAGATATATAAATATTTGTAATTATTTTGTTCAATTTTCTGTGTGAATTTTTACTTGTTTGTAAGACAATATTAGAAATAGGTATTCCGTTCATGCGCAATGCATCACTGGTATTGTTTCAAGTTGTGGCACCATCATTAGTGTGTCAAGAAAACTAAACATACTCAACAGTGGCGCCGCGTCACGGTTAACATACTAAACTAGTGAACGATGGTCTATTAATGCAAATTTCTTGAATCAAAATAATACAGAGTTCAAATTAATTACTAAAAGTATGTTTAAAAAAATTAGAATAGATTTATTTTGAATAAAGAAATTAACAATAATAGACCATAGTTCATTAATTTAGTATGTTGACCGTAGCGCGGCGCCACCATTGACTTATTTTAGTTTTCTTGACACACTAAAGATGGCGCCACAACTTGATACAATTCCCACGATGCATTGCATGCTTGGATTACCTATTTCTATATTATCTTACTTATTTGTACAGAACTGTAAGAATTTGTAGTTTGATTTTAGAACGCGCACTGCGTTGACTCGGTTAGTCGGAACATAATAGAACAATCGTCTTTTTTAGAAAACAAAGGAATAAAATTCCGTTTGTTTTTATCTGCGTCGAGTCGAGTGCTGAATTTCTGGTACGACTTTCTGCTTTAAATCTAGATTTAAGAATGTCATTTGTTTTCAACTAAACAGAGATCCTCCATTTTGTTGAAAGATATGACATAAACTAGTTTTAAAGCTAAAAGTCGTACCAGAAACTTAGCATAAATGTATTAAAATCGATCTGTGCGTATCTAAAAGTGCAAGATGGTTGACTGGACAGCCATTGGCCAAAACAAAGATTCTCTGGTTTATCTGTGTGTTCTAAATGCTTACAGTTATATTAATTTACGGTATTACGGACGGCGTGGAAGTTGTTATAAATAAAAATATCGACCAAAAAAATAAATTTTTTTTGTAAGTGTGTTTTAATTATTTTAGGCTGGAAATTGAAATTTGTTATTTATTTTTTTTTGGAAATTTCCAATGACAATAATATACATGAATACTGATTGAAATTTGCTGTGCAAGACATATAAAATATATATATTATACATAAATATAATAAGAAAAAAAAAATAATAATGTGAAGTCCGTTATTTTTTCTATTTAAAAATTAAAAAAAAATAGACATTGACAATAAAATACAATTTTTTGAATATTTTCTGTAAATTCTATTTGAAGTCTATTTATACAAAATATGACAATAATTTTAAAAAAATTTTAAAAAATAACTGATTTTTTTTAGTTGTTGACTGTAATGTCCATTTAAATTTGAAAAATAATTGAGGAGAAGTCTATGAGAAATTTGGAGACGTAATAGTGATTTACAAGCAAAATAAAAAATCAATTCAAAAAAAAAATTTTTTATGAAAAAAAAATTTATGAAAAAAAAATTTTTATGAAAAAAAAATTTAATGAAAAAAAATTTTTTTATGAAAAAAAAATTTTATGAAAAAAATTTTTAAAAAATTTTTATGAAATAAAAATTTTTTATGAAAAAAAAAATTTTTTATGAAAAAAAAAATAGTGAAACTTTTTGGCTTTTTTGAAG
This sequence comes from Mongoloraphidia duomilia, assembly GCA_039654895.1. Taxonomy (NCBI): domain Eukaryota; kingdom Metazoa; phylum Arthropoda; class Insecta; order Raphidioptera; family Raphidiidae; genus Mongoloraphidia; species Mongoloraphidia duomilia. Next base: position 2,211,129 of record CM077521.1, on the reverse strand, counting down.
TAACATTCCTCTTCCTCTTTTTGTAGTAGCGTAATAATATATATAGCCTATGTTAAATAAGCTTTTAAACACTGTTAAATTGGTTCAGTAGTTCTCGAGAGATTATTAATAGCCCAAATTGACGTTAATCGAAGCTCCGCAATCCACGTATATCTTTTTTTACCTGATCAGAGATGATCCGCGGTAACTAGACAAAAGTCTGTGTATAAGTATCGGTTGTCGCTGATTTCTGCTGGCTAGGTAGCAGGACACGGTATGCGTGCGCAACCATTTTTATTCTTTCTTTTTCATGTAGAACAAGTAAAAACGATCTCTCTTCTTTCGACAAATAAGTTCATTATTTTTTTTTTATAAATTTTATTTTTTTGATTTGATTTTTTTTTGTGTGTGATTCACTATGTACTTGAAATATTCACATTAACGGAAAGTTTCAACTGGAATAAAAAATCAAAATTATTTGGACTTTACAATGTCTTATATTAAAGTAGATATAAATATAAATATTATTAGAATATTTGACAAATCTAATATCGACAATAATATTATGACAAAAATTTTAATGTTTTATAGAATGGCCAGAAAAAAACAACAAAAATTCTGATCGCCCGACTGGTTAGACTATAATAAGAGAATTATAATAAATAATTTTTCGACTAAAATATAATAGATATTATAGTATTTGAATGTATGTTATAAAAACAATAAAAAGACCATTAAAAATGTGAACGCTGTGTTTTTTTTTATGAATGAAAGGTCGTAAATTATAAACGCTCAACAAGTCATAAGCATCTGTGTGTATTTTTGATGTAGAACCACGTCGTTACCGGCGATATTTCACGATAAATTTATACTTTTAGCATGTAAATTTTTCCCTTATTTGAGTAAAATTTTCTGCCACCAGACATATGCAGATTTTGGACAGATTCTAATAAGTTGATTTTACACAATCCCATAATCCACAATCCATATAATAGAGATCAGTTCTTTCAACTGTCATAACCTCTTAAGGAACGTGCAGTATGGATTCTAGATGGTAGCGTAGATCATAGCAGGGCCTGCTTAAATTAATGCATTGCTATATATGCGAGCGTACACAACGAAGCAGTGAGTGTAGCAGGTATAAGCGCTGTTACAAGAGCTGCTAAATACAAGAATGTATCTCACCATTCTTTCAGCGCGCTGACTACTACAATCAACGTGTGACAACTGTCAAATGGCCGTTACAAGTTTCGCTATGGATGTGACTAGTTTAATAAATGAAATTTTGCCAGTTTTTATTTAATTTGTTTTGAGTTTTTTCTAAGACGTATTTAAAAGTATTAGGTTCCATACGTAAATATTCAAAAAACCGGTTTGGGTAAAATTTTAATTCTTGGTATAAATGATGAAATTCGCTATGTTTAGATGGTTTTTATTAATAAGGTGGACATGATAGCTCCTACCCAAATTTGTATTTAAAATATACCACTTTGTAGCAGAAGAACACAAATATTCGTCTTCGCTATCTGACATTTCAAACGCGACTTAAGCTTGTATCAATGCTAGTATCAAAGCTTCGTTGTACAAACCTATAAGCGCTTTTAATTTCAGCCACCATCTACCATACATGCTATCATCTAGAATCCCAGCCGAGTACTGCACGTACCTTTACTCGTGTGACCGTCAAACCATCCTCTCTAGTCTCTATGCATTTAATGGAACTTTTGGGCCATCCTGTACATACGCGAATACGCAAATAACACGGTAAAATACAATGGCTTATCGGGATAATATTTTGACTATTGTTTTAAACTTGTCAAAAAACCAGAAAAACTAAAATCATTTCTATAAACAAGTTATTATCATAATGTAAACACGAAAATCTAGCTGATAACGTTTTTTTTTATTGTGTGACAAATAAAAATTAATATAATCTAGGGCAGCGGTTCCCAAACTTTTTTGTTGTGCGGACCACTAAATCTTGTAAAAAAAATTTGAGGCCCACTAACTAAAATATATACTTACAAGTAAAAACTATAAACACACACATTCGATTGTTCCCATCTCTACCTCTGAAGCTCCGATAATATTTATCTTGACTTAGACTCTCGACCAGCGTCCACGGCCCAGTACCACGCTGGCCGCGGCTCACAAGTGGGCTGCGGCCCATGGGTTGGGAACCGCTGATCTAGGGATTCTGTTTTCCCAGATTTTTCCACAGCAGTCTTGAGTTAGGGTAACCTGATAAATTCAGTTTCCGACGCAGGATCCCTAAGAAGATTCTAAATTGGATAGGTACCGCTGGTAAGGAGAAGATAGGGGTCATGAGAGATGTACTTAGCAATGGAGGAGAAAGTGATTGGCAGGGCCAGCACGTCAAAATATGCCGCCTAAGGCGAATACAACTTTTACCGCTCCCCCACCAACATATTAAAAAAAATAATAAACCGATGATATATTTTATTTAGGTACCTAACAAATAAAAAACAAATGTAATTCTAATAATAATATTTACAAAAAATAATATAGGTATAGACACTTTGAAAAAATATAATCATTTTTAAAAAGTAGAATACCGCACGACAAAAATATGTCGCCTTAGAAATATGGCGCCGTAAGGCGATCGCCTGTCCGACCAGGCGCACGTGCCGGCCCTGGTGATTGGGAAGATAGGAATTATTGGAGACTGGAGACCGGTTATAAATAATGTTTAAATTTTTCAGGGAAAAATATTTTTTCGTTTTATTTATTCAATATTTAATGATATCACAACAATAATATTATCATCAAAAAATATAATCTTGAAAGGCCAATCAGTTGACGATTCGTTTTTTAAGATAAAAACTAAAAATTTTCAAATAATGGTAAAAATCCACCGTTCTGCATGTTTTCACGTTTTCGACGTATATTTTTACTAAATTGGACAAGCCTTAGAAAAGCCCTTTTACTTCTAGTTCCAGATGGATCGGTTTGATCACAATTTGGATTAGTATTATCGCACATTCCTCTTACTGGATTAAATGTAAGACTTCCAGGACATTTATCAGGTACTGCAGTAAAGGTGTTTCCATTTTTATCACACACAAAGAATTCCTTACAACTGTAAGCATTCGGTATTCTTCCTTTTTGAGTACAAACCGGGACACAATCAACACGCGATGCATCAAATTGGTAAGTTCCTGGGCAAACCAAAACTATCGCCGCTTCATTGGGATCGAATGCACACAACGCATAGATCGATTTTGCTGTCGGATGAACCACAAATTGACCAGCTTTTCCTCTACAAAGACCTGTTGATGTAAAGTCATAACATGGTGCATTTCTGTCACAAACTCCAGTAGCTGCATCGTAAATTCCATTTTGGAAACATGTTTTACTTTCGGCATATACTTTTCCTGCATCTGTGTAACAATAATAATAACTTCTACAATCTTTCGCGTTTGGTAAGTAGCCATCGTCAATTGTACAGACATCATCATTTGCTGTGGTTATGTCACAACGTGTTTGATCGTTGGTGCACTCGTTTAGTGTTGTATCACAATAAGGCTTCGTTGGAGATTGGGTTTTGCAGCTTATGTTTAAATTTGTATAAGTATTTCCTAGTTTAACGCATTTACTCAAGGTTGAACAATCCATGCATTTTTTTGTACCAACGGTGCACGGTCCGTCCTCTTTGGGTGGTTCTGATGTGTCTGGAGGATCAGTCGCAGGATCTTGGCAAAATGAAACATCTATCATCTGTTAAAAAATATGATATTATAAGAAATGAGTCTATTTCTATAGTTTCTTAACACATTATAATTTAAAATGGAGTTATAGTCAAATATGCCAAAACTCTATTTTTATCAAGTGAACAGATGTCCGATTATAAAAGAATGTATAGGCTTTCACGGCCGGCGTTAATAGATTTAAGATAAGAAATCTTTCGGGCTTATGAGCTGCGGTCTACTGGAATGGCTTCTTCTTCTTCCAGACGTTTCGCTTGCAACTGCGGCAAGCATCTTCAGTGGTGTGCTCGACGTGGTCGTAGTGTTCTTCTCGGTGTCCTGCTGTCGAGTGCAGAGCAGGACATCGAGAAGAACACTACGACCACGTCGAACACACCACTGAAGATGCTTGCCGCAGTTGCAAGCGAAACGTCTGGAAGAAGAAGCCATTCCAGTAGACCACGGCTCATAAGCCTGAAAGATTCTTATCTTAATTCTAGATGTCCGATTTTTGAAAATCGAGTTTTCTAAAGATCTCGATGTTTAGAGATCCTAGTAAGCTATTCTGACCATTTCGGTTTTCAGTTTAGAATATTTTATTTATTACTGACGTTTAAAATATTTTATTTCTAGCTGAATTTTCTCGCGGCGTCTCCCGCGTGGACATAGGAGCCCCTAAACAAGATTTATTATTTAGGCGGAGAGCATAAAATCGAGCTTATGTTTTAACTCTTAATCACGAACTTTCCGCATGTAATAATAATTCAAATCGGTTGTCTCCTTTATAGAGCGAGAGCTAGTGACAATTTTTTGGTGTTATTTATTCAAGGCCTTATTATACCGCTATCTAGTAGAATCCCTTACTCAGGGCACTTTAATATGCCTCTCTCAACATCTTCACAAAAATAAGGCCTTGAAGTAATAACACCAAAAAATTGTCACTAGTTCTCGGTCTATTAGGCGTGATGAAGTAACAAACAGAAAATAAAATTTCGTCTTATTTTTCGGGGAATTACTGAATCGACTGGGATGTGTTAATAAATAAAATATGCCGGAGTGTTCCGAAATATTTCACTATAATCCCATAAATTTTATGAATAAAAATATGACTATGTAATAACTTACCAGTGAAATAATAACAGCCATCCCAAAAACAGATAATTTCTTTATTAGAATCATTGTAACCACAAATTTGGTAGAAACTTGTAATTAAAAAAAAGTATAAAACTGTTGTAACAGTTAAAATACTTTGTTATCTCCCAACTGCTCTTTAAAAATAACGTCAAGTATGCCAAAAAAATGTTATATATAGTGGATTAGACCTGTTGTTTTTATTATAAAGTAAATTTACTTTTATTTGCATTTGATTTAAAATGAATACGTAAAATGTGTTTTTCTCATTTTTCCTTAAAGCAAAGCAATAAAACAAGTGAAGAGTATATACAGGTCCGGATTTCTGCATAGGCCAACAAGGCATCGGCCTAGGGGTTCAGATGTCGAGGGGGCCCCAGCCAAGAAAAAAGCCTAAACATTTTCTAAGATAGCTCAAATGGCGACTTATCGCCCAATCTGGCAACACACAACACTGCATATAGCATTTTTTTTGTGTTAAATTTCCAACCAATTCCGGGGTGAGAATAGCCGAGAGTGTAGCAATGCTGTTGTTTACATGGCGTTGCTATGGTTCATCTATTACAAGTCCCCAGTTCCCGGGTTCTAGCCCGAGAGCTGGTAAAAGTGTCAACTGGATTTTCAATTTATTATTAAAAAAAAATAATGATTTGAAAATATGAATTGGTGCTAGGCCCAAATAATCTTAGCTGTTGGTGGTCTTTAAAACACAATTTAATTTCCAATCAACCCATCCATTTTTTTTCAATTTTTTTTTGGGTTTGGGGGGCCCCAACTGTCAAGTGTTCAGGGGCCCTGGGTCTCTAATTCCGGGCCCGCGCATATAGTCGCCAAGCAGGCCCGGACTTAGAGACCCAGGGCCCCTATACACTTGACAGTTAGGAGCCCTCCAACCAAAAAAAAAATGGAATTGGATTGGTCGGAAATTTAGCAATAAAAAATACGATGTCGCCAATTGAGCTATCTTAGAAACAATTGGGCTATCTTAAAAACTGTTTGGACTTTTTTTCTATAATTTACATTTCTGCTCTGGACGGGGCTCCTCGGCAGCTGGACCCCTAGGCCGGTGTCTTTTTGGCCTAGGCTAAAATCCGGGCCTGCCGCCAAGGTTTCCGTACAATTAAAAAAGAAACGACCTAGTCAGCAATCGAATCTTCTATCGTCTGCTGGCTAGGTAAAAAAAACTAGTGTTTTATAAAACCTTAAATTTGGTACAGGATTAATTTAGAGAATATAATTTATGAAAAAAAAACAGACAGACCTCATTTTGAGAGATCCGACCTAGTCAGTATATGGTAGAAGTTTAAAACTTTTACCGACTTTATTTAAAATTTTAATAAAAACGGCCCAACAGGACCGAACTTATACATTTTATAAAAACACTACTTAGTTTACGGATATTAATTACTAATGGATGTATTTAATTTTGTGCAGATGTTAAATTGATAAATATATTGCAGTTAAGAAAAAAATTATTATTTTAAAGGGTTTAGGATTAAGGGGTTAATTTTTATATTTTTTTCGAAAACAAATTTAACTTCACACAATGCGAGTACCCTATATTGTTGGTAGGGTTTGGCACTGCGACCCGAGTTTTTGAAGCTTTGCTTCTTAGCGAACGTTTGGGATAGGGACCTAACACACAAGAAGTGAAACGTCACGAACGCGGCGATGCAACGCAGCGTCGTAGTTAGGATCATTGGCGTCCAGAGCAAGATTCTGATTTCGCACTCTTTACTTGAAAATAATCTTATTCGCATCGCTGACAGCGCCCTTTCCGGGGTTAGCGCCCCTGCAGGCACGGGCTCTGGTTGCCAGACCCTAGTTACGACGCTGAAGCAACGCACCTCATTGGCTGGGCACAGCGTATTGTTGCCAGACAAATAATGCTTATTATTGTAATAATTATAATAAGTAAACAAAAAATATCAAATCTCGTTTTTGCACATGCCGCTACACTACGTCAATTTTTTTAAATTTATTAATGCTTTATTTACCTATTTTTTTAATTATCTTTATCATACAGTGAAAAATTTAGGGGATGTGCACATTTGTTTTTTTTTTTAATTTTTGTACCTACCAATTTTTGAAATGTCTAAATAATAATTATTTCGAATTTATATACAATGCGTAAGAAGCATAGTTTCTGTCGGGTGTTCCACAACACCTCATGACTTTTTTTATGTATTCCCAGAATTTTATTTTGTACTCTGTTACAAATCTAAATAAGTACAGAAAAAATCATTTTGAAAACTCATAAAAAAACAATAGTTGTTCCTCAAAACAGCAACACAAAAATAATTCCTTCTTGATGGTACTCCTTTCGTTAGCGAAACACGTGTCGTGCGTCTAAATATACTGGGTCGGTGTATTCGCACAAGAAGAATGGCTTTTTAAAAGGTTTTATTTAGCTTGACCCCGTATATTTGTTTGATAATTTGTTTCAAATTTTGCGACAGATTTTTCAACTACTTCTACTTAACCGATTCTTATGAAACTTTGCACACACATTGAGTTCCCGTGACAATACAATATTATGATAATTTCAACTTGGTAACGAGGGTCTGATGATGTAATCAGGAGGTGGACAGTGGAACTCTTAAAAACTAGAAAATAAAAATAGGGAAAAAAGCTTTTAAGTTAAACAGTTTTACTTTAAATCATCAGTTGTACCAAAAACTAGAAAATAATTAGGACACAAATCAAGGGGCACTTTGTGTCGCTGCGTCAGCGGAATAAGTAATAATCTGGGACTTTTAACAGACTAAAATAAAAACGTGGGGCGTATAAAAATCTGTATAACGACTGTATAATTAACAGATTTTTATGCGCCCCGCGTTTTTATTTTAGTCTGTTAAAAGTCCCAGATTCTTACTTATTCCGCTGACGCAGCGACACAAAATGCCCCTTGGTTTGTGTCCTAATTATTTTCTAGTTTTTGGTACAGCTGATGATTTAAAATAAAACCGTTTAACTTAAAAGTTTTTTTACCTATTTTTATTTTCTAGTTTTTAGTTTGATTTCTGGCCCGTATCATTATGCAAACTTCTCATCCTTTCAACTGTCCACTTCCTGATTCCATCATCAGACCCTCGTTACCAAGTTGAAATTATCATAATATTGTATTGGCACGGGAATTCAATGTGTGTGCAAAGTTTCATAAGAATCGGTTAAGTAGAAGTAGTTGAAAAAGTTGTCGCAAGATTTGAAACAAAGATAGTAACAAACAAACTGTCAAACAAATATACGAAGTTAAGCTAAATAAAACCTTTTAAAAAGCCATTCTTCTTGTGCTAAAACACCGACCCAGTATATTTAGACGCACGACACGTGTTTTTAAAAGTTTTTTTTACCAATTTTTATTTGATTATTTAATGCGCCATTTTGAAACTCAATTATCCTACACACGATTGAAGAAAAAAAATCTATCTAAAGGTCAAATATGTAAAAAGGTAAAACAATTCACCAAAAATACTACCAAAGTCATTTTCTCTGTAATCACAGAATTTATTATTTACATTTATATACATTTAATCATACGAGTCAAAATTACATTGCGCCCTAGATACCCATTCAAAACCAAGATTATTTCTTTAGAAATAAGTAAGATCGCCTGCAATATTTACAAAATTTCTACGATGGTTTTGATGGGTTGATAACATTACCTACATCATTACCTACGTTATTACCATTATTATTACCCTGGTTATCATTTCCATTGCTTATGTTACCATTACCAATTCTTGGAGCTATTGCGGGCGCTTCTCTGCGACCTCTATTGATAATATTTCCCACATCGTTACCAACGTTGTTATCATTATTGTTACCTTGATTACCATTTCCATTGTTTATGTTACCGTTGCCAATTCTTGGAGCTATTGCGGGCGCTTCTCTGACGACCTCTGTTGATAATATTTCCAATATCGTTACCAACGTTGTTATCATTATTGTTACCGTGGTTACCATTTCCATTGTTTATGTTACCATTACCGATTCTTGGAGCTATTGCGGGCGCTTCTCTGCGACCTCTGTTGATAACATTACCAACATCGTTACCAACGTTGTTATCATTATTGTTACCGTGGTTACCATTTCCATTGTTTATGTGACCATTACCGATTCTTGGAGCTATTGCGGGCGCTTCTCTGCGACCTCTGTTGATAATATTACCAACATCGTTACCAACGTTGTTATCATTATTGTTACCGTGGTTACCATTTCCATTGTTTATGTTACCATTACCGATTCTTGGAGCTATTGCGGGCGCTTCTCTGCGACCTCTGTTGATAATATTTCCCACATCGTTACCAACGTTGTTATCATTATTGTTACCTTGGTTACCATTTCCATTGTTTATGTTACCGTTGCCAATTCTGGGAGATATTGCGGGCGCTTCTCGGCGACCTCTGTTGATAATATTTCCAACATCGTTACCAACGTTGTTATCAGTATTGTTACCGTGGTTACCATTTCCATTGTTTATGTTACCGTTGCCAATTCTGGGAGCTATTGCGGGCGCTTCTCGGCGACGTCGGTTTATAACATTACCAATATCATTACCCACATTGTTTCCATTGTTACTGCCGCTGTTACCATCTCCGTTACTTATGTTACCATTTCCAATTCTAGGAGCTTTTGCCGGAACCTCACGGCGACGCCTGTTAATGACATTTCCAACATCGTTACCAACGTTATTACCATTATTATTACCCTGGTTATCATTTCCATTGCTTATGTTACCGTTGCCAATTCTCGGAGCTGCTTCGCGACGATGTCTATTAATAATATTACCGACATCATTACCTACGTTATTACCATTATTATTACCCTGGTTATCATTTCCATTGCTTATGTCACCGTTGCCAATTCTTGGAGCGTTTGCAGGAATTGCATAGCGACGTTTACCATGAATGATATTACCCACATCATTACCGATGTTGTTTCCAGTGTTATTACCATTATATCCAACTTCAATGTTTATGTTACCATTACCAATTCTAGGAGATATATCAGGAACTGCACGGCGACCTCTGTTAATAATGTTTCCAATATCGTTGCCAACGTTATTACCATTATTATTACCCTGGTTATCATTTCCATTACTTATGTTACCGTTGCCAATTCTTGGAGCTGCTTCGCGACGCCGTCTATTAATAATATTACCGACATCATTACCAACATTGTTTCCAGTGTTATTACCACTGTTACCATCTCCGTTGCTTATATTACCATTACCGATTCTAGGAGCCTTTGCTGGAGCATCGCGACGGCGTCTATTAATAATATTACCAACATCGTTACCAACGTTATTATCATTATTATTACCCTGGTTATCATTTCCATTGCTTATGTCACCGTTGCCAATTCTTGGAGCTCTTGCTGCAGCTTCACGGCGACGTCTATTGATAATATTACCGACATCATTACCTACGTTATTACCATTGTTACTACCTTGGTTACCATCTCCATTACTGATGTTACCGTTGCCAATTCTAGGAGCGCTCGCTGGAGCTTCGCGACGACGTCTATTGATAATATTACCGACATCGTTACCAACGTTATTACCATTATTTTCACCATGATTATCATTTCCATTACTTATGTTACCGTTGCCAATTCTTGGAGCTCTTGCTGGAGCTTCGCGACGACGTCTATTAATAATATTACCAACATCGTTACCAACGTTATTACCATTATTTTCACCATGATTATCATTTCCATTACTTATGTTACCGTTGCCAATTCTTGGAGCTCTTGCTGGAGCTTCGCGACGACGTCTATTAATAATATTACCGACATCATTACCTACGTTATTACCATTGTTACTACCTTGGTTACCATCTCCATTACTGATGTTACCGTTGCCAATTCTTGGAGCGCTTGCTGGAGCTTCGCGACGATGTCTACCAATAATATTACCAACATCATTACCGACATTGTTTCCAGTGTTATTACCACTGTTACCATCTCCGTTGCTTATGTTACCATTACCGATTCTAGGAACCTTTGCAGGAGCTTCATGGCAAAATGAAAGATTCAATATCTGTTTGAAAAGAAATTGTATTATGTAAATATTTTTCGAACATATTCTAAATCATTTCGAATCTTGATGATTTCAAAACTAACTTTAATTTATAAAATTTCTCAAAAACTATTTCTTTATATTAATCTTGCATGGCATTTTGATTTTAAAAACATTTTTGAAAGTTGATTAGGGCTTGAGAATAGCCGAGCGTGTAGCAGTGCTGTTGTTTACATGGCGTTGCTATGGTTCCTCTATTACAAGTCCCCAGTTCCCGGGTTCTAGTCCGAGAGCGGGTAAAAGTGTCAATTAGATTTTCAATTTATTATTAAAAAAAAAATAATGAATTGAAATTATGAATTGGTGCTAGGCCTAAATAACCTTAGCTGCTGGTGGTCTTTAAAACACACACACGACAGTTGTTAAATAAATTAAGTTTCTTTTTCACCAATTTTTTTACACAAAACTATCATAAAGATATGTAGAATTTTCACTTGGTATTATTTCAAACTAATCAGTTCTTTCTTATAAAAAAAAATTGTGTTTTAAAGACCACCAACAGCTACGGTTATTTGGGCCTAGCACCAATTCATATTTTCAGTTCATTATTTTTTTTTTTTTTTAATAATAAATTGAAAATCCAATTGGCACTTTTACCAGCTCTCGGGCTAGAACCCGAGAACTGGGGACTTGTAATAGAGGAACCATAGCAACGCCAAGTTCTTTCTTATAAATCCTGTACTTATTGTATATTTTTTTGAGTAAAATAAATTTAATTTCTTACCGCCAAAATGACGCAATGAAATATCAAAATTTTGTTCATCTTTGAAATATTGAACTTGTAACCATCTGATAAACGTGACTAAAAATTCGAAGTTAGCAGTCCTTGCACTTGACAATTTTGCATCGAGTAACCTTTTATATATATGTGCAACAAAAAACAAGATTTTCAAATTTAAGTCATATGAATTTACAGTTATTTGCGTTTGGTTTAGAATGCATTTATTTTAGTGATAATAATGGCCCAATAATAGTACATTGCAGGGAAAACGTTATGTAAATATGCTTTTTGAAAAATATAGGCGACCCCCAATTTTTGAAACATTTTATTCATCTTTGAAATTAAATTCGTTATTCAAAAGTTTAAAGAGTCGAATTTGTTAATTTTTTTTAACCGACTTCAAAAAAAGGAGGTGGTTCTCAATTCGGTTGTATTTTTTTTATGTTTGTTACCTCATAACTCAGTCATTTATAAACCGATTTTGAAATTTTTTTTTATTTGAAAGGATATACTTTCAGATTGGTCCCATATAAATTTCATCCAAATCGGTTCAGTAGTTCGGCTGATTTTAATAAAAGTGAGTAACGGCGTGTGATTCTTTAAGGTAAATGTCACTTTTTGACATATCAGACAGCGTAAGAAAGTCGGTTTAATAAAAGTGAGTAACGGCGTGTGATTCTTTTAAGGTAAATGTCACTTATTGACACTAAAAAGTAAAAAATAAAAAACTTTTTAACAAAAAAAAACCTCTTTCAAAAAACCATTAAAAAGAGGAAAATAATGAAATTTTGAGGTCTGTGCCAATTTAATAAAATGTAAAAAATGTATTGATTAAAAAATTACATTTTTTAATCAATACATTTTTTAACTCCGAGCGACCGCTTTGGCTTTATTAGCTTTATTATAATTAAATACGGAGTATTACCTTTCTTAATTTTTACAAAATAATTATATTATATGAAAATAATTCATGCCCTGTATATAAAGTTGATTTTTAGATAATTGGGAGTTATGAGATTTACGATTAGATGCTGTTTATTTAATTGGAGTAGTAAAGAAATGCCTTGAGAGATAATATGCGCAATTTAAAGGTCATGAAAAACGCCGCATGCAAATATTTGTGACAAAATCTAAAAACGTTTTTGATAAAACATGACGTCACGGTGAATTACCTTCTTGGAAATTTGTATTTGGACAACAGAGATCAAAATACAATTATAGTAAAACTTTGATTATCCGAACTTCGTTCAACCTGAACCACGGTTAACCGATGGTAAAAATATCAATTTGGATTATCAAAATAATAAATTGACACTAGGTCCAGATAACGCTAGTTGCTGGTACTCGGGGATTTGCGATCTTGTGTTGGATTTGCGATCTACTGTCGGCGATTTGCGGTCTGGAGTCGTGGATTTGCGATCTAGTGTCGGGGATTTGAGATCTAGTGTCGTGGATTTGCGATCTAGTGTCGGGGATTTGCGATCTACTGTCGGCGATTTGCGGTCTGGAGTCGTGGATTTGCGATCTAGTGTCGGGGATTTGCGGTCTGGAGTCGTGAATTTGCGATCTAGTGTCGGGTATTTGCGATCTGGAGTCGTGGATTTGCGATCTAGTGTCGGGGATTTGAGATCTAGTGTCGTGGATTTGCGATCTAGTGTCGGGTATTTGCGATCTGGTGTCGGGGATTTGAGATCTAGTGTCGGGGATTTGAGATCTAGTGTCGTGGATTTGCGATCTAGTGTCGTGGATTTGCGATCTAGTGTCGGGTATTTGCGATCTGGAGTCGTGGATTTACGATCTAGTGTCGGGGATTTGCGATCTAGTGTCGGGGATTTGCGATCTAGTGTCGGGGAATTGCGATCTAGTGTCGTGGATTTGCGATCTAGTGTCGTGGATTTGCGATCTAGTGTCGTGGATTTGCGATCTAGTGTCGTGGATTTGCGATCTAGTGTCGTGGATTTGCGATCTAGTGTCGTGGATTTGCGATCTAGTGTCGTGGATTTGCGATCTAGTGTCGTGGATTAGCGATCTAGTGTCGTGGATTTGCGATCTAGTGTCGTGGATTTGCGATCTAGTGTCGGGGATTTGCGGTCTGGAGTCGAGGACTTTCGATTTAGTGTCGAGGAATTGTGATCTAGTGTCGGGCTGGTAGCTCTAAAAAAATTTAAGTGGTGAATTTAGATCCATTTAAAAGATAAAAACAATATTCATCAGCTTAATAATTTATTTAATAGCAACTTTATAAAATAGAACATAAATAAGAAAATCAAATATAATTTGGAATTTTATTTGACATTTTTTTTCTATTTAGGTACTAATAGTCTTATTTAAAAAATAGGAATTAATGACTGTTCTTATACTCATAAACAATAAAAAAAAGTACATATTAGATAAACAAACACCCATCTTCGATATAAATACATTTTATATTTCAATCAGAGGCACTTTAGATATGTCACATTTTCACTTTTATTTGCAAAAAAAAACTCAAGAAGACTAGAGGCAAGGAGACTGAGCTTGACTGGTGGGGGTGGGACGAAATACAGATAAAATACACAGACAAAAAGCATGTGATAAAAATAAATGAACAGCTTTTTAAATATATATACGCATTCTCATTGGCTAACGCTTGATCTTTTATCGCTGTTCAATAAAATGATTTCTTTGTTTTACTTTGCTTTTCTGATAGCAGCGCCGCTATGAGCTATCACGAACTAAAATTTTGATTTCAATAAGCGACCATGATAGTCTTTTTGTGAGTTAAGACAAGCATGACGGATGTATGCGCAGTATCGCATGGCAGATCCAAGCATCGACGCCATGTTGTGCATCCCACCATCATCTCTCAATTTAGGTCAAGTCTGATCTCCTTATCTTTAGTCAAAACTATTGGAACTATTTTTCACTTGTTAAAGATTAGATGCATACCGAGTGTCCTACAGCAATTAAAATGTCAGTCATACCGTGCATGTTATGCCGGCTCCAGACGACATGGCCAATGTTGGGCATGTGTAATTTGAATATATCAAGTGTTCACACGATAGGATTCTGCTTGACCAGCGTTGACCACGGCGTACAAGCCCGAAAACTATATATCTGAAGATCTGGAACAACACCGGCCGTGAAAGCTTACACTCTTGGAGTAATAGAAAAAGTTGTTATTTATGACAAGATCTTTCGATTCCCACTCATATTTACTCTGGGCAACACTTGGACCAAAATTAGACTTTTAATAAAAATGCGTATTTCATTTGCTCTAGGACACATGGTATGTGAATTTTAAGAAGAAGAAGAAATGAAGAATAAGTACATCCTCATGACCAATATTTATTTCCTGCAACGTTCATCCCGGCCGCGGCGGCATACTGTTGCTGAGCAAACATTTCGTTATAATTATTTTCGTGATGCATCATCGCAAAATTGATTTGATTCCACTGTTCAGTTGGCTTAGGCCACGTAGTGGCATTATCTTTATCGCTGTCTTTATTTTGTTTAATGGCAGCCTGTGCATTCGACTGCGATAGATATAGTCCACGCGTGTCGTAGCCAGCGGCATCGAAATAGCCAGCCGCTGAAGTTGTTGCGGTTCCAGCACCGTCCTGACCGCTGCCACCAAATGTCGCCGAGAACATGTTATAGTTGGCAGTGAATTGAGCGGCGGCACTTGTCCCTCGCCAGTCCACTTGTGGGTTAGAATCTGACGTCGAGGGATACTGACAGGACATGTTCCCAGGAAGAGATAGGGGAGAGAAGCCGGCTAGACCTGCAGCAGCTGCTGGGTTCACACCACTTGTGTGTTTCCGAAGACGAGCACGACGGTTTGAAAACCATACCTGGAATTTTTCTTGTATCAAAACTTGCTCTCTAGATGAACTATTTCTAAGGAACTTATGTTTATTCTACGAGAAAAAGTACTACTTCTACAGAATTAACGATGTTTGGACAACTTTGACTGTGACTACTCCATCCCACTGTTGAGACCAAAACAATGAATAAATGACATTTGAAAACTTGTATGATTATATGAAATATTTCTAGGAGAATGGTAATATTTGAAAAACTTCTTGTTTGACTATTTTAATCTTCTATAGATCCAAAAAATGTTGATGTCAGGAACTTCTTCTATGACTATTCCAATTACTTCTAGAAAATTGATTTC
The DNA here is from genome assembly GCA_039654895.1 of Mongoloraphidia duomilia. Taxonomy (NCBI): domain Eukaryota; kingdom Metazoa; phylum Arthropoda; class Insecta; order Raphidioptera; family Raphidiidae; genus Mongoloraphidia; species Mongoloraphidia duomilia. The sequence goes on along the minus strand of CM077521.1, from coordinate 2,195,350 downwards.
TTTATGACTCAATTTATTTTGAGAGGGAACTTCAATAACTAAACAAATATTATTGTATGTAGATGATATTTAAAAACCTTCCTTTTATTACAACTGAATTATTTTCATTGAAGAATGTATTCACGATAATAAGAAATTTTCTTCTATGAATAAATAGACGAATTCTATGGAACTGATGGTATTTTTAAACCTCCTTTGACTCACTGTCTCACCAATGTATTTTATATACGCTTCGGATTAACAAGTATCTTATCTTATCATTAAGTTTCTTCAACTTTTACTTCTATATCAAGATACGTTAGTAAGCGACGCGCTAGAGTTTATGTAACCATGGAAACATAAGGATTTGCTCTCTCCGGCAATAATATTATAATGTTTAACATTCGTTTTCTAAATACAGGAAACAAGGCCGTAGCCAAGAGGGGGGATCGTCCCCCCTTGAAATTTTCACAGAGGTCAGAGTAAACACGTTGTTTACCTACTAGATTTAAGAAAATTATTAACGGAACCCGGAAAACGCAGTAGTACGAAATGTCGGACCCAAAAATCTCCCCCCCCCAAGTTTTTTTCTGGCTACGGCTTTGACGGGAAATGAAACTTGGAATTTTAAATGATGTTTTTTGTTATCAATATATTGATTTAAAACAGCAATACCAAATTTTTTAAATTCTCGTGAACGGGGTCCATTGTCGAGACATCAAGCAATTTTATGCATGCAAACAAAAAAATCAGTGACTAACCTGTATTCTTGCTTCGGTGAGACCAGTTTGTTGGGCTAGTTCTTCCCTGGTGTAAACGTCTGGATATTGCGTCCTTGCAAAAGCTCTCTCCAAAGCTTCCAGCTGTTCACCAGAAAATGTTGTACGAGATCTGCGCTGCTTACGTTTCAACGGAATTCCAGGTTCGGACTCAGTGTCACTTTCTTCGTCGCCACGACCTGAAACAAAACCGAACATTTAAAATACGGAAAGAATACTGAAATCGAATTCGTTCTTATTGCAAAAACTTTATGAAATAGGCGTTAGGAGCAGGCCCGGACTTAAAGACCCAGAGCCCCTAGGCACTTGACAGTTGGACCACCCAAGACCAAAAAAAAAGGAAAAAATTGAATTGGATGGAAATTTAACAAAAAAAAAGAGTCGCCAATTGGGTTATCTTACAAAATGTTTGGGCTTTTTTTCTTTAATTTCCATCTCCGCTCTGGCCGGGGCCCCCTCGGCGGCTGGGCCCCTAGGCCGGTGCCTTATTGGCCTAGGCAGAAATCCGGGCCTTGTTAGGAGTATTCGACAGCGAAAGTGACCCCTGCACTCTTCATCTCATATCCTTTCTCCTCGCCTAAAAACGGTTACCGCTCTCCCGACGCTATTTTTAAAGCTAAAGGGTTCGGGTATAAACGCCAAATGAAGGACTGAGAATCACACTACAGATCTTACAGGCGTACAATTGAAAAACATTTTCCTGAAAAAACTTACAACTTTTTAAAAATTACGTTATATTTCACACGTAGTCAAAACTTTATTCAAAAAAATCGCCTGGTCCTTTATTTGGCGTATACCCGAACTCTTTAGCTTTAAAAATAGCGTCCCGTTTTTAGACGAGAGGAAAGGATTTGAGATAAAGAGTGCAGGAGGTAACTTACTGTAGTGGCATTTGATTTTTAACATGCTTATATTAGTTCCACCTGTATGTATGTATGTATGTATGTATGTAAGTAACGGATTCTTTGAACGCGATTTTCACCCACTTCAAAACTTCAGATTGAACTGAAACTTTGCACACTTACCAAGGACCGATGACAATACAATAATTCAATAAGTTTGTCCCATTATCCTGACCAGGATCTCCAGGACTAAAAAGCAAAAATGAATTATAATTTAAAAAACTAAAAAACACGCTTTAATGGTAAACTGAACTAAAAAGTAAAAAATAATTTTTATTGTAAAAAAGCGTGGGGTGCTTTGTACCACATTTTCATACTTTATAACAACTTATTTCGAGCACCCCACGCTTTTTTACAATAAAACATATTTTTTATTTTTTAGTTCAGTTTACCATTAAAGCGTGTTTTTTAGTTTTTTTAAATTCTAATTTATTTCTTAGATATAGCATATCAATCATGGCAACATCGCTGTCTGATATATTAATAATGTTATTCACTAATCATTTGATTTAATTATGTATCTAGTCATTATCGTAGTTTAAAGAGTTTTTTCCCGAAAAAAAACACAGTCTTCCCACGTTAAATTCTTCAAATGCAAAAAAAAAGAGCATCATGTATATGCATAATATAGTATAGACTTGCGCATAGCATTATTCTTTGGCACTTAAATTTAATAATCGTATTTCAGAGCGGAATAACGTGGAACTAATTATTTTTATATGGTTCTATTATGGCAATGCGACTGGTGCGCCCTCATCATAAGCGTTCTCGGTCGGCATATGTGGTAACTTGATACATCACCACCGGCTAGCAGGTATTTTACTTACCGACTCTTCGGTTCAAAAAAAAAGAGAGAATGCCGCATGAGTCATTTTTTTATTATATTTAATGTGTAGTGAACATACTCGTATCAATTGAAATAACTTGGCGTGTCTATGTACTCCTTTATGTGCATGAGAAAGTACATTTATGACGATTGTAAAGGCGGATTCACGTACGGATAAATGATCGCTTATAAAAATATAGCAGAAAAATCGAATTATGTGTTAATTTTGATCAGTTTTGACGTGTATAATGTTTCATATTAGGGTGGCATTTAAGAAATATTGGATGTTACGAAAATGGAAGGAAGTAGTTGTTACGTGAAACAAAACACATAAATATAGCTATGTTAAGGTATATTATGTTGACACAAGCCAGGTAGTTGTGTGGTCCGCTAACTCCTCCTAAACCACGCAACGGATTTTGATGTGGTTTTCACCATCAGTTAGATAATTTTTCACAGAAGATTTATATATATAGCATAATTAATCAATAATAATAATTAATTAATTAAATTCGTAACCCGACCGTAAATTCGCAACATACTTATATCATAAAAACGACCGTACATAACTGTTCCACTCATAGTCATAGCGTAGAGGTAACGTCGCAGCACTCTATGCACAGGGACCCGGGTTCGGAAACTGATGGCATCGTAGAATTTTTGGCTTTTTTTTCTAAATTTTACATGATATTTATTTATATATATTTTTATTTTTGTTATATTCTTTCTTTGACAATAATTATAATTTTTTTGAAACTAAAAATTACATATAAAAGCGAACGAGCGAAGCGAGTGAGTAGTGTATTGCACCCGGGCGAAGCTGGACGGGGCCGCTAGTGTTAAATAACTCCATTTGATTTACACTGGCTAACTTTGAAATCTATCCAAAAGCATGTGGTGGTAACGGCATTTACAGACTGTCGTTATATTGGATAAATCTTTTTTTTATAGTATTAAATTTACTATCAAAAAGAAAGTTATCACGATTTTTATAGACTAACCCTACATTTTGATATCACTTGAATGTAATGTTAATCAAATCGAGACACTTTACATGTAAAGCCAATGACAGTCGAAATTACCCTGTATGGTTACTTCAGTTAATATTATCGTGTAAATCAAGCTTCAAAGATCGGTGCCTATATCTGCATGTGCGGGATTTACGATTATGAATAAACATAAAAAGGTGTCTGCAAATTTTCATTTAACAATCTCAGCAAATCTTTGAAAATACCTCAATTTTAGTAACCAATATTTTTACTTTCCCATATAACAAGACTTTTTAGGGTGAAAACTTGTGACCGTGTAAAAATTCGATTTTGAGTTTTCATGGTCACGTTTTCACGTCCTCTGATCCCAAAAAAGTGTTTTTTTATGTGTAACACCTTAGCTCTCGGCATGCGACATTTGGTGGGACTAATTTCGTAAATGCGACAGAAATGTATAACAGGAAGTAGAGAGGCGCTCGCTATTTTCAGAGAGAGAGAGAGAGAGAGAGGGAGGGAGAGAGAGGGGGGAGAGAGGGGGATGGAAGGGGAGGGAAGGAGAGAGAGAAAACTCTTTCAAAAAAGCCACTAAAAATAGGAAAATAATAAAATTTTGAGGTTGACGCCAATTTAATTGCTAAAACCTTTTAGGTAAGTACCTATAAGTATATCTACTCTCAAAATTTTATTATTTTCCTCTCTTTAGTGGCTCTTTTGAAAGAGGTTTATTTTTTAATAAAGTTTTTTATTTTTTACTTTTTAGTGACCTTACAATACGTAGTTTGCACGTTCTTCTGTGTTGATATTTGATTACTAAACTTACAAAAGAAAACCACTGAACCGATTTAGTCAAATTTATGTAGAACCACCCTGAAGGTTATTGAATAAAACAAGAATTATCAAAATTGGTGCACAAATGCAGGAGAAATGATATGACATACATAAAAAAATACATAATAATAAAAAATCAGTCGAACTACTGAACCGATTTAAGTAAAATTTATATGGAACCATTCCCAAGGTATGTCCTATTCTAGGAAACACATAGAGGCTAGGGAAAAAGTTAGTTTGCGTTTTGTCGGACAGTTCATTTTATAAATCAATCCCGGATACCATTTATCAGTTTTTTTAATGTTTATTATGTCAAATAAAGCCGGAAATCCAAAAATATAATAAGAACTGCACCTCTAAAATTTATTAAACATCGTTTCAAAGTATATTTTTTGATATAAACTTAAATGTATTGAATTTTGTTCTCAATGGCGCAACAGGAAAAATTTAACATAAAACGTTTTTTATTATTTATTACTTTATGAATTAAAAATATTTTTTTCTTGAAACTTTTTTATTTTGTGTTTGTTTCAAAATATACTTTTGATTTATTTGACTAACCTTCATCTAGTTTTTATTAAATTATGTAAATAAGGAAAAACAGTATTATTTGACGAGTTTAAAATATTAAACAAAAAATTCAGTGTCACAAAAAAATTATTTAGAGATTAAAGGGATATGAGAAAATCAAATTTAATATACAGGGTGTATACATACGATTTACGTGTATAAATATTTAATATTGTTTTTCCATAAGAAGAAGTAGGCTTTGAAAAGCATATTTCTTGGCAGTAATACTTAGTTTGTAAAGAACAAGAGGATGAAGAGGATATAGCACTTTTAGCATGCTTTTACGTGACGAACTTAATTTATATTAAGTTTGTCAATGAGCCATTTTCCTTCAATTATCCACGAGAGCATTTAATGCTCTCGTGGATTAGTGATTAATATCTTCTTTTTACCCGACTTCATATTTTATTAAATTGGCGCAGACCTCAAAATTTCATTTTTTCCTCTTTTTAGTGGCTTTTTGAAGAACGTTTTTTTTGTTATAAAGCTTTTTATGTATACCATATATTTTATGGTCAATTGCAAATAATTTATGATTATAGGTCCCCATATTCTACGACACTGTTGCGGTACCAGTTCTTATATAATATAACCTTAAAAATCTCGATAAATTCATAAAGAGTCTCAAGGAAACAGGTTCCGAAATGTCTAATAGAAGCAAGTTCAATAATAATAATAAATAAATACTTTGTCCTATTAACTATAGAATGGAGAAAACATGACATATTGATATGACACCGATATGTGGAGCGGTGTCTTTGGCCCGTAACTCGCTCACAATGGCGGCCATTGTGTCTTGAATGGGTGTGCGGTACAAAGTACAAGGTGTCCATACACGGCGGCCCCTTTTGGCGGCGCGTTTGTCAACCCCTGGACCACCCTTAACTTACAAGGGAGCTAACACAAATGATTTATTGACTTATATTTAACTGAAGTATGGGAATATTTGGTTTTATATTTAAATACGGTTTTATTTATACCACCGGGAGAGATTGGAGAACATGGCATACGCAAAATTGTGATCCAGAAAGGGAAATAAATGCTAATACAGTCGACTCTCGTTAATTCGAAACTCGAGGGACTCTTAAAATATTACGAATTATCGAGTGTTTGAAATATCAAATGGTTCGAAACAAAGGCTCAACAAACAAACGTTGATACAAGTTTGAACTTGTCGCAAAATGTATGTATGTACTTACAATCTTTCCGCCTCTTTCTCTCTGCAACTTTGAATTGTCGAGTGTTGGACGCCGATGAGTTCGAATTAACGCGTCGTTTTGTTATATAGCAATGATTTTTTCGTACGAATTACCAAGTGCATAAAAATGTATTGATTTAGTTCGAAATATAAAGAGACTTTGTAGGGAACTCGTGATAACTTTGAATTATAGAGAGGTTCGAATTATCGCGGGTTTGAATTAACAAGTGTCGACTGTAATAAACTAACAAGCCGTGAGGTGGGTCGTTTATTAGGACTAAAGTGCGACCCTTGAGGTTCACACGACGAACTTCCCAGTTTGATAAATATTTAATAATAATAATTAAATTAGATATTACACAGAAAAGTAATCATTTTAATCATTAAAACATAACTATTATTATTTATTTTTAACAATAATTAAAAAAAAAAACGGCTGAACCGATTTTTATAAAATTTATGTCGGATCAAAATGACGTTAACACGCCTCGATTGACACCCTTACGAAGCCGATATAATTTTTTATTCGCGAGATATTGTGTAAAATCTACTTTTTTGGAGTCTATTTGGTTAAGAAAAAAGAACGGCTGAACCGATTTTGAAAAAATTTCTTTCACTGTCTGTTGGAAACTCAACATTTGCCACCATTTTATTATTTGGAAATAAGAATAATAAAATCGGCAATAATATCAGGTCAGTAGTCACATTGGTGTGCGAATAACAAAATGTTAATTGCACTTTAGTGATGCCATCATTCGCATGATAAAAGTGAAAACTTTTGTTTTTTTTTCAAAATATTAAAGATTTTTCAAATTCGACTTTTTTAATATTACATGAAGTAGCGCCGATGATGACGCACTAAAAAAATAAATATACAAAGCTTGAAAAGTTTTTGAATTTTTAATGTCTGCAACTGGAAGCGTAACTAATAAATATTTAACAATCATCTTTTTTTAATATTGATATTAAAAATAAATTTGCTTTAGTGGTTTTTTTCGAAGGATAATATTTTAACAACTAAATAAAAATATGCACATACAAAAAAAGCATTGGAAAGTAAATATGTAAATTATTGTTGAATATTAATAAAACCAGCCATGTGTCGTCTAGCTCTAACTTTTAAATATAGTCCGGAGGTACACGAACCTGCCGAAAAATATGGAATACCAGCGCCTCGATCCGTCTTCTCCCGAGTGCTATGAATTTATTATTGATGTGAAACATCTTATGTCGGGCTGTGAACAGCCGCGTGAGGGGAAATATGCAACGAAATTTATGGTCCGCTCCTTCGCTGCTGTTTTCCCCACCACTACGGCACTCTCTCTCTCTCTCTCTCTCGGCTTCCACGCGCTCGGGCACGGGAAGAGAGAGAGTATACATACGAACGTACTGTAAAGCAAAAGTATATGTATACACGTGTAGGTATGTAATATAGATACTTCGCTGTGTATTTAGTTGCGTTTCTGGCTCAGGCGTGCTCAAACGCCGCAAGCGCGTGTGTTACAGTGCAGTATATAGGATTACGTCAGCATAACAGTTAGTTGTTGCTTTTGAAAAAATATATACTACTACATAGAGAATACCACTGTTGTGTCATTTTGAGTCAACATAATACTCTACATTGTCTACACAATATATTCTATTAGATTAAATTCGTAATGAAATATGTTTTCTTCGATATGATATTTTAATGAATTCAAAACGAAAAAAGTGTTATTCATTATCAACAACTTTCAGTTTTATAGCGTCGCTATGTAAAAATAATTTTGAAAATGGCATATCAAGAATGAGTGTAATATAACAAAATTAAACAAGTAATTCAAAATTATAATTTTGAATTACTTGTTTGTTTCAAAAGCGTAGCTAATAGAAACTGCCAAAACAAAACAATGTTGTGTAGACAATGTAGAGTATTATGTTGACTCAAAATGACACAACACCACCGAGTTCAATAACGTTTTCTTTGATGTTTCACATCTGTCGCGGGCCCCGAGACCCACACCCTTTTTTTGGAAGTGTGGATTTTTCTTGCGTAAAAATTCAAAATAAGAGAAAAGGATTTTTAAATTACTTTTAAATAAAATTTCGCGATTTGCAATAAATAAAATATGACGGATAACACTCCACTATCTGTCTGGCCTCAATTGTTGAGTGTCTATATAATCTGTCTCTCTCTGTCCCCACTGTTTAACAACGTTAACCCCCAGAATAAGCCCCACCATTCCATAAGGAGATTGTCAATCCCTGGCCATCGAATGCGCGTTATATTTAACACATCAAAGTGAGTTCTGTGCATCCTGTTAGATATTACATAGATTACAGGGTCATCGCTAAAGAAGTGACTTTTTGAAGAAACACTTGAAGACTGCGATGAAACGGAAGTATGGTGACGCGAAATTACCATAATAACCCTAAATAAATAGCTACACAGCCATGGAGTTACGTAGTGATCAAGACTCTTGCCTTGAGCTCGAAGAAGGTCGCCAATTCGATCCCGGCCGACATCATTAATGATTTTTTTGATTATTCCACTTGATTTATTTATTTATTGTAGATTATAGACGCGTCGACATTTCAGGTTATTAGCGTCTTTCAACTACACTAAATAACAACTAACTTAAAACCAAATAACATCACAAAACATCCATGAGCGCAGGCGGGATTAGAACCCATGGCAGTCCAGTCTAGAGGTTGCGGCACCAAGCATTTTAACCACTAGGCTATACTGCCCTCTATTCCACTTGATATTTATTTATTTATAGATGTATTTATATATTTTTTTAATTTTTTCAATTTTTTCTACCGGAAGTTACCCCCTGCACTCTTCATCTCAAATCCTTTGCCCACGCCTTAAAACGGTTACAGCTCTTCCGACGCTATTTTTAAAGCTGCAGAGTTCGAGTAAGCACTGAATGAAGGACCAAAAATCGCACTACAGACCCTATAGGCGAAAAATTGAAAAAAAAAAATTCTGGAAAAATTACGTAATCTTTCACGCGTAGCCAACACTTTTTTCCAAAAAATTCACTTGTAGGGCCTGTAGTGATTCTTAGTTGGCGTTTACCCGAACCGTTCAGCTTTAAAGATAGCGTCCGGAGAGCTATAACCGTTTTTAGGTGAGGGGAAAGGATTTGAGAAGAAAAGTGCAGGGAGTAGCTTCCGGTAGAGAATAATTGATTTATTAAACAGTTTTATTTAGCTTAACCCCGTATATTTGTTAGTTACTATCTTTGTTTCAAATCTTGCGACGGCTTTTTCAACTACTTCTACTTAACCGATTCTTATGAAACTTTGAACAAACATTGAGTTCCCGTGACAATACAATATTATGATAATTTCAACTTGGGAACGAGGGTCTGATCATGGAATCAGGAGGTGGACAGTTGAAAGGATGAGGAGTTTGCATATTGATACGGGCCAGAAATCAAACAAAAAACTAGAAAATAAAAATAGGCAAAAAAACTTTTAAGTTAAACGGTTTTATTTTAAATCATCAGCTGTACCAAAAAATAGAAAATAATTAGGACATAAACCAAGGGGCACTTTGTGTCGCTGCGTCAGCGGAATAAGTAATAAAAACATGAGGCGCATAAAAATCTGTATAACGACTGTATAATTATTAAATAAGAACGGCTTGTCTAGAAAAATGTGTTTCCAAGCCCACCAACAGAAATATTTCAAATGCGCCCTCACGTTTTTATTACTTATTCCGCTGACGCAGCGACACAAAGTGCCCCTTGGTTTGTGTCCTAATTATTTTCTAGTTTTTGGTACAGCTGACGATTTAAAATAAAACCGTTTAACGTAAAAGTTTTTTTACCTATTTTTATTTTCTAGTCTTTAGTTTGATTTCTGGCCCGTATCATTATGCAAACTCCTCATCCTTTCAACTGTCCACCTCCTGATTCCATCATCAGACCTCGTTACCAAGTTAAAATTATCATAATATTTTATAAGTTTTTTTACCTATTTTTTACTTATTTGTGATTAAGAGACGCGTCGAGGCGAGATCGTAAAACTTACGATGACCCTGTACAAACAAGTGTCTATAATAACTCTATGCTCTGTGTAACCGAGCATACATTATTTAAGTTGGGCAATAAGCAATGGTTTTTTTCTCGTTAATAAGCGACAGGTAAGTCAAACAGTATATTGATTACACACCATTTGTCATAATCAGGTTAATGTACCTCTTTAATAACACTAGGCAGTAGACATACTACGGAAGAGGACGCGATTCAGCACTGTGTTGGTGTCAAACGGTGGGCTATTTGAACCATGAAAGATAAAGGATATTATGTGCCTCACCCACATAAGCGCACGGTCGAAGTTATACTTCATACATTTACATTTTTGCTTTTCCCCTCTCAGCATATCATATCTAATCTAAAAAAACTCGGGTCGCAGTGCCAAACCCTGCCGACAATATAGTGTATTTGCTAATGCAGGCCTTGTGGCTTTATTATGTAAACTTAAGTTTGTTTTTGGACAAAATAAAAAATTTAACCCCTTAATACATCCCTTAAAATAATATTTTTTTTTCATTTCAATAATATTATCAATGCAACCTCTGTACCAAATTAAATACACCCTTCAGTAAGTAAATCACTATCCGCAAACCAGTGTTTTCATAAAATTTCTAAGTCTGGTCCTGTCGGGCCGATTTTATCAAAATTTTAGCAGCACATTTTAATCTTCACTAAAGGGTTAAATTTCAATTTTGAAACGATTCTGAAAATTTTTTCGGTATTTTTGGGCCCAAAAACTTTTTTCAACCCCTAAAAACTACCCTTAAAATGGTCCGATCGGGCCCATTTTAAATACGCTTCGTGCGGTAATGGGTTCCAATGTGTGTACCAAATTTCGTTTAAATCGATTAAGTCTGTCGAGAGTTATCGTGTACACACATATATATATACATAAACATTTTTAAAAATGGTGGCAAACTGTTCAGGAGGATATGAAACGTCGAGAAATTTTGTCCGACCCCTAGATCCCGCCATCCGACCGACGCCAATAGTGTATATGCCATATTATGGCAAATACACTAATTATAAAATTGGTGAATTCTGCACTTTGTACAATAGAAGCACTACTGGGTAAAGATCGATGTCTTCGTATATATAGTAACGCGCCTACAAAGTCCACATCATGAGAGAGTCATGTTTTTAATGATTTATACAGAAGTTAATAACTTTAATAAAAATAAACTAAATCGTAACTTAGTCTGTAATTGTAAAGTTCTAAGGACTAGAAGAGCGAATTTTCCGTTTTCATAATTTTTTTCCTGTTTTTCAAATTTCAATCAATCTATATCTATTTGTTTGGTTGAACGCGCTAATCTCAGGAACTACCAGTCCGATTTGAAAATTTTTTTTCGTTAGATAGCCCATTTATCGAGGAAGGCTATAGGCTATATAATATCATGCTACGTTGCGTGCGCTGCGTTAACGGTTAAAGTTACACAAAAATCATGTATGACGGAATTGTTCCCAGAGGATTTATATATATAGCGAACGAGCGTAGCGAGTGAGTAATGTAATTCCTAAACCACGCAACGGATTTTGATGCGATTTTCACCATCAGTTAGATAATTTTTCACGCAAGGTTTATATATATAGCGAACAAACGAAGCGAGTGAGTAAAGTAATTATAATATTTAAGCGAACGAGCGAAGCGAGTGAGTAGTGTATTTATAATATTCAAGCGAACGAGCGAAGCGAGTGAGTAGTGTATTGCACCTGGGCTTTCTTAGCACCCGGGCGAAGTCGGACGGGGCTGCTAGTCTATACATAAGTATCAAATGCCTGCTTACAATATTACACTATTTTGAAACGTCAAAAATTGATTTTTAAAATTATAAAATCTTTAAGAAAACGAATTTTTCCTGGGATGAGACCCAGCTAGCTAGATCGACCCTCCAAAAGCCCTTTTCAGTAAATTTCATCCAAATAGTTAGAGTCGTTTTACCCCCCTAGTCTCTCTACCCCCCCTAGTAATTTTTTTTTGAATCGAGGTCATTCCAATTCAGACACACCTGCCTGTTAACTGACCCATTCCATGCATACATACACGCATGTAAAGTAGCTATTTTATAGTGGGTATGGCAAGAAATATATAAATGACATTGACAAGATGTGATATGATTCAGTCTGAACTGATTAATGTTCAGTACCAAATGAGCGATCCATGGCATTTATATATTCTATACACGATATCCCTTACCTTTTTTTACAGCTTGTAATTTTTTGTATAAGCTTGATTATTGATTATTATTATGTATGTATGTTCATCGTTGTCTTTTTTTGTTCATGATACAAATATAATATCTATGGTCGAAAAGGCAAAACAGCTATGTTCAATTTTTATAAGCTTTTATTTAACTTTACTTGTTAGTACGTTAGTATGTTTAAGTCAAATTTTGCAAGTCAATTTTGAACGACTTCCACGTATCCGATCGATTTGAAATTTTGTACACATAAGTATTTCCGATGACAATACATGAATCAATCGGTTTTAGAATTAAATAATCAATTAATTTTAATAAATTAATGTTTTAATAGTAAAATTTTTGAAAGACTAATTAAAATTTTAGTAAAAAAAATCTTTAAAGACAAGCTTTTATTGAAATGTATCAAAAAAGGAAAAATAATTTTTAATAATTTAGGTTCATATAATTATAAAAGCGTGGGTTGTAACTAATAAACTATCATAGATAGATAGATAATTATGAAACAATTTTTTTCAGAACTTTTCAATAATTAAAAAAACCCAAGTGTGATTTTTTTGTAATTTTAAACATAAAATTATGCCGCTACAAAAATGACGTAGATAACATTCAGCCTGTGATTGGCTGACTAGATCAAAATCATGTTTTGGTAGGTGGGACGACCCTATTATATAAAACAGAGTTAAAAAACTATCTAAAAATATAGAAAACATTATTTAACATTCGATATGTACGCGGTTTTGATTTTGTGACAACATATTGTATATTTTTAGAGAAGTTTGTTGAATAATGCAGAAGTTAGTTTAGTAAAGGCGTTGTTTAGTTACCTATACGGTTATTATAATAATTATTTTAGTGCTGCGTTGCTTATTAACAGTCAGAAACGGTAAAGTTTTGCTTTGCTAATGGTCGCTTTTAATTTACAAACTTTGAATTCAAATGTATCTGTCAATTACTAGAATACTTGACAATAGCAATAGCATTGATATATCTAGGTATGTATTTATTAATATATATCCCATTAAAGGGAATTCGAAATAATTTTCACTTTCATGTTGGGTTCTCGCTGGTACGAGGATTCACTTCATATCATAGCTATTGAATTAGCAGATATGAATTGACACTCGCATGTAGTGAAAATCTATTGATTCTGAAGCATATAAGGAGAATATTAGTTTAGCAATCATGTCACAGTTGAGTATTGTAAGCTCATTCCGACGCGAAATTGGAAAGGTTCAGGTTAGAATCCTGACTGTGACCATTGGTTGGTAAAATGATTTTTGCTATATGTTTCGAAACAATTATATAATTGGCTGCTCTCCAACGAACAAATCTTTAATAATAATTATTGCTGAAAAGTATCAAACAAATGGCGTACTTTATAAAATGCGCGTTTATACTTTGGCAACAGCACTCTCATACATAAACATTTTTGACAAATTATTACAGCCCACTTTTGAGAATTAACCAATGAAATTGATAGATTTTTTCTCTTTTCAAATGCGACGGTGTCTCTGCTAAATTAGTATGCAGTCATATGTATTATAATTTATATCTGTTTGTTGTGTGACAACCTGTACCAGGGTAAAAGTTTTAGCTAAAAATCCAGTATGCTGGTAACTTTTAGTATAGTTACGGATCACCTTGTATACAACCGGCAGGCAAGAGTTCTGAGAAACGGGGGTCCGCTTACTGTAACAACTGGTACCTGCACGAAAGTTCTAGAGAAAGCGAGAACACACTAGGCTTATGCTACGCAGCCTATATAAACATCAGAACGAGTTAGTGCGGGATCAGTCAACGGTGAGTCACGCTTTCAAGTCTAATATAAATACAGTGAATATAAATATTTGAAACATAAATAACTAGAAATAAATAGTCCTGGTATATAGTTAATTGTTACGAGTTATTGTATATAGTTGTTTGTTTTGCTTTGTAATTACTGTTTAGTTATTGTTTATTATTGTGTTTTTAATTATTGTAAATAAATATTCATTCCGCCAACTCAGAAAACAGTTTTGTAACAGTATAGTTACTTAGATACATATTTGTGCCTGTGACTATAAGTGCCATAGTTCCTTGACATAACTAAGTTAATCGAAATAAAAATGCAACTACTATATTCTTGCGTAGCACTTTTATTCTTTTTAATAATTTCTCGTTGTATACAATAAGCGAATATTTATACGAAATGCATAATTTTTCACTTATTTTTATTTTAATGTCGCACCGCTTTAACAGTAACGATTGTCTGCAAAGTTTTTCTTGAATTTCTGTTTCAAAAAGAAAGCTATTTAGACATTCTTTTCCTGTAAAGAATATAAGAATAGTCTCTACATGAATAATTTCTACAAGTATTCGTATTTAGGCACAATGCCAACTGCATTCTTATTAATTTGCAACATTATTGTAATGTGAAAGTCATTTGTGCTTCTGTGCTGCCGTCTGAAGAGCTGTGGTCATAATTTAAACTAATTGATTTGCAAGATTTAACTTTTTATACACTCATTTATTTAGAATTAGCCGCCCGTCCCGGCTACGCCCGTCTGGTATGAAATTATGATTTATTACGCGGTTTTTAAGGACCTACAATTTTTTCGTACATTGTTTTCGATGTATCTCTAAAAATTTCGGGCCAGCGTTAGCCATGTAAGCGTACGAAAACAGTTTTTTTTTGAAAAAAGTACCGGGGTTCGGGATAGTTTCAGGGCCATTTTGTACGGAAAATATTTACGGGAAATTATATACGGGACAAACCTTCCGTCGTTTATCGGCTCGTTGCCGGGGTCTTTCTATTAGGTGAAGAACCGTTTCAAAATCCGTCTGTGCTCGGTTTACGAAGAAGTAAGCCGGAGAAACAGACAGAGGCAGACAGGGACCTTCTGTTGTCGATTTATTTATTTTCATTTATTGTCACGATTATAGACGCGTGCGACATCTAAGGTCAGTTAGCGTCTTTCAACTACACGTACAATAACAACGTAACTTACAAAGCTAACATAACAACACCAAAACCGATCCATGAGCGCACGGTGGGATTCGAACCCACGGCAGTCCAGTCTAGAGGTTGCGGCGCCAAGCACGCTAACATCTAGGCTATACTGCCCCTTTGTTTTATTATACTATGTAGGGAAGATACTACTTCACGCAAAAAAATAAATAATTATTAAAGAATAATTAATTTCCTCTGGGCTCTGATTACTGATTAATTTAGCCATTAGTCAATAATATATTAGTCATGAGTTATGACTAATAAGTAACAATTAGAAGTATTTTAATTTCTTTTTTACTTTCGTGTAAAAATGTACTTGTAAACAAAATGTAATTGAAAACAAGGTTCAAGTACCAAGTACATTTAAGAGCCCGCTGCCCGTTACAAGCACAATTTTTAAAAGTACTTGGAGTACAAAGTACCAAGTACAAAATTACTTTTTTCAAGTACTTGTACTCAGTACTGCCCAGCTCTGTCTACTATGATAGAAGTATAAATAAGAGAAATGAGTGAATTATGTTCGACTTTATATATGCATTATAAATGTCTAATATTGTAATGATATTTTATACACAAAACATAAATTTCCTGTAAGTAATCTTTTTGAAATTGTAGTAGAAAATTAAAATCCTTGCAGACTACATGCATATTATATAAAATTCCGTCTGTCCGCACCTGCTCCCGTTTGTTAAGTTGGCATTATGTTTACCGGAAACACACGATGGTTCGCGAAACGAGATTTTTCAAAGTGTCGTATTGATTTCGAAAAAGAAAAAGGATTATAATAGCGCAGCGTTGGCAATGGGCAGTCCCGCATTTTTTGAAGTGAATACTTCTTATGCGACTTCAGACGCGTTTGAGGAAACACAAACGATTACCCCTGACTACTTTTCATGAGAGGTAGACGCGGGGTACGGGGAGTTATTTCCGCCGTACCAGTATCGAGTACTGTAACGCAAGGCTATGGAAGATCAACCTTCTCTATACGTCCTTCAACTAATTTGGTGTAAGAATCAGTTCAGCTGTGTGTAATGCAAGCTTTTTTATAGCGTCCTCAAAGAAAACGCAAAGTCGTCAATAATAATAGAGCACTTAAAACGCGCACTAAACGAGACGTAATGTGACGGACAAACGACCGCCTAGTTCGCACGTCGTTAATTATTTACTTCCCAATGGAAGTTGTTGTAATAGGTCCGATTTCGCGAATGAAAATTTTGACATATATGCACGTTTTGAGGTTTCTAGAGTCCAAATCTACTGTTTTTAGAGATATGTCTCTCTCTCACTCTCTCTTCCCTCCCTCTCTCTCTCTCCTCCCTCCCTCTCTCTTCTCCCTCCCACTGTCTCCTCCTTCCCTCTCTCTCTCTTCTCCCTCCCCCCCACTTTCTCCTCCTTCCCTCTCTCTCCTCCCTCCCTCCCTCCCTCTCTATATTCTCTCTCTCTATCTCTGTGTGTGTGCGTATGTGTGTACGTACGTACGAATGGGTACAAGTTAGGGTTGCCAGATCAAAAACCAAGATTTTCGGGGCATTTCTAAGGCGAAGGCAATTTATTTCAGGGGGGGAAGTTATTGTGAAAAAAATGTTTTATTATTATACTATTTTTTGTATTTATCATTAGACTTGTCTAATTTTATTCATTTATCACACACCTGTACACGGTGAGATGTGGCACGCGCTTCTGAGTGTGTAAATCACGCTTAATTTCGTGTGAATCTTTAATAATTCATTTTATTGTTCCCAATTTGTCTTTACCGACATAGAGCTAGTCCGAAAAATACAATTAAATACAAGTAAAAATATATAAAATACGTACAGAAATTGCAGATAGCGCTAAATAAATAAGTACTACTTAGCATGTAACTTGGTGTCGTTTTTTGCGATCGCGAGCACGAATTCGTTGAACTTATGCATTTCCGGGATAGAAGACTTAAATTTTGGGACACGGGACAAACCAACGAATTCTGGGACATTCCCGGAAATCCCGGCCATTTGGTAACTCTAGTACAAGTGCATATATCTGATTTAGCGGCTTTTTGGGGTATTATCATTCGAGGTGATTCTCTTCTTAATTTAGAAAATGACGTAATTTTAAGTAGCATGTTATTTAATATAGTTATAAAAATTAAAGAATAAAAATTAAGAGATTAACAATGAAGACTAATTATAAGAAAATTAAGTTTGTTTCGACATAAAACTTTTAATTTTGTTGATTATAGTTTTAATTTTAGATAAAAATTTATTATTTTTAATTAATGTTATATTTCGCAATTATGCCAATTATTGTAAAATTGATAATTTTTTATGGTTTATAGTGTAGATAACAATTTTAAAACCTATTTTAAATCAACAATTACTTATACAGGGTGAGTTCGACCACCCGTATCAGTCGTTTTTTTCGAAAACGGTTAGTCGTAGAGAGTTGTGTCAAAAATTTGTATTATAAAAGCCCTAATAAAGAATCGAATGGTGATAATTTTTTTTTCGGGAAGGTCGGCTTCCCTATTAGTTTGCTCCAGAATGTCCAGAACTCCGGAATTATAAATGTGGTGGCAGTAATTAAATAATTTTTCCTACTAAACTTGCCTATTTTTTAAAGAGCTTTTCAACAGCACCACTTTCAACCTATCGTGCTTTCTAAAATTCCGGAGTTTTGAACATATAATAATTTATATATATACTTATAGAAATTTACAGGGGTGGCATTAATAAAAAAAAATTTCCTACAAAACTTGCTTATTTTTTAAAGATCTTTTCAACAATACCACTTTCGACCTATCGTTACATTTATAATTCCGGAGTTCTGGACATTCTGGAGCAAACTAATAGGGAAGCCGACCTTCCCGGAAAAAAAAATTATCACCATTCGATTCTTTATTAGGGCTTTTATAATACAAATTTTTGACACAACTCTCTACGACTAACTGTTTTCGAAAAAAACGACTGATACGGGTGGTCGAACTGTCGAACTGTATACTACATTATTTACCAATTAAAAATAATTTTTTTCTTTATTTTAGAGTAAGTATAATACTTAATTATTAAAATAAAATAAAATAATGTCAATACAACCAGAATAAACAAAAAGTGTTACTGTATCGAGTAGACGAGATTAGCAATTTTTTTCGTTTCAAGTTCCAAGATCGAATTATTGAAATCTTTTTGAGGCAAAAAACAATTTTATTTGTTGTAAAATTATAGACGCGTCGACAACTTAGGTCATTAGCGTCTTGATTACATTAAATAACAACACACTTAAAACTAAATGACATCACAAAACATCCATGAGCGGAGGCGGGATTCGAACCCACGACAGTCTGATCCAGAGGCCGCGACGCTAACCACTGGATCACCCTGTCCTCTATAATCAGATCAAAGATTTTTTATTTATTGTGGATTATAGACGCGTCGACAACTTAGGTCATTAGCGTCTTAAATACAACAAATATCATAATATATCACTTAAAAACTAAATAACATCACAAAACATCCATGAGCAGAGGTGGGATTCGAACCCACGACAGTCTGATTCAGAGGCCGCGACGCTACCAACTGAGCCATACTGTCCTCATCAGATCAAAGAAGTAGGTAGGTACCTAATGGTTATTTTTTTTTAAGGTCACCAACAGATAAGGTTATTCGGGCCTAGTACCAATTCATATTTTTACTTTATTATTTTTTAGTGTTTCAAAATTTTTCCGTGTCAAATTTAATTAAATTATTTTTTAAAGTAAGAAAAAATATATTAACAGAATATTTGATGAATAAAAAAAATGGATATATGGAGATCCGAAACCCGGGATCGAACTAAGGACCTTCAGATCTTCAATCGAACGGTATACCAACTGAGCTAGTCGAACGATGATATTAGACTAGAGTCAGTGTTGTAGTAAAATAAAAAACCATTAATTTCTTAAAATTAATTGTTTATTTAATTCTAATTATTGTTTTCCAGGATTCAACAACACATAATCTGTGAACATTTCAACCAACTACCTTTTATACCGTTTGTGAGATAGAGCCCTGTGACAGACGGACGGACGGACATCGCAGGCTCAGTAAAACGGTCCCGTTCGAAGATACGGAACCCTAAAAAGGAATTTATGTAAAAATGTGTTAGAGTGCCCGCGATGAGAGATGAAGCCAGGCACGTCATCAATAATATGCTAGTGAACGCCTGCTTGCCCCGCCGTGTACACAAAACTGCATATTGGATTTTATGACGTTAGGTACAAATTTGGCAAACTCCTATTCATGACAATAAACAGCCAATAGCAAGCTAGAAGGCGGGCGCAATGCATTCACGTTACTATGACGCGGTGGCTTCATCTTTCGCCGCGCGAGGTCTAAAAAATTTAATCGAAAGTACCTCCACGTGAATAACATGTCATGTTGAACACGTTGGATTATTTAGACACTTATCTCGTCCAAATCGGCCGCTATCGCGTGAATGCCATCGCGGTGTTTCTAATAAATACACTTTGACATCGACTTCTGACCACATTAACGTTGGACCAACACTACAAATTGATATCATATATAAAATGGCTACATCTCCTCCACGAAAAGTGAGAACCAATCCACGTAATATTTTATCTATAAACATAGTACAAAGATCTACTTGAAGATAACAATGATCTTTATATAAAAAAAGGATGTGGGTCTCGGGACCCCCGACAGATGTGAAACATCAAAGAAAACGTTATTGAACTCGGTGGTATTCTCTATGTAGTAGTATATATTTTTTCAAAAGCAGCAACTAACTGTTATGCTGACGTAATCCTATATACTGCACTGTAACTCACGCGGTTGCGGCGTTTGAGCACGCCTGAGCCAGAAACGCAACTAAATACACAGCGAAGTATCTATATTACATACCTAAACGTGTATACATATACTTTTGCTTTACAGTACGTTCGTATGTATACTCTCTTTCTCTCTTCCCGTGCCCGAGTGCGCGGAAACCGAGAGAGAAGTGCCGCAGTGGTGGGGAAAACAGCAGCGAAGGAGCAGACCAGAAATTTCGTTGCATATTTCCCTTCACGCGGCTGTTCACTCCCCGACATAAGATGTTTCACATCAAAAAAAATTCTACGGTGTCATCAGGTTTCGAACCGAGGTTCGCTACCGCTCGTTTTTACATACCATCATCACTCGTTGTAATATAGTCCATTACACATCTAAATATATACAGTCTACTATTTTCTCTGTTTTTCTTTCTGTGCGTTTGTGCACTCTAATCTCCCCAATGGCTGAACCAATTTGGATGTGTTTTTCGGTGATGTATTGAGATAAGCTCGGGCTAACATTTAGTTTTTGTTTCATTTAAATCGGTTGACAAATAAAAAAGATACGTCAATTTTGAAGTGCGTTTCGCGCGCGCTTTGTGATACCGTTAATGCAAATGTCAAACGTATAAATAGGTTGGGTTCACTGTTTATTTTTGTGACACCGTTAATGCAAACTATTTGAAAGTGATTTTAAGCCCGACTTGGACATTAATTGTATTAACGGTGTCACAAAAATAAACAGTCAACCCAACCTATTTATATTTTATACGTTTTGACATTTGCATGAACGGTGTCACAAAAATAAACAGTCAACCCAACCTATTTATATTTTGTACGTTTTGACATTTGCATTAACGGTGTCTACAAAGCGCGCGCAGAAACGCACTTCAAAATTGACGTATCTTTTTTATTTGTCAACAGATTTAAATGAAACAAAAACTAAATGTTAGCCCGAGCTTATCTCAACACTTCACTGAAAACCACATCCAAATTGGTTCGGCCATTGCAGAAACAGACAGACAAACATACAATAATAGCGTCTATACGATTTTATTATCTGTATAGATTTCAGTCAATAAATTTCACCAGACGTGATTGTGTTATAATACGAGATGAAGCCGCAAGGTGGTCCACATGACAAATATGTTTTTTTTCTGTCGGCGGTGTGTAGAATACCCCGGTACAAACGGCACCGCCGCATACACGAAACATATTCTTCATTCATCTACTGTCTCGCTTACACCACAACTATAGCCAATATACTATGTCCTTGTCTTTCAAGCCTTCAGTCGAATTGATGCCGGTCTTCGAAGGACCCCTTGCTGAGTTAACATAGGTAATCGTTGTTCGCACGTTTCTTGTGCTTCTTCTACTTGTTAGTCTATTTGCCTATACACAGTATACGTGCACGTACACTATTGACGTTGGTCGGATGACGGGTCTAACCATACAATCTCAATGATTCACATCTAAACCCATGACTAGAATCAAGGGCGAACTACAGAATTTTGGGGAAGGCTTCTGTATGTTCATAAACTCTTAGCACTCGGGTGAAGCCGGGCGGAACCGCTAGTATATACTAAAAACCAAATCTATTTGAAATCACCAGATTTGGTTACTTTATTTTTATTTTTTGTAGATTATAGACGTGTCGACATCTCAGGTCATTAGCGTCTTTCAACTACACTAAATAACAGCTGTTTTAAAACTAAATGACATCACAAAACATCCATGAGCGCAGGTGGGATTCGAACCCACGACAGTCTAGTCTAGAGGCTGCGGTACCAAGTACGCTTGGTTACTTTAGTTACTGTTTTGTTGTAATTGAGGATTTTTTTAAAATCAGCTTTACTTTGGTATACACGTGCGTTGTAAGTTAGGCTTTAGTGATTTCGAAAAATGCATCTGTCAAAAATGACACAATAACTTGACATTTAAAAATTTAAGACACCTTTATACCAAGATGAATGTGTAAAAGAAAACCTAGGAATATCGTATGTATTAGCAAATGCATTATTTTGTCGGTAGGGTTTGGCACTGCGACCAATGTTTTTGTTGTTTTATTGTTGTTATTTTTTAAATACCTTAAATTTCAAACAACATTCTATATAAAGGTATTCTCACATTGATTACAGACAGCTTTCCGGCCCCGCTTCGCACCGAGTGTAATAATATATAGCTTTAGGTACACGGGCTAATTCTAACATAATTTAGGGAGGGAACGACGTATCGAGCTGAAAATAGTCACACTCATCCGGATTTGCCAAGCGCAATAAACTTTAAATTTCATGACGGCAGGGCTCACCGCTACACAGTTAACAAATGGTGGCAGCGGTGGAATACACTACTGGACCGACAACAGTAATAAAGTATAGCCTTAGTTATTCTGGCTAACTTATTCAAACATGAATCGGGAAGGGAACGACGTATCGAGCTGAAAATAGTCACATTCAACCGGATTTGCCAAGCACAATAAACTTTCAATTTCATGACGCCAGGGCTCACCGCTACACAGTTAACAAATGGTGTCAGCGGTGGGATACACTACTGAATCGGCAACAGTAATAATGTATATCCTTAGTTATTCTGGCTAACTTATTTAAACACGAATCGGAAAGGGAACGACGTATTGAGCTGAAAATAGTCACTTTCATCCGGATTTGCCAAGCGCAATAAACTTTAAATTTCATGACGCCAAGGCTCACCGCTACACAGTTAACAAATGGTGGCAGCGGTGGGATACACTACTGGATCGGTAACAGTAATAATGTATAGCCTTAGTTATTCTGGCTAACTTATTCAAACATGAATCGGGAAGGGAACGACGTATCGAGCTGAAAATAGTTACATTTATCCGGATTTGCCAAGCGCAATAAACTTTGAATTTCATGACGCCAGGGTTCACCGCTACACAGTTAACAAATGGTGTCAGCGGTGGGATACACTGCTGAATCGGCACCAGTAATAATGTATAGTCTTAGTTATTCTGGCTAACTTATTTAAACATGAATCGAGAAGGGAACGACGTATCGAGCTGAAAATAGTCACATTCATCCGGATTTGCCAAGCGCAATAAAAAGGTTTGTAAATTTATGACGTCGGGAATCACCGTTGGAGAGTTTTTGTGTGACGGATACATACGAGTATTTTCAATTTTATATCTAGTTAATATTATAATTTTAATGAAATCTCGAATCGGATATTCTTTGACCTCAGTCAAACGATGTTACGTAGCTACATGATTTTGTGATTAAAAAATCTCCGTGTGTTTAAAGGGATAGCTGAGTCGTCTACGAGTGCAAAAATAATTTTTCAATATAATTTTATTTCAATTGTCTGTCTGTACGTCTGTTTGTTCCACGCTAACTCAAGCTTAAAGCTGTATTTAATGTAATGTATCCTTTAGTTTATAACACGATTTATTAGTTATGTGAAAAATGTTGCAACAAAATGTGAACAGACATGAGAAAACAGTGGCTGCCCGTCTGTCCAAAAGGATTTAATTTGATCTGATCTCAGAGTCATCTGTCGCTAAAAAACAGTGACGTGTTGATGATAATGATGACGGTATAATACCCTATAATCGTGCCGCACCATGCCGCAAAGTTATGTTATGAATGCATTTGTGAAATATTTCTTTATTCGTACCGGATTTACTAAATGCATAATATGAAATGTTTAAATCGACTTTATGACAACCTGTCTTACTTTTTGAAAACTAGTTTTGTTCAGATCTCTGTGTTTTTGTTGGATTTCGTAACTTTAATTCAACGCTCGTTTCTCATATTTTGTTACCGACGCCTCTCATACCATTACTCGTCTTCATTTACCGTTTTCCCGTTATTTTATACATTGTTAGAGTTCCGTTTTCAAGGCCAGAGCCAGAAAAAAAATGGGGGGGGGTGTTTATGAAACATTTCTTACTACTCCATTTTTCGGATTCTGTTATTAATTATCCAAGTGTGCAAGCTTTCACGGCCGGCATTGTTCCAAGTCTTCATGGTTTCCGGGCTTGTAGGCCGTGGCCGCCAAGGAGGACACTTCGGCCGCTGCCACATCGCCTTTGAGAATATCTACCGCAGTTGTAGACGAAACGTCAGGTAGAAATACCACCGGACCACGGCCTACAAGCCCGGAAACCATGAAGATCTGTCATTAATTTTTAGAAACCTGCGTGTTTACTCTAGCCTCTGCGAAAATTTCGGGGAGGTTTTGAACTCTGATGACACCCCCTGGCTACGGCCTTACCTATATTAAACTTCAACTTGCTTAATAGCAATGTGCGAGCGGAGAAATGACGGGAAATTAAGATTATAGGTACTTTGTGAGTATATTTTGACAGGTAATTGGCCATAGCCCCAGAACAATTACTTCACTATGGCCAAACTATATCTCGATATTTATCTGGAATTATTGATAGAAACCATGGAAAACCTTAACAAGATGGCCGATACAGATTTATTTTATTTATTGTAAATTATATATAGACGCGTCGACAACTCAGGTGATTAGCGTCTTGATTACATTAAAAAGAATTCACTTAAAACTAAATGACATCACAAAACATCCATGAGCGGAAGCGAGATTCGAACCCACGACAGTCTGATCCAGAGGCCGCAACGCTAACCACTGGACCACACTGTCCTCGGCCGGTACAGAAATTCCCATTTGTCGGCGAGGAGAAGTAGAGGAAAAAAAGGGTCGTGGCGTCATCGGGACCCACCGACAGATGTCGAAACCAGTCACAAGCATGAAACGTTATTGACCGACTTCAAAAAAGGTGGTATTCTCTATGTAGTACCGTATATAATTTTTATGTAGCCATGAGGTTATGTAATGTTAATCGGATTACTTCGTCGTTCATGCAACAGATTTTGAAACTGTAGAATTTTCTGTTTGCTAGCATAGTACTTACAGATTGGCACCCACTAGTAAGATTACAGACAGAGCATCGCCTCAGTAGTTCGGATGATTTAATACGCACTCTCAAGTAACGGCGTGTGATGCTTAAGCTAATTGTTACTTGCTGACGCTAATCCGTATATAGTGCACTTGTAACAAAAAAAACCGCGTGTGCTACAGTGCACTGCCTGAGCCAGTGCCGCAGTGGTGAGGTCTGAGCAACAGCAACGATAGGAAGTCGGACCAAACAGTTTCGTATGCAGTGATTTCCCCTCACGCGGCTGTTCACAGCCCGACATTACAGATGTTAATTGGCACAGACCTCAAAAAGTCCTAACCACATCTAGTGCCCCACCGAAGGAGTTCGAATCCAGTACATACATGCAATTTTTTAAAAAAATATTTCTGAAGCAAAGAATATCGAAATTAATGACCAATTAAAAATAATAATTATAAAAGCAAATCTGTTGATGAAAAAAATAGATTGAATTTTTTAAATTATTTTTGCAAGTAGGTATAGCGTAAAAGCTTTCAGAGTGACTTTTATAAATTGTTGAAGTAAAAAAATTTTAAAGACGAAATTAAATATTTCTGTAAACGGCGTCGGTCGGTCGGTTTGTTAGTCAAAGTCACAAAGATGAATAAACCACGAACAATAGTCTGAATAACTTACCCACAACATTGAAGTTGTCAACCCACAACGTGGACCGACTATCTCTCTACGCCTTTCTATTACGTAACTCGAAAGATATATACAGAACGATCTACGATCAACTTTCTTTAAGGCCGGGCGCATACACACAATATTGTTTCCACGACTTTATATTATCCGGTCAGACACGGCGCGGGAACGTAGCGGGCTTGAGAATAACCGAGAGTGTAGCAATGCTGTTGTTTACATGGCGTTGCTATGCAGGGCCGGCACGTGCGCCTGGTCGTACAGGCGATCGCCTTACGGCGCCATATTTTTAGGGCGGCATATTTTTGTAGCAGCAAATTTTTCGTGCGGTATTCTACTTTTTAAAAATGATCATATTGTTCGAGTTTTCACCGATTCTCAGTTCTACCTTCTACTACTAGATAAAAGATGTCGCATGTCGCCCAGCCGCTCGGCGCAAATACCATAAGTTGTAAAGGGGGTGTTTACACATTTTTTTAATATGTGGGGGGGGGGCAAAAGTTGTATTCGCCTTAGGCGGCATATTTTGACGCGCCGGCCCTGTTGCTATGGTTCCTCTATTACAAGTCCCCAGTTCCCGGGTTCTAGCCCGAGAGCTGGTAAAAGTGCAATTGGATTTTCAATTTATTATTAAAAAAAAAATAATGAATTAAAAATATGAATTGGTGCTAGGCCCAAATAACCTTAGCTGTTGGTGGTCTTTAAAACACAACACACTCGAGAACGTAGCGTTTCCCGCAAGTCAAACATTTTTACATGCATTTAAAATACGAATATTTATGATAAATTAATAAGATTTATACGGCTGAATTGCAATTGAAAATTTTTCGTTGGAAAGCAGCCAATTATATAATTGATTCGAAACATTTTGGAAAAAATCATTTTACCAACCATAGTCACAGTCAGGATTCTGACCTGAACCTTTCCACTTTCGCGGCGGAATTAGCTTACAACTGTAAGCTCATTCCGCCGCGAAAGTCTGATCTAGAGGCCGACGCACTAACCACTAGACCACATGGTCCCCTTGGTAATGGTATTATGACCGCTAGATTAAATATTTTCGATGCTTCTTTTCAAGATTCAAATTTATTCCTCAGTAAAAAAAAATAAGGTACAACTGTTTTACAAAAAGAGGATTTCCTGCCCAACTTGGAATATAATATATGTTAGTACAAAATTTGTACGTAAATTGGTATGGGTTCTTTTTGTGGAGACATGCGGTATACTTTAGTGTAGTGACTTTTTTTTAATAAAAGAGCCTAGTAACGCCCATTCAAGCAACATCTCTGTGTCAAAATGAATGAAATGCATACATTGATCTAGATACCTTGAAAATTACTGTGTCCACACAAAATATTGTTCTATTATCATAGAAGTATCTATTCTATTCAATTTTGTATACTATATTATGTGAAATACAATAATATTATGTACAAGCAGGGTTTGGACAGAGTTTTCTCTATTTCACTATATTTTGTACCGTTGAGGAAATTCTTCAACTGATTTATGTTTATTAACTTCCCATTGGAAGTTATTGTAATGGGTCCGAAAATCGAAATCAAAATGTACAGCAAATTTTTATGTTTCAAGGTCACTACACTATTTTTACACTACTTTTAGAAAGATGTCTCTGTGTGTGTATGTGTGTGTGTGTGTGTGTGTACGTACGTACGTATGTATGTGTCCATTTCTTTCTAAGACGAAATCTCGAGAATGAAAAATGATATCGACTACGTTAGGGTGCCAATCGACGCGTATTAACGTAAATATGATCTGAAAGAAATTTTTTCAAAATCGGTTCATCCGTTCTTTTTTCTTAACCAAATAACCTCCAAAAAAGAAGATTTTACACAATATCTCGCGAATAAAAAATTATATCGACTTCGTAAGGGTGTCAATCGAGGCGTGTTAACGTCATTTTGATCAGACATACATTTTATAAAAATCGGTTCAGCCGTTTTTTTTTTTAATTATTGTTAAAAACAAGCCGTGAGGTGGGTCGTTTATTAGGACTAAAGTGCGACCCTTGAGGTCCACACGACGAACTTCCCAGTTTGATAAATATTTAATAATAATAATTAAATTAGATATTACACAGAAAAGTAATCATTTTAATCATTAAAACATCAATAATTAAAAAAAAAAAAAAAAAAAAAAACGGCTGAACCGATTTTTTATAAAATTTATGTCGAATCAAAATGACGTTAACACGCCTCGATTGACACCCTTACGAAGTCGATATAATTTTTTATTCGCGAGATATTGTGTAAAATCTACTTTTTTGGAGGTTATTTGGTTAAGAAAAAAGAACGGCTGAACCGATTTTAAAAAAATTCCTTTCAGATCATATATACGTTAATACGCGTCGATTGGCACCCCAACGTAGTCGATATCATTTTTCGTTCTCGAGATTTCGTCTTAGAAAGAAATGGACACATACATACGTACGTACGTACGTACGTACGTATATACGTACACACACACACACACACACACACACAGACATCTTTCTAAAAGTATTGTAAAAATAGTGTGGTGACCTTGAAACATAAAAATTTTTTTTCCTTTTTGATTTCGATTTTCGGACCCATTACAATAACTTCCAATGGGAAGTTAATAAATGATAATTATGTTTTAATGATTAAAATGATTACTTTTCTGTGTAATATCTAATTTAATTATTATTATTAAATATTTATCAAACTGGGAAGTTCGTCGTGTGGACCTCAAGGGTCGCACTTTAGTCCTAATAAACGACCCACCTCACGGCTTGTTTATTTATTTATTGTAGATTATAGACGCGTCGACAACTCAGGTCATTAGCGTCTTAAATTACATTAAACAAGCCGTGAGGTGGGTCGTTTATTAGGACTAAAGTGCGACCCTTGAGGTCCACACGACGAACTTCCCAGTTTGATAAATATTTAATAATAATAATTAAATTAGATATTACACAGAAAAGTAATCATTTTAATCATTAAAACATAATTATTTATTTTTAACAATAATTAAAAAAAAAAAAACGGCTGAACCGATTTTTATAAAATTTATGTCGGATCAAAATGACGTTAACACGCCTCGATTGACACCCTTACGAAGTTGATATAATTTTTTATTCGCGAGATATTGTGTAAAATCTACTTTTTTGGAGTTTATTTGGTTAAGAAAAAAGAACGGCTGAACCGATTTTGAAAAAATCGCAGATATTATTTCATTAAATACTATTCTTGAAAGACTGTATCGTCTTCGCCGGCAATAGATGGCGCATCGGGGGTTGTTTAAGACGATGTCGAAAGCAATTGTTTTCACAGTCTAAATTAGAATTTAAAGTCAGCTATTTTCTACAAAATTACATGAAATAAGTGTACAAAATCGTTTGTTTTGGTCGGAAATAAACTTTTTATTTATTGTAGATTATAGACGCGTCGACAAGTTCGTCTTAATTACATTAAATAACACAAATCACTTAAAACTATCCACAAAACATCCATGAGTGGAGGTGAGATTCGAACCACTAGACCACACTGTCCTCTCGAAAATAAAAAGAAACTTTTTCTAACTTCAGTCGCCAACGATAGATGGCACGTCGGGTGTTGTTTGAGACGAAATCGATAGCGATTGTTTTCACGGTTGAATTGAAATTAAAGCCAGCTACTTTTTTACAAAATTCCGCTAAATACATAAAAGTATTCGTTTTATTTGAAAAGAAAAAAAGCGTAGATTTTTGATAACAATAAAACACAACAATAAAAGGCAAACTGTCACCCATGTTTGTTATTGAGGTGTGAAACCGACATAAAAAATAACATAATCCTGTAATTCGGCTGACGCCAATAGCCCAAATAGACATTTCGTTTTTAAGGTTGCTGTAGACGCTCAATCTATACCTTATACATCCTTACTAATATTATAAATGTGAAAGTAACTTTGTCTGTCTGTTTGTTTGTGTGTCTGTTACCTTTTCACGCCTAAACCGCTGAACAGATTTCGATAAAATTTGGTAAGGAGATAGATTACATCCTGAGGAAGGACATATGCTACCTTTTGTCTCGAAAAAAAAACCGGCTTCGCCCGAGTGAAAAAAATGGTCTCAGTGAACCGATTTCCAAATTTTTTTCACTGGCCGATAGGTGATTCTTTGCTTTAAGACATTGGCTATAATAATAATTGATCGATCCGGCTTCGCCCGAGTGAAAAAAGTAATCTCAGAAACTACTGAACCGATTCTAAAAATTCTTTCACTAATAGAAAGCTACAGTATCCCTGAGTGATATACGCAATATGTTATTTTGATTCTCGCGGAGGGGGGCGTAATAAATCATAAATTCTTATCTCTGGAACTACTGAACCGATTCTAAAAATTCTTTCATTAACAGAAAGCTACGCAGGGGGGAGATTCTCGCGGGGGGGGGTAATAAATCATAAATTCTTATCTCTGGAACTACTAAACCGATTCTAAAAATTCTTTCACTATTAGAAAGCTACGCAGGGGGGGAGATTCTCGCGGGTAATAAAAAATTAACAATACTTATACTAAATATACGTGAGCGGAGCAATGGGTGACCGCTATTAAAGCATAATCGATTAATAATTTTTAGTGCGCCTTGATGAAATTAAAATTTTGATCGCACTTAGTAACTAACAAATGAACACGAAAAAATTGAAATACTTTTTACTGTATCGTCGAACTGAGAAACTGGAGATGTATGACCAGCTTTACATATTGTTGTGCGCATGACTCTTCTTATAGCTTTGATTCTATATGATCCTCGGAATTGATGCGATGTTGTTTTCATTTGTTTCGTTCCGAAGTGCGTCCAAAGTTTTTTGAATTGAAAACTTCCTTACGCACGTTATAGGCACTCTTTGCCTGGATACTGAAATAAAGTGAACCGTTCGCATTCGCTGCTGTGTTGAGTTTCAATTAGTGACCAATCAAATGCTGATCAGTGATCATGCAGTTTTATTGCTGTATCGGTTCATGGAGTAGACTACAATTTTTTTATCTCCTAATGAAGATAATACAGTGCCAAAATTTTGTTTTTGTTTTAAAAGTTGTTTATTCATAAGCTAGCTTTCGGAAAGCTTATTGGTTTCAATCGTCAGATGTTCAAATATTGGATTA
Organism: Mongoloraphidia duomilia; assembly: GCA_039654895.1. Taxonomy (NCBI): domain Eukaryota; kingdom Metazoa; phylum Arthropoda; class Insecta; order Raphidioptera; family Raphidiidae; genus Mongoloraphidia; species Mongoloraphidia duomilia. Next base: position 2,164,563 of record CM077521.1, on the reverse strand, counting down.
AAGCAACACTGTAAAAAATGGATGTAAAAATACTTTGAAAGTTAAGGTAGAATTCGCTCGATTTTCTAAGTGATTTTACATGATTATTTATTTTTACACAGAAAACTTCATAAAAACTTGGACTTTTACTGTAAAGTTAGTGATTTTTACATAAAGTAAATTAAAATTACATCATTTGTGTAATATTCCAATAAAGTGTGTAAAAATTACAAAATAATATGTATAGCTACATATATAAAATGGATGAATACAAAACAAATTAATGTAAAATTAGTAACCACGCATGCGCAATGTGTTTTTATGGATTTACGCGATGTGCAGGCGATACCTGTTTGCGACGCCATTGTCTCTTTGTGTGTTAATTACCAGATTAATCGCTGGCTACAAATGAACCATCGATAATCTATATGTAATCGCCCTTCTCATTTCTTACAGTGAAGGATTAAAGTTGATGATTTGAGCATAATTATTTATAAATGTTGTTATTTAACTCAAATCATCAACTTTAATCCTCGTTTTAATCCAATCTTTGAACATCTGACGATGGAAAACAATGAGCATTCCGAAAGCGTTTATGAATAAACAACTTTTAAAATAATGAAAAAGTGGGTGTGTGCTTATAACCACACGACAGAAGTGAAAACTTCTGATACTCATTAAATATTACACTGATCATACTACAAATACCTTTTCGTGTTTGAGCCGAGTAAACCCGATTCAGCGACCCGAAGCGTGACGGTTCACTACTCAGACAAAGTGCGCCTACGGAAGTTTTCACTTCAAAAATGTGGCACTGTATATTATCTTCTTATTATTAAACATTAACCTAAAAATTATCATCACAATAAAACTTACAATTTTTATCTCCTGTGCTTTTCATTTATTAACTTCCCATTGGAAGTTTTTGTAATGGGTCCGAAAATCGAAATCAAAATGTATAACAAATTTTTATGTTTCAAGGTCACTACACTATTTTTAGAAAGATGGCTGTGTGTGTGTATGTGTGTACGTACGTACGTATACGTGTCCATTTCTTTCTAAGACGAAATCCCGAGAATGAAAAATGATATCGACTACGTTAGTGTGCTAATCGACGTAAATATGATCTGAAAGGAATTTTTTCAAAATCGGTTCAGCCGTTTTTTTCCTTAACTAAATAAACTCCAAAAAAGTAGATTTTACACAATATCTCGCGAATAAAAAATTATATCGACTTCGTAAGGGTGTCAATCGAAGCATGTTAACGTCATTTTGATCCGAAATAAATTTTATAAAAATCGGTTCAGCCGTTTTTTTTTTTTAATTATTGTTAAAAATAAATAATAATTATGTTTTAATGATTAAAATGATTACTTTTCTGTGTAATATCTAATTTAATTATTGTTATTAAATATTTATCAAACTGGGATGTTCGTCGTGTGGACCTGAAGGGTCGCACTTTAGTCCTAATAAACGACCCACCTCACGGCTTGTTTATTTTAAACATTTGGAATACCCTCGTAAAGCGACATGATTGAATTCTAATATAGAGTAAAAGGCGGCATCTATATAGTAAAGAAAGATTTTACTTAAGGGATAAAATTAAATCCCCACCCTAAATCCTATGATGTGACATAATAGCTGCAGGAAAGATTACTGAAATGAAAAAAAACGTCTCGTGGCACAAATGCAACAGAATGATGTACCTATTTGCTGCGCAGTAAGAAATACGTCACTCGTGTAATCGAAAACGATAACGGCTTTGAAACGACCTTTCGTCTATAAAAGTCGATATAGCTCTAACTACTTACTATTCAAAATTATTGTTTTGCAGGGTAAAAAATCGAAAGCAAAAACACAAATATAAAATTATTATTGTAAGCTCATTCCGCCGCGAAAGTGGAAAGGTTCAGGTTAGAATCCTGACTGTGACCACTGGTTGGTAAAATGATTTTTTCCAATATGTTTCGAAACAATTATATAATTGGCTGCTCTCCAACGAAAAAAAAATTTTATAAAATTATTAATTTTCAAAAATCTCGACATGAACGCGCATCCTAAAAATTCACTCTCATAATTTTTCCATAACGCGCCAAAAGAAGTATAACTTCAAAAACTTAAAACGCGTATTAGTTTTTGGTGATTACGGTGTTTTTATAATATCATAAATATTTTAAACTTATTAATTATAAATATAAAATTACTTTAACGTAGGTGTTTCACATTTCTCACAACAATATAAGTTTTTTATCATTATCGAAAATCTTGAAAATTATTTCCTGACGAAGACAAGAGGGTGTTTGTCAAACAACAAGGGTGTATTAAACCGTGTTTCCTATGGTTCGACACCTCTGTGCACTGCAAATGCTTAAAAAAGAAGGCCGACATCTACCGGGTTCCTTACAAAACGAGCCAATTTCTTACTGCAGCATGAAAAAGTATTTTTTAATAAAAAATTTAAAAAATAAAATCTCAAAATATCAATAAGTTTTTACATTGTTGGCATTTTAAAACATGTTTGATAGGTACTCAAAAAAAAGTAAACTAACTTTACAAAAATTCACCGGTTTTAATGATTTTTTTTGAAATGTTTGTTTCCGTTTAATTAATTAATTGTAGATTATAGACGCGTCGACAACTCAGGTCATTAGCGTCTTCAACACAACAAATAATCCATTTGTGTATCAGAATCCGTCAGCCGGTATACACAAACCGACTGGTACGAGCTCGGGTCTCTGGGAACGCTAATTCCCAAAGAATATTGGAATGCAATTTGCGATAGCAACCACACTCCAATGTCCCCCCTGGGGGGGTGTTTCCGTTTGATTTATTTATTTATTATAGACAATAGATGCTCGACAACTTAGGCCATTGACGTCTAAATACATCGACTTACATCTAATTAATTTAACCGACATCACAAAACATTCATGCGCGGGGTGGGATTCGAACCCACGACAGCTTGATTCAGAGGCCAGCACGCTGACCATATATACCAAGCTGCCCTTTCTCAATTTGGTGTCAATTAGATCAGTGGTTTTGGTAATTCACGCAATTTTGGTGCATATTTGGTAGCGATAACATCGTGTGACAAATTTCACTGAAATATTTCATATTGCTCGCTTGTGTGGTTTATCGTCAAACTCGTGGGAAATCGACCGTTTTCCGCACTAGTTGCACAATCTACTATACCGAACTACGTACATAAAGATATTCTTTTCAAAAGACAAATAAAAAAAGGGTATGTGTCTCGCCCACACGGCCGAAGTTATACTTCATAGATTTACATTTTTGCTTTTCCGCTCTCAGCATTTTTACAATTAATAAAATATAATTATTATTAATAAAATCCAAGAATATCATAACATCTATACATAAGTATCCAAAGCCTGCTTACAATATTACACTGTTTTGAAAGGTCAAAAATTTGAATTTTTAAAATTATAAAATCTATAAGAAAACGAATTTTCCTGGGATGAGACTTAGCTAGATCGATTTTTTGTCATCCAAAACCCCTTTTCAGTAAATGTCATTCAAATCGTTAGAGCCGTTTTATCCCTGTCAGCATTTCATTAATTTTTGAGTCGAGGCCATTCCAATTCATTACCCTCCCTAAAGGTACGTGCAGTATGTAGCTGGGATTCTAGATGGTAGCGTAGATCATAGCAGGGCTTGCTTAAATTAATGCACTGTTATATATGCGAGCATACACAACGAAGCAGTGAGTGTAGCAGATATAAGCGCTGTTACAAGAGCTGGTAGATTCAAGAATGTATCTCACCATTCTTTCAGCGCGCTGACTACTACAATCAACGTGTGACAACTGTCAAATGGCCGTTACAAGTTTCGCAATGGATGTGACTAGTTTAATAAGTGAAATTTTGCCAGTTTTTATTTAATTTGTTTTGAGTTTTTTCTAAGACGTATTTAAAAGTGTTAGGTTCCATACGTAAATATTTTAATTTTAATTCTTGGTATAAATGATGAAATTCGCCATGTTTAGATCGTTTTCTATTAATAGGGTGGACATGATAGCTCCTACCCAAATTTGTATTTAAAATATACCACTTTGTAGCAGAAGAACACAAATATTCGTCTTCGCTATCTGACATTTCAAACGCGATTTAAGCTTGTAGGTATCAATGCTAGTATCAAAGCTTCGTTGTGCAAACCTATAAGCGCTTATAATTTCAGTCACCATCTACCATACATGCTACCATCTAGAATCCCAGTTGCGTACTGCACGTACCTTAAAGAAGTATAACTTCAAATAAATAGTTTGCCAGGCCGTCAATATTAAAACACACCGTATAATGAATTTGTTTTCTTGTTAACTTATGAAACAACAGCATCTACCTTTTATTTGGGTTTAGTCACGCCATTTTTTTTTCAAGTTAAAAAATGAAACTGTAAAAATATGTGGTCTGCAGAAGGTCATATGTTTTTAATTTCCGGTTATGATTACATTTCCGTTTGTCAAACTTGTTACTTGATAGTGTTGAAAAAAAAACCGGCCAAGTGTGAATCGGACTCGCGCATGAAGGGTTCCGTAAAAAAATAAGGAGTTTTAGGATAGGAGCACAAAAATTAACATATTTGTTTTTAAAAGGTTTTTTTATTTGTAAGTATTGTAGCAAACCCCAAGATGTTACGCCACTGCCTCCAAGAGAAACCACGAGAAAGAAAGGTCACAGCAGTAAAGCGTGGAATGGTAGCGAAGATTCTAGACAACGCTAGAGAATACGAGAACGTACTACGCTGGGCCGCGTAGCGTATATAAACAAGCCGGTACGAGTAAAGCGATCAGTGAATGGTGAGTTGTGCCATCAGTCAGTACAGCGATATAAATATTGATCAGTCAACGGGAATCAGTCAGTGTAGATTGTACTGTGACAGTGTTGAACAGCGAAATAAATCTGATTTAAATACAGTGACATAAATAATTACAAATAAATAATCCTTGTATGTATAGTTATTTGTTAAGTGTTATTTAAGTGGCTCGTTTAGTTCAATAATTACCGTTTAAGTTTTTTTATTGTTAGAATTGACTTTTCGTTGTTGCATTTATTGTTATTGTATTTTTAATTATTGCAAATAAATATTTATTCCGCCAACTCAGAAAACAGTTTTGTAACAGTATTTTATTTTGTTCTTTTTAGTGTTTAAAATTTTTTCCGTATCAAATTTAAATAAAGTATCTATATTTTTAAAGTATAAAATTAACATAATATGTGATGAATAAAAAAAACAACAAAAATATTGCATACCGAAACCCAGGATCGAACCAGTGACCTTTCGATCTTCAGATTAACTCTATTACCAATAAGCTAGTCGGGATTTAAATTGAATATTAATTATTATCATGCCATAAACTTAACACACAATCTGTGAAAATTTCAACTAGCTACATCTTACCGTTTGTGAAATAGAGCCCTGTGACAGACGGACGGACACGCGGACGGACGCACAGACATCGTAGACAGAGTAACAGGGTTCCATACGGAGGTACGGAACTCTAAAAATGCCTTTTTACGCTTTAAGCTGTCAAATGCCAGAGTTTACTGGGGTTCAACATTTCTTACAACGGAAACTTGAGAATAACGTTGAAAAAAATCTAGATAAAAATCTTCAAAAAGGAGTCTGTATTTGAAAAAGTTGAGAATAATAATTGTTGACGTGAAACTTCTTTAGCAAGACTAGGGATTCGGAATGACTTCGACTCAAAAAATCAAACTCCACAGGAAAATCAAACTCGATATACTCAGATACTGTTTATATCTTTGAAACTAAAAGTGCCGGGTGTTCGAGTCGAATTAGCGTTATTTTTTCTATAAATAGACTTAATATCAAACGAATCTGGTCGAATTTATTTTTCAAAAATTTCGCAAATTTGTACAAAGAGGGGGGGGGGTCTTCTTACTTTTGGCATTTTTAAGAAAAATCAAAAATCTCTCAGATGCTGTTTATATTATCCAAGTGTGCAAGCTTTCACGGCCGGCATTGTTCCAAGTCTTCATGGTTTCCGGGCTTGTGCCGTGGTCCGGTGGTATTTCTACCTGACGTTTCGTCTACAACTGCGGTAGACATTCGCTTCGCTCGTTCGCTCGAATATTATTAATACTACATTTCTCACTCGCTACGCTCGTTCGCTCGAATTTTATTTATACACTACTCACTCGCTTCGCTCGTTCGCTCGAATTTTATTTATACACTACTCACTCCCTGCGCTAGTTCGCTCGAATTTTATTAATACACTACTCACTCGCTTCGCTCGTTCGCTCAAATTTTATTAATACACTACTCCCTCGCTTCGCTTGATCGCTCCCGGGTGGTATGAATTTATGATTTAATAATACAATACTCACTCGCTTCGCTCGTTCGCTCCCGGATGGTATGAATTTATGATTTATTAATATATTACTCACTCACTCGCTCCAGTTATTATAGCTGTTCGTTAGTCTCGCTAAAACTCAAAAACGGCTTGACCGATTTTAATTTTTTTTAAACCACCCCTGTATTAGGGCGAACAAAACAAAAAAAATATTCAAATCGGTCAAGCCGTTTTTGAGTTTTAGCGAGACTAACGAACAGCAATTGATTTTTATTATATAGATTATGAACTTAAATTATTAAATATTAATTTGTTTCCTTTTTAGTATCTACATTTCAATCTTGTCGTTAAAAGGTTTTTTTTAATTATGTATTTTCTGTAATCTGATGTAAGTCATGCAAGAAACATCTGGTAGAGATGATATTCAGTTTATCTTTCAAAAACATAATTCCTGAATATTAGCATCTCGACAAGTAAGGACGATAACCGCGTTAGAGTTAATTACATGCTAACAACACAATTCGCATAAAATTCATTTGCATATTTCTGTGTATCAGGGGAACAGAATAATATAACAGACGATAAACTTACCACCGAGGATGCCGTCGATGCTATAATCCTTTTTGCCGTCAGTATCATCCCTCCGACCTCCGCGCAACAGCCTACTGATCGACGACACACTAGGAGGATCGGCGACTCCTTCCTGAAAACAATTAATTATTATACTTATAACCTCAATCCTTTTTATATACAGGTTGATTCAGAAATAGAGGTGGGAAAAACGTGGATATAATAAGAACAAGTTATGGTTTAAAAATTAATTTTCTGTTATTTTAAATTATAATTAAAAAAAAGTCAAGAGGTGTCATGGGACACCCGACAGAAGCTATGCTTTTTACGCATTGTATATAAAACGGAATATATTAAAGCTATAGACAATACAATTGAAAAGTTATTATTTGATCGCCATTTTGAAATCTGATGCAATTTTATTTTTTGTGTCCTATAAAACTCTTAAATATCAATTTTCAAAAAGATCGGATTATTTTTACAAAAGTACATATGGCCACCATTTTGAAATCTGAAGCCATTTTATTTTTTTGTGTCCTATAAAACCTCGTATAAAACTCTTAAATATCAATTTTCAAAAAGATGATTAATTTTACAAAAGTACATATGGCCGCCATTTTGAAATCTGACGCCATTTTATTTTTTTGTGTCCTATAAAACTCTTAAATATCAATTTTCAAAAGGATCGGTTAATTTTTACAAAAGTACATATGGCCGCCATTTTGAAATCTGACGCCATTTTATTCCAAACGGCTTAAAACCATGATAATTAATTTAGTTGAGTTAGCCATGTGAATTCTATCTTTGTCACGCTACCCATTTTGTTTATGTCTTCTCTGTTGCACTAATTTTCTATATGTTCTCAATCCTGTGATACACCCTGCCTTACTGAAATTTTAAACCAAAGTACATATCAAGGAATAATATATTTAATAAATGTTTGCCAGTAAACTAAGTATTACTATACCATTTGAAGAACACCTATAAATTTTCTGGAACACGGTATAATATAAATGAAAGTAATTTTGAAAGGAGCGAAGTTCGGTACCCCATCACTATTGAGCTGATGACACAATGCTGAATTTGAAACGATAGGACTCTCTTTTCAACCGACTTCAAAAAAAAGAGGTTTCTCAATTCAACCGTATATATTTTTTTTATGTGGTTATGTTTTATGTGTGTTCGCGGATAACTTCGTCGTTTATGAGCCGATTTTGAAATTTTTTTTTATTTGAAAGGATATACTTGCAAATAGGTCCCATATTTCATCAAAATCGGTTCAGTAGTTCGACTGATTTTAATAAAAGTAAGTACCGGCGTGTGATTCTTTAAGGTAAATGTTACTTTTTTTGACACTAAAAAGCATAAATAAAAAACTTTTGAACAAAAAAAAATCCTCCTTCAAAAAGGCACTAAAAAGAGGAAGATAATGAAATTTTGAGGTCTGTGCCAATTAAAATATGAAGTCGGTTAAAAAGTATAGTATAGTGATTAATATTTTCTTTTTAACCAACTTCATATTTTAATTGGCACAGACCTCAAAATTTCATTATTTTCCTCTTTTTAGTGCCTTTTTGAAGGAGGTTTTTTTTTGTTAAAAATTTTTTTCTAGTGTAGGTACAATGTGTAGGCAGTTTTAGGAAATCATGAATGTCTAGAAGGTAATTTCGAAAGGACAAAGTTGCTGCGTCCCCACCTTATTTTATGTGGCAGGCAAAACGGTAGCGTAAAAGATATATCGTATTATGGTATGGCGTACTAAAGGTCCATTAAACAATTTTCTGGCGAGACGCAAATTGAATTAGAATAATGAAGTGGCTGATAAATTTCGAGACGCGATGTTCAAAGTGAAACCTGAACGTTATAATGAAAGTCAAAATTATAATATCATCTACATATATTAATAGGCCAGGCGTTTTTGGTTCTTCATACCTAAACCTAATATATAATATTTTCGTATTAAAATATTAGTTTTTAATAAAAGTGTTAGTAAATATCCTAAAGAATACAATTCCAGCAAAAAAATAACCTCTTGTATTTAACAATCAAAAGTTACACGTGACTAAAGTTAATAATATCATCTACATATATTGATTACGTCAGGCGTTATTGGTTCTCCATACCTAAACCTAATATTTTCGTATTAAAATATTAGTTTTTAATAAAAGTGTTAGTAAATATCCTAAAGAATACAATTCCAGCAAAGAAATAACCTCCTTGTATTTAACAATCAAAAGTTGCACGTGACTGAAGTTAGGTAAAAGAAGTACATTATTTTGAACACCCTGTACAATAAATTCATTTTTTTAGGACAGACATTGATTTGTCCGTCCATTATCTAGTGATCCTCAAAATTTCAGTTTGATAAAGGTTTCTGTTTTGGGTATGTCGAATTTTAGGTAAAGGTCTGCACGTGTCAAAAATTTCTAAAAAACTTGAATAACTCAAAAATTACTGAATTTTCGAGCATGGCTTCTCTTACAATTTCTATTCATATTTAGGTGCAGAATTGAAAAAACAAATAAAAATAAGTTGCTAGGTTAAAAAAACATAACTTGGATTTGCCACGCTTAAATGGGGCAAGCTGTATAATTGAAAATATTTTTAGGTTATACACCGTTAAAATTTATACAACTTTTGTATTTAAACATTTTTTCTATCTTCACCCAAAATCAATAGCTTCGTTCCAACCACTCTGAAAACGGTAATATTACCGTCACGCTCATGCGCAGTGGATAGAAGGCGTTCCAACCGAACTTTTGATCGTTTGTGAACGATTCTTAAAGCGTTCCAACCGAATTTGTGATAGTTTGAGAACGGTTTCCGAACGATCATTTCGGTACAATATATCGGCTGACAACGCAAGTCTTGGACATCCTGTATAGTGTATACTTACATCACCTAAGATCAGAACCCACATATATTAGTGTTTTGGTTTTTACACATAATACAAATATTTACCCATACAATTTCACTTCAGGCGAGTGATAACAATGAAAATATGGATAACGATTTAAAATACAAAAAAATAAAATTACAATAATTATTTTTTTTATTATTATATTTTACGAACATTTAATTTTATCACATAAATAAAATGAATTAATGAATTGTAGATTATAGACTCTCGACAACAGAGGTCATTAGCGTCAGATAAATAAAAGTGGATGTATTTCTTTCCATGAAAACGAATACAATTATTTGTGTTTAAAGGTATTTACGTCATCTGTCTGTATCCACGATACAGACATACTCATTTTTGTTTAAAAAAAATGTTTTGAACTTTTGATGTTAAAAAAAACTTTTCTGATAAAAACGGAAACTTGTTCAAGATCTGTCGAAGCAGGAAACTCGGACGCTATCAAAAGCTTTCAAGTTTAAAGACGAGATGTAAAACTTTAATTTAGAAAGTTTTTCAATCAGATAGTGTATCGGAAAATTTGTCACTTTAAATCTAATTAATTCCAAGTTGTAATCTACAAAGCTGTGAAAGTATGTATCTTATGTTTGTCTGAAAAAGAAAACCAAATTTCAAATTGTGTTTTAAAGACCACCAACAGCTAAGGTTATTTGGGGCTAGCACCAATTCATATTTTCAATTCATATTTTTTTTTTAATAATAAATTGAAAATTCAATTGACACTTTTACCAGCTCTCGGGCTAGAACCCTAAAACGCCATGTAAACAACAGCATCGCTACACGCTCGGCTATTCTCAAGCCCTAAACCAAATTTTATATAAACTGAAGTGCTGAAATTTGGTATACTAAATGACTTTAAATGGTTTTAAAAAATCTCAACGGAAGTCTGTAGATATAAAATATTTTTAAGTGTTCAGTTTCTTTTAAGTTTATAACCTATAAATTTTATTTATTATAAATGTGAAAGTATGTTTGTTTAGATGTTTGATTTTCAATCACGCTTAAACGGCTGAGCCGATTTTAATGAAATTTGGCACAGAAGTCGATTATGTCGTTGAATAGGACATAGGATACTTTTTATAACGATGTTTAGGCAACATTTTTATATTTGTTATTATGACTGCAAAAAGTTTAAATTTCCGACTGAGGGAAAAGCTAAAAACTTACGTTCACCCATTGACACGACACAACTGTCAAATTTCATTCATTCTACAGACATAACCTCGTTTTTTTAAATACGTCGTCGTTAATAATTAAAGCAATTTGTTATGGGGTGGCGTTTTGTACTTGAATGCAGTTATAATAAAAATTATGGCTGCAAAAAGTTTAAATTTCCGACTGAGAAGAAAGCTAAACACTTACGTTCACCCATTGACACGACACAACTGTCAAATTTCATTCATTCTACAGACATAACCTCGTTTTTTTAAATACGTCGTCGTTAATAATTAAAGCAATTTGTTATGGGGTGGCGTTTTGTACTTGAATGCAGTTATAATAAAAATTATGGCTGCAAAAAGTTTAAATTTCCGACTGAAGAAAAAGCTAAAATAATACCTAAATATCCGAAACCTAATTGATGAAAACAATTCTTTTATTCTTTTAGCTTACCCTCCCTTGACTCAGACGACTTCAGAACACTTTTTCAACTCCAAATGGAAAGAATAAACTCAATTTTTAATTATAATTGCTTAAATTATACCTCGACAAACGTCAACGAAGTTAAGTTAGGTTAGAATAAACGTCACTGGCTGAATCAAGTTAGGACATTCATTTTTCATAAATTTTTAATTTAAAACAAGCCGTGAGGTGGGTCGTTTATTAGGACTAAAGTGCGACCCTTGAGGTCCACACGACGAACTTCCCAGTTTGATAAATATTTAATAATAATAATTAAATTAGATATTACACAGAAAAGCAATCATTTTAATCATTAAAACATCAATAATTAAAAAAAAAAAAACGGCTGAACCGATTTTTATAAAATTTATGTCGGATCAAAATGACGTTAACACGCCTCGATTGACACCCTTACGAAGTCGATATAATTTTTTACTCGCGAGATATTGTGTAAAATCTACTTTTTTGGAGGTTATTTGGTTAAGAAAAAAGAACGGCTGAACCGATTTTAAAAAAATTCCTTTCAGATCATATTTACGTTAATACGCGTCGATTGGCACCCCAACGTAGTCGATATCATTTTTCGTTCTCGAGATTTCGTCTTAGAAAGAAATGGACACATACATACGTACGTACGTACGTACGTACACACACACACACACACACACACACACACACAAGAGACATCTTTCTAAAAATAGTGTAAAAATAGTGTAGTGACCTTGAAACATAAAAATTTTTTTCCTTTTTGATTTCGATTTTCGGACTCATTACAATAACTTCCAATGGGGAGTTAAAAAAATTATTTCACACGAAATAATAAAGTTTTGTAGCCAATAATGACGAGATTTTTTAACTATTTTTATGAAACAGACATTGTTTTGGTAACAAATGTGTTTTAAGAGAATAGTAATGAATAAGTAGTTAAACCCCATACATTTTTGAACGCTAATCGACTCCAATTTAAATTTCGCGCTCAAATTAGGACCGCCTACTTCAGTAGTCTATTCGGTGGGATGTTATATTATGCCCAGCAAAGCGGACGGGTAACAGCTAGTAATTATACATTTTTAACAAGAAAAATGTGTAATGCTTTTTTTAAATAAAACTTCGATAGAATGTGGAAGTAATAAAAATAAGTATCTATAAAAAAATACAATTTTATTCCCTTCAGGCCATTAGCTTCAAATATTAAAAAAATGTTTACATAAATATCACTTGAGATTCCTCTAGAACTTTTTCTGGCGCGAGCTTTTTTATTTCGATAAAATAAATGAGTATAAACTTTACAGAAAGATCGCTTAATAGGTAGACACTAATTGCTTAATTACCTTCTTTTATGCATAACAAAAAGGAGCAGTTTCATGTAAAAGTATAGCAGAACGCAAAAACGACATTTTATTATATTTTTTGCCATACCCACTACAAAAAAAGCTACTTTTCATGCATGTATACCTAACCGGTCATTTAACACGCAGACGTGCCGAAAGGGTTTTCGTAACATAACTAGTGCGGTAAGTAAACTGTTGCCATAGTAACTTATTCGCTCTATCCACCTGCTATTGCTTACACACGGCCTGCTGCAAAAGTAAAGATGGCGACGCAAACGAACCGTCACAATTTTTTGAAAATACTGAAAATGAAATGAGTCTATAACATTATTGTAACAAATCTATTACATTTTTGAGAGGTTTTTATTACCTTTTTAAAAAATATATTACCTTTTTATAAAAAAAAACTTGCAAAAAAGCTTACGGAGTAAACGTATTTACATCAAAAACACCGTCCGCCCGGCTTTCATTAATTAATTAATTAATTAATTGTAGATTATAGAAGCGTCGACAACTCAGGTCATAGCGTCTTCAACACAACAAATATTCCATTTGTGTATTAGAATCCGCCAGCCGGCATACACAAACCGACTGGTACGAGCTCGGGTCCCTGTGAGCGCTAATTCCCAAAGAACATTGGAATCCAATTTGTGATAGCAACTACATTACAATGTCCCTCCTGGGGGGAGGGGGGCAACTTTTAGGGCCAGGCACATATCGTATGGCTTCCAGGGCCAGGCACAAATTATATCGTATGAGTATGATGTGACGACTTAAGGTACGTGCAGTATGGAGCTGGGATTCTAGATGGTAGCGTAGATCATAGCAGGGCTTGCTTAAATTAATGCATTGTCATATATGCGAGCGTACACAACGAAGCAGTGAGTGTAGCAGGTATAAGCGCTGTTACAAGAGCTGCTAGATTCAAGAATGTATCACACCATTCTTTCAGCGAGCTGACTACTACAATCAACGTGCGACAACTGTCAAATGGCCGTTACAAGTTTCGCAATGGATGTGACTAGTTTAATAAATGAAATTTTGCCAGTTTTTATTTAATTTGTTTTGAGTTTTTTCTAAGACGTATTTAAAAGTGTTAGGTTCCATACGTATAATATTCAAAAAACCGGTTTGGATAAAATTTTAATTCTTGGTATAAATGATGAAATTCGCAATGTTTAGATCGTTTTCTATTAATAGGGTGGACATGAGAGCTCCTACCCAAATTTGTATTTAAAATATACAAATTTGTAGCAGAAGAACACAAATATTCGTCTTCGCTATTTGACATTTCAAACACGATTTAAGCTTGTATCAAAGCTTCGTTGTGCAAACCTATATAAGCGCTTATAATTTCAGCCACCATCTACCATACATGCTACCATCTAGAATCCCAGCTGCGTACTGCACATACCTTTACGATAACTTCTTTTACAATTTTCTGTTTTCTTTATCAATTAAACCTATACAACCGCGCTTCTTTTCGACTAATTTTGGATCCAGAGAAAATATTAGATACCTTTTTTGAAAATATATTACTTTGCTAAACACGTATTTGTTACTTTTTATGAAAGTATAATCTGGCAACGCTGTTGGCGGTTTCTCGTTGAAACAAACGAAGATGGCAACATTGTTTAAAATAAACATTCTATTGAAATATAAACTCAATGTTTAAAGACGGTTTCGCCTATAAAAAATATCGCTTTAATAAAGATGAAACCCTACATAATTTTTTAAACGCTATAAGAAAAAAAACATTTTTTAAATCAATATTCATTACATTTTCTCGTTTATTAAAAATTAAATTTTTCAGATTTAAATTCTTTGAACCTCGGATTAGGAAAGAACGAGCAGCGTTGTAATGTTATAGTTAATAGTAGATTGTATATTTAGTTGCGTGAGGCCAGTATAGCCTAGTGGTTAGCATGCTTGGCGCCGCAACCTCTAGACTGGACTGCCGTGGTTTCGATTCCCACCTGCGCTCATAGATGTTTTGTGATGTTATTTAGTTTTAAGTTGGTTGTTATTTAGTGTAGTTGAAAGATGCTAATGACCTTAGATGTCGACGCGTCTATAATCTACAATAAATAAAATAAATAAAATTTAGTTGCGTAATGGCATATATACTTACTGACGAGTAAGTAGCATTATGTTAAAACGAGCGCTAGCGAGTCTTAACAGTTACACATATACTTTTAATTATATACCACGCATTGTCCATTTACTCAATGTGCGGTGAGTGAAGACCACAAAGAGAGCAAAAATATATCTGTGTCTCTTTTGACGAAGTAATTCCGCATTTATTCCGATAATGTCATTGGTCGATGTACGGACGTTCCATCTGAACAAAATGTTGAAATAAAGATATCTTTCATTTCGAACAAAATGTAAACAAAACGCTTGACAGCTGTTGTCATTATAACGTAACCTAGTTTAATTTTGTTAAAAACAGTTTTTTTACTCATATTCCTTGAAATTCATAGTGATATAAGAAGTAAACACATGTTTCGGATCTTTTTGGGCATAATAATATCACTATCAACTGAAGTATTCCATGAACTGAAGTATAAACAACACTTGAAACGTAATATACAAAGACAAAGAAATATGTCATGGATGCCATTGACGTAAAACCTCAGTGCCCCCAGTGGTCAATAGTATACCTGCTCTCTTTTAAAAATTCTGTCTTTGTCTATGGAAGTAGCCAATCAGGAACCTGCCAGCTGAGCCCCCATAAAAAAAGACAGAAATATATACCCGCACGTATGTTGGCTTCACGATTTTTGATCTGTCAGCAGTATAGCGTAATATGTATATTCAGTCACAAGAATCATATCATTATGCAAAGGTGAAAAGATAACTCGATCAGCTGGTATAGGTCAACGTTATAGCTCAGATTTGTTGCGACAAAGTTTTAGAGTACTCCATCGGCATAAATAATTTTCAGAGCGGCCCTCGATAAGAGCGCGTACGGCAGTGAGCCAAATGCCCGTGTGGCGGTGCGGCTTGCTCGATCAAAGAGCACTGAATTGCCGACCGGTCCCGGCTAAACGACGCGAATGGGTGTCGAAGGTATCTATTACGTTACAAGCCGCGCGCGTGCTGCCCCAAGACATCACAGAAATCACACTGAACTTTATTCGTGCTACATCTAGGTATACCTGGCTGGCCAGATACCTCCTGCCGTTCCTGTTCTTTAAAAAAAACTTTTTAACAAAAAAAACCTCCTTCAAAAAGTCACAAAAAAGAGGAAAATAATAAAACTTTGAAAAATTTTTTTGTTGGAGAGCAGCCAATTATATAATTGTTTCGAAACATATTGGAAAAAATCATTTTACCAACCAGTGGTCACAGTCAGGATTCTAACCTGAACCTTTCCACTTTCGCGGCGGAAAGGTTCAGGTTAGAATCCTGACTGTGACCACTGGTTGGTAAAATGAAAGTTTTATAAATAATAGTTTTTTATACGGCTGAAATGCAATTGAAAAATTTTTTCGTTGGAGAGCAGCCAATTGTATAATTGTTTCGAAACATATTGGAAAAAATCATTTTACCAACCAGTGGTCACAGTCAGGATTCTAACCTGAACCTTTCCACTTTCGCGGCGGAAAGGTTCAGGGTAGAATCCTGACTGTGACACTGGTTGGTAAAATGATTTTTTCCAATATGTCTCGAAACAATTATATAATTGGCTGCTCTCCAACGAAAAATTTTTCAATTGCATTTCAGCCGTATAAAAAACTATTATTTATAAAACTTTGAGGTCTGCGCCATTTTAATAAAATATGAAGTCGGTTAAAAAGTAGATATTAATTAAATTGGCACATGGTATTCACATTAAAAAATACAGTTCAGTGGAATGGAGGCACTGAGCTCGATTATAAAATATAGGTATTATTTAGCACTGCACGTCCAATACGAACCAACATGCCTCAGTATTGCATTTCGCGTATGGACGTTTCAGTCAAATGATACACTGCCATGCTAAAATATTCAACTTATCGGACAGATTTATAGTTGCCGCAGAAAGAAATTTCGGTTGTGCGCTGCGGTTTTAACCGACAATAACTCTCGAAATAATCACAGCCTGCACGTGTCTAGAAATATTTTAACATCTTCTTCTAGGGCGGCGCAAGCTCATATATTACTAATAAGAAGTACTAGAAATACCCTGTATTTTTGGTGTCTGTCTTGTGACTTCATGTGTTGTTAACACGACGCGTTTCAGCAACGAGTTGCCATCTTCACGTGTGGTTATATCAGGTGTGTGTCATTTGTATTAAATTATCCCTGACATCTAGCAGCATTTACTGAAGTATAGGTATAGGTAACATAATAACTTAATGGCTAGGTACCAGAAGCCAGGGATAACTTTCGCTCCAGCTATGTAACCACCTCGGTCTGTGAGCAGTTCATAGTAGTGTGAGGGCTTGAGAATGGCCGAGCGTGTAGCAATGCTGTTGTTTACATGACGTTGCTATGGTTCCTCTATTACAACTCCTCCGTTCCCGCGTTCTAGCCCGAGAGCTGGTAAAAGTGTCAATTGGATTTTCAATTTATTATTATTAAAAAAAAAATAATGAATTGAAAATATGAATTGGTGCTGGGCCCAAATAACCTTAGCTGTTGGTGGTCTTTAAAATACAATTTTAACGTAGTAGTGGGTATAGAATAAGTTTATTTAAAATAATAAATCGTTGACAATGCTGATGTGCTGTGTTTACCAATGTTCAAATCATAGATGTTTTGTATTTCCAAAGGATCCGGAACTGAAAAGAAGATACAACAATGAGAGTTGAGTTTTTTGTGGTTATAATATAATAATTATTAAAATAGACAATATTAGCCAAACCACAAATAAATACTTTTCTTATCTTAACGTAATCAGTCGGCGAACATGCCATCGTGATGTTAATCGTCAAACAATTAAGATATACAAGGAAAAAATCAAAGACCACTGTCAGGACTTGAACCCGAAATTCCCAGTTTCCGGCTGGTTGAGTTACCTTACTCACACAGTGCCCCGAGAGTGGGATCTGTTCTCTTCCTATATATACCTATTTCAACACTAAATCACACTTCATGCGAGAGCGGATTTAATTTTTAAGTTATAAATATAACTAATTAACTCATCAGTCGATACACGACCGTTTTTTAAATACAACAATGAGAGTTGAGTTTTTTGTGGTTATAATATAATAATTATTAAAATAGACAATATTAGCCAAACCACAAATAAATACTTTTCTTATCTTAACGTAATCAGTCGGCGAACATGCCATCGTGATGTTAATCGTCAAACAATTAAGATATACAAGGAAAAAATCAAAGACCACTGTCAGGACTTGAACCCGAAATTCCCAGTTTCCGGCTGGTTGAGTTACCTTACTCACACAGTGCCCCGAGAGTGGGATCTGTTCTCTTCCTATATATACCTATTTCAACACTAAATCACACTTCATGCGAGAGCGGATTTAATTTTTAAGTTATAAATATAACTAATTAACTCATCAGTCGATACACGACCGTTTTTTAAATACAACAATGAGAGTTGAGTTTTTTGTGGTTATAATATAATAATTATTAAAATAGACAATATTAGCCAAACCACAAATAAATACTTTTCTTATCTTAACGTAATCAGTCGGCGAACATGCCATCGTGATGTTAATCGTCAAACAATTAAGATATACAAGGAAAAAATCAAAGACCACTGTCAGGACTTGAACCCGAAATTCCCAGTTTCCGGCTGGTTGAGTTACCTTACTCACACAGTGCCCCGAGAGTGGGATCTGTTCTCTTCCTATATATACCTATTTCAACACTAAATCACACTTCATGCGAGAGCGGATTTAATTTTTAAGTTATAAATATAACTAATTAACTCATCAGTCGATACACGACCGTTTTTTAAATACAACAATGAGAGTTGAGTTTTTTGTGGTTATAATATAATAATTATTAAAATAGACAATATTAGCCAAACCACAAATAAATACTTTTCTTATCTTAACGTAATCAGTCGGCGAACATGCCATCGTGATGTTAATCGTCAAACAATTAAGATATACAAGGAAAAAATCAAAGACCACTGTCAGGACTTGAACCCGAAATTCCCAGTTTCCGGCTGGTTGAGTTACCTTACTCACACAGTGCCCCGA
Source organism: Mongoloraphidia duomilia (assembly GCA_039654895.1). NCBI lineage: Eukaryota > Metazoa > Arthropoda > Insecta > Raphidioptera > Raphidiidae > Mongoloraphidia > Mongoloraphidia duomilia. The sequence continues at coordinate 2,145,651 of CM077521.1, read as the reverse complement.
GAGTGGGATCTGTTCTCTTCCTATATATACCTATTTCAACACTAAATCACACTTCATGCGAGAGCGGATTTAATTTTTAAGTTATAAATATAACTAATTAACTCATCAGTCGATACACGACCGTTTTTTAAATACAACAATGAGAGTTGAGTTTTTTGTGGTTATAATATAATAATTATTAAAATAGACAATATTAGCCAAACCACAAATAAATACTTTTCTTATCTTAACGTAATCAGTCGGCGAACATGCCATCGTGATGTTAATCGTCAAACAATTAAGATATACAAGTCCTGACAGTGGTCTTTGATTTTTTCCTTGTATATCTTAATTGTTTGACGATTAACATCACGATGGCATGTTCGCCGACTGATTACGTTAAGATAAGAAAAGTATTTATTTGTGGTTTGGCTAATATTGTCTATTTTAATAATTATTATATTATAACCACAAAAAACTCAACTCTCATTGTTGTATTTAAAAAACGGTCGTGTATCGACTGATGAGTTAATTAGTTATATTTATAACTTAAAAATTAAATCCGCTCTCGCATGAAGTGTGATTTAGTGTTGAAATAGGTATATATAGGAAGAGAACAGATCCCACTCTCGGGGCACTGTGTGAGTAAGGTAACTCAACCAGCCGGAAACTGGGAATTTCGGGTTCAAGTCCTGACAGTGGTCTTTGATTTTTTCCTTGTATATCTTAATTGTTTGACGATTAACATCACGATGGCATGTTCGCCGACTGATTACGTTAAGATAAGAAAAGTATTTATTTGTGGTTTGGCTAATATTGTCTATTTTAATAATTATTATATTATAACCACAAAAAACTCAACTCTCATTGTTGTATTTAAAAAACGGTCGTGTATCGACTGATGAGTTAATTAGTTATATTTATAACTTAAAAATTAAATCCGCTCTCGCATGAAGTGTGATTTAGTGTTGAAATAGGTATATATAGGAAGAGAACAGATCCCACTCTCGGGGCACTGTGTGAGTAAGGTAACTCAACCAGCCGGAAACTGGGAATTTCGGGTTCAAGTCCTGACAGTGGTCTTTGATTTTTTCCTTGTATATCTTAATTGTTTGACGATTAACATCACGATGGCATGTTCGCCGACTGATTACGTTAAGATAAGAAAAGTATTTATTTGTGGTTTGGCTAATATTGTCTATTTTAATAATTATTATATTATAACCACAAAAAACTCAACTCTCATTGTTGTATTTAAAAAACGGTCGTGTATCGACTGATGAGTTAATTAGTTATATTTATAACTTAAAAATTAAATCCGCTCTCGCATGAAGTGTGATTTAGTGTTGAAATAGGTATATATAGGAAGAGAACAGATCCCACTCTCGGGGCACTGTGTGAGTAAGGTAACTCAACCAGCCGGAAACTGGGAATTTCGGGTTCAAGTCCTGACAGTGGTCTTTGATTTTTTCCTTGTATATCTTAATTGTTTGACGATTAACATCACGATGGCATGTTCGCCGACTGATTACGTTAAGATAAGAAAAGTATTTATTTGTGGTTTGGCTAATATTGTCTATTTTAATAATTATTATATTATAACCACAAAAAACTCAACTCTCATTGTTGTATTTAAAAAACGGTCGTGTATCGACTGATGAGTTAATTAGTTATATTTATAACTTAAAAATTAAATCCGCTCTCGCATGAAGTGTGATTTAGTGTTGAAATAGGTATATATAGGAAGAGAACAGATCCCACTCTCGGGGCACTGTGTGAGTAAGGTAACTCAACCAGCCGGAAACTGGGAATTTCGGGTTCAAGTCCTGACAGTGGTCTTTGATTTTTTCCTTGTATATCTTAATTGTTTGACGATTAACATCACGATGGCATGTTCGCCGACTGATTACGTTAAGATAAGAAAAGTATTTATTTGTGGTTTGGCTAATATTGTCTATTTTAATAATTATTATATTATAACCACAAAAAACTCAACTCTCATTGTTGTATTTAAAAAACGGTCGTGTATCGACTGATGAGTTAATTAGTTATATTTATAACTTAAAAATTAAATCCGCTCTCGCATGAAGTGTGATTTAGTGTTGAAATAGGTATATATAGGAAGAGAACAGATCCCACTCTCGGGGCACTGTGTGAGTAAGGTAACTCAACCAGCCGGAAACTGGGAATTTCGGGTTCAAGTCCTGACAGTGGTCTTTGATTTTTTCCTTGTATATCTTAATTGTTTGACGATTAACATCACGATGGCATGTTCGCCGACTGATTACGTTAAGATAAGAAAAGTATTTATTTGTGGTTTGGCTAATATTGTCTATTTTAATAATTATTATATTATAACCACAAAAAACTCAACTCTCATTGTTGTATTTAAAAAACGGTCGTGTATCGACTGATGAGTTAATTAGTTATATTTATAACTTAAAAATTAAATCCGCTCTCGCATGAAGTGTGATTTAGTGTTGAAATAGGTATATATAGGAAGAGAACAGATCCCACTCTCGGGGCACTGTGTGAGTAAGGTAACTCAACCAGCCGGAAACTGGGAATTTCGGGTTCAAGTCCTGACAGTGGTCTTTGATTTTTTCCTTGTATATCTTAATTGTTTGACGATTAACATCACGATGGCATGTTCGCCGACTGATTACGTTAAGATAAGAAAAGTATTTATTTGTGGTTTGGCTAATATTGTCTATTTTAATAATTATTATATTATAACCACAAAAAACTCAACTCTCATTGTTGTATTTAAAAAACGGTCGTGTATCGACTGATGAGTTAATTAGTTATATTTATAACTTAAAAATTAAATCCGCTCTCGCATGAAGTGTGATTTAGTGTTGAAATAGGTATATATAGGAAGAGAACAGATCCCACTCTCGGGGCACTGTGTGAGTAAGGTAACTCAACCAGCCGGAAACTGGGAATTTCGGGTTCAAGTCCTGACAGTGGTCTTTGATTTTTTCCTTGTATATCTTAATTGTTTGACGATTAACATCACGATGGCATGTTCGCCGACTGATTACGTTAAGATAAGAAAAGTATTTATTTGTGGTTTGGCTAATATTGTCTATTTTAATAATTATTATATTATAACCACAAAAAACTCAACTCTCATTGTTGTATTTAAAAAACGGTCGTGTATCGACTGATGAGTTAATTAGTTATATTTATAACTTAAAAATTAAATCCGCTCTCGCATGAAGTGTGATTTAGTGTTGAAATAGGTATATATAGGAAGAGAACAGATCCCACTCTCGGGGCACTGTGTGAGTAAGGTAACTCAACCAGCCGGAAACTGGGAATTTCGGGTTCAAGTCCTGACAGTGGTCTTTGATTTTTTCCTTGTATATCTTAATTGTTTGACGATTAACATCACGATGGCATGTTCGCCGACTGATTACGTTAAGATAAGAAAAGTATTTATTTGTGGTTTGGCTAATATTGTCTATTTTAATAATTATTATATTATAACCACAAAAAACTCAACTCTCATTGTTGTATTTAAAAAACGGTCGTGTATCGACTGATGAGTTAATTAGTTATATTTATAACTTAAAAATTAAATCCGCTCTCGCATGAAGTGTGATTTAGTGTTGAAATAGGTATATATAGGAAGAGAACAGATCCCACTCTCGGGGCACTGTGTGAGTAAGGTAACTCAACCAGCCGGAAACTGGGAATTTCGGGTTCAAGTCCTGACAGTGGTCTTTGATTTTTTCCTTGTATATCTTAATTGTTTGACGATTAACATCACGATGGCATGTTCGCCGACTGATTACGTTAAGATAAGAAAAGTATTTATTTGTGGTTTGGCTAATATTGTCTATTTTAATAATTATTATATTATAACCACAAAAAACTCAACTCTCATTGTTGTATTTAAAAAACGGTCGTGTATCGACTGATGAGTTAATTAGTTATATTTATAACTTAAAAATTAAATCCGCTCTCGCATGAAGTGTGATTTAGTGTTGAAATAGGTATATATAGGAAGAGAACAGATCCCACTCTCGGGGCACTGTGTGAGTAAGGTAACTCAACCAGCCGGAAACTGGGAATTTCGGGTTCAAGTCCTGACAGTGGTCTTTGATTTTTTCCTTGTATATCTTAATTGTTTGACGATTAACATCACGATGGCATGTTCGCCGACTGATTACGTTAAGATAAGAAAAGTATTTATTTGTGGTTTGGCTAATATTGTCTATTTTAATAATTATTATATTATAACCACAAAAAACTCAACTCTCATTGTTGTATTTAAAAAACGGTCGTGTATCGACTGATGAGTTAATTAGTTATATTTATAACTTAAAAATTAAATCCGCTCTCGCATGAAGTGTGATTTAGTGTTGAAATAGGTATATATAGGAAGAGAACAGATCCCACTCTCGGGGCACTGTGTGAGTAAGGTAACTCAACCAGCCGGAAACTGGGAATTTCGGGTTCAAGTCCTGACAGTGGTCTTTGATTTTTTCCTTGTATATCTTAATTGTTTGACGATTAACATCACGATGGCATGTTCGCCGACTGATTACGTTAAGATAAGAAAAGTATTTATTTGTGGTTTGGCTAATATTGTCTATTTTAATAATTATTATATTATAACCACAAAAAACTCAACTCTCATTGTTGTATTTAAAAAACGGTCGTGTATCGACTGATGAGTTAATTAGTTATATTTATAACTTAAAAATTAAATCCGCTCTCGCATGAAGTGTGATTTAGTGTTGAAATAGGTATATATAGGAAGAGAACAGATCCCACTCTCGGGGCACTGTGTGAGTAAGGTAACTCAACCAGCCGGAAACTGGGAATTTCGGGTTCAAGTCCTGACAGTGGTCTTTGATTTTTTCCTTGTATATCTTAATTGTTTGACGATTAACATCACGATGGCATGTTCGCCGACTGATTACGTTAAGATAAGAAAAGTATTTATTTGTGGTTTGGCTAATATTGTCTATTTTAATAATTATGAAAAGAAGATGCTAACGGAAGGGAAAAACTTGATTTCTCACGCGTTTTTCTGTGAAAACAAATGATAACTTAGGTGGCTATATACCTGCTGCCATCTATTTTTGATTTCTCTAGTGTTCGTAATAAAACGGATATGATCGGAAATTTTCGGTAGGTGTTAATCTTTACTTACTGCGTAAAAACGTAAGTGTGTGTATATATTATACAAGCTGTTCACAAAAACAAATTCGAGAAGTCTGAGAGTAGATCGAAAAATATTGCGAACCAAGTACCTTTAGATCTTCAGTCGAACGCTCTACCACTGAGCCAAACGAAAGGTGATGCTAGACGCTCTAGCAGTCTATAGTATCTATTACAGTACGCACTGCTATACTGTACTATATAGAATCATAGAGTGTAAAATAAGAAACATTAATTTATTAAAATTAATTGATTATTTATTAACTTCCCATTGGAAGTTATTGTAATGGGTCCGAAAATCGAAATCAAAATGTGTAACAAATTTTTATGTTTCAAGGTCACTACACTATTTTTACATTATTTTCAGAAAGATGTCTGTGTGTGTGTGTGTACTGTGTACGTATGTACGTAAGTACGTATGTGTCCATTTCTTTCTAAGACGAAATCTCGAGAATGAAAAATGATATCGACTACGTTAGGGGCCAATCGACGCGTATTAACGCGTATGATCTGAAAGAAATTTTTCCAAAATCGGTTCAGCCGTTCTTTTTTCTTAACCAAATAGACTCCAAAAAAGTAGATTTTACACAATATCTCGCGAATAAAAAATTATATCAACTTCGTAAGGGTGTCAATCGAGGCGTGTTAACGTCATTTTGATCCGACATAAATTTTATAAAAATCGGTTTAGCCGTTTTTTTTTTTTTTTTAATTATTGTTAAAAATAAGTAATAGTTATGTTTTAATGATTAAAATGATTACTTTTCTGTGTAATATCTAATTTAATTATTATTATTAAATATTTATCAAACTGGGAAGTTCGTCGTGTGGACCTTTAGTCCTAATAAACGGCCCACCTCACAGCTTGTTTGTTGTTTTTTTTTTTGAGAAACAAAACGGTCATGTTTGTTGAACATCCTATATGTATATTGCACGTAAAGCGAAGATGATGAATTTAAAATACAAGTCCACACACACATTTCATCGAATTATATTCACGATTTCACGGATGTGATATGCATCGACGGTCGAAGATCACTATCTGTGAATGTCAGCCCATCACTATCTGGACACAAGCAAGCCTGTCTAGTAGAACCATACACTAAGTACATCATAGACACACAATGTTTATTTATTAGTGATGGGCGATACGAGATGTTTTTACAATCGAAACAATTACAATCGTTCATAATAACAATCGAGTCCACAATCGACTCGGAGTTTGATTTTACAATCGAAATGTTCGATTGTTCAAGTCGATTATTTGCCACACAGTTTATAGCAATAGCAGCGAATGAAAATACATATAATCGCGATTCAAGGTTATATGCTAGTCGATTGACGTTCACGCGACTCGTAGATTGTTTACTGTTCACACTGTTTAGTCGGTACTCACTGCTCTGTGATCTCTTCACTATTGAATTCGTATTACGCGATTTTTGCACAGTCGACCATCGACTCGACCACAGTTGTTGAGTGATGAACGATTGTATATTATATGGCTCTCGACAGTGTAGTACGTGTACGATTCAATACTATGCGACTCGGTCTCTGTGAACTATGAAACTTAACAATCGAGTCCAAGTGACAATCATCGAGAGTCATCGAGATGTTTGAACAATCGAGACAATCGACTAAAACATCTCGTATTCGCGCATCACTATTATTTATTTATTGTGAATTATAGACGCGTCGATAATTTAGGTCATTAGCGTCTTGATTACATTAAATAAAAAAATTCCCTTAGAACTAAATGACATCACAAAACATATATGAGCGCAGGCGGGATTCGAACCCACTATATGAAGGGATTTTTCGAAATTCAATTCCTAACGGAGTCAAACGGGGATAAACTTTTGAACGACTAAAAGGAACAAAATAAAATATTAGTAAAAAAACTTTTAAAGACACGCTTTTATTTAAATGTACTAAAAAGGAAAAAAATAAGTTTTAATAATTTAGTTTCATAATTATAAAAGCGTGGATCGTGACTAATAAAATATCGAAGAGTTTACAACCCACGATTTTATAATTATGAAACTAAATTATTAAAACTTATTTTTTTCCTCTTTAGGGGATATTTTGTCATGGAAATATTTTGTCCGGGGATAATTTGTCGGGGATATTTTGTTCGGAGATCAAGACGCATGAAACCATTTAAATAAAAGCGTGTTTTTAAAACGTTTTTTTACTAATATTTTTTTGTGTTATAAAAACATATTCGTAGCACATTTTTTGTGTCACAAAAACTGATTTTATTTCAGAGCAAAATTTAATATACAATAAAAAAAGCCTTTTCACCACGTTTTCAATTTAAATTTAACTGATATGTCCGTTGGAATTCATTTTTATCAGTATATGTTTTGTTTCAAATAACAATTGAATTTTTCAACATGGTTATCCATATTCAAAGCTTTATTCTATACAAGGTGTACGAGAAAATCGTAACTGTTGTATGAAGAATAATTCCGATTGGATTTGCTACCACCCAAAGTGTGTGTTGCAATCATTCAATTGTTTTTCATTCATTAATATTAAATTAATCATTTATACATAAAATTGAACGCTCTGACTCACTTACTATAACTCATCAAATAAAATTACCAAAGTGTCGGCAACATGGCATATTTCGCACCAAGGAGACTAGAGGTTTCGAAATAATTGGAACTTGTCCGTTAATTATGTCAAATTTTGAAAATTATATTTTTGACTCATTACTAATATTATAAAGAAGTAAAGTTTGTTTATTTTTTTGCCATACCGACTATAAAATAGCTACTTTACATGTGTGTAAGTATGCATGGAATGGGTCAGTTATTACAGGCAGGGGGCTTGAGAATAGCCGAGCGTGTAGCAATGCTGTTGTTTACATGTCGTTGCTATGGTTCCTCTATTACAAGTCCCCAGTTCCCGGGTTTTAGCCCGAGAGCTGGTAAAAGTGTCAATTGGATTTTCAATTTATTATTAAAACAAGCCGTGAGGTGGGTCGTTTATTAGGACTAAAGTGCGACCCTTGAGGTCCACACGACGAACTTCCCATATTTAATAATAATAATTAAATTAGATATTACACAGAAAAGTAATCATTTTAATCATTAAAACACCAATAATTAAAAAAAAAAAAAAACGGCTGAACCGATTTTTATAAAATTTATGTCGGATCAAAATAACGTTAACACGCCTCGATTGACACCCTTACGAAGTCGATATAATTTTTTATATTGTGTAAAATCTACTTTTTTGGAGGTTATTTGGTTAAGAAAAAAGAACGGCTGAACCGATTTTAAAAAAATTCCTTTCAGATCATATTTACGTTAATACGCGTCAATTGGCACCCCAACGTAGTCGATATCATTTTTCGTTCTCGAGATTTCGTCTTAGAAAGAAATGGACACATACATACGTACGTACGTACGTACGTACACACACACACACACACACACACACACACACACACACAGACATCTTTCTAAAAGTAGTGTAAAAATAGTGTAGTGACCTTGAAACATAAAATTTTTTTTTCCTTTTTGATTTCGATTTTCGGACCCATTACAATAACTTCCAATGGGAAGTTAAAAAAAACAAGCCGTGAGGTGGGTCGTTTATTAGGACTAAAGTGCGACCCTTGAGGTCCACACGACGAACTTCCCAGTTTGATAAATATTTAATAATAATAATTAAATTAGATATTACACAGAAAAGTAATCATTTTAATCATTAAAACATCAATAATTAAAAAAAAAAAAAAAAAAAAAAAAACGGCTGAACCGATTTTTATAAAATTTATGTCGGATCAAAATGACGTTAACACGCCTCGATTGACACCCTTACGAAGTCGATATAATTTTTTATTCGCGAGATATTGTGTAAAATCTACTTTTTTGGAGGTTATTTGGTTAAGAAAAAAGAACGGCTGAACCGATTTTAAAAAAATTCCTTTCAGATCATATTTACGTTAATACGCGTCGATTGGCACCCCAACGTAGTCGATATCATTTTTCGTTCTCGAGATTTCGTCTTAGAAAGAAATTGACACATACATACGTACGTACGTACGTACGTACGTACGTACGTACGTACGTACATACGTACACACACACACACACACACACACACACACACACAGACATCTTTCTAAAAGTAGTGTAAAAATAGTGTAGTGACCTTGAAACATAAAAATTTTTTTTCCTTTTTGATTTCGATTTTCGGACCCATTACAATAACTTCCAATGGGAAGTTAATAATGAATTGAAAATATGAATTGGTGTTAGGCCCAAATAACCTTAGCTGTTGGTGGTCTTTAAAACACAGTTTTTTTTTATAACAGTCAGGTGTGTTGAAAGTGTTTTCCAAACACACTAGTATGTTCCGTACACTATTATAGTATTGTGAAGTTGGCGACGCAAATGAACCGTCAAATTTTTTTGAAAATATTGAAAATGAAGTGAGTAATATAAGCTATATTTTATTTTATTTTGATAAATTTCCCGGTGGTGGGGGGATAGTAACAAAACGTAACTCTGAAATTCTTTTGTATTTAAGCGTATAGGCGGAATTCTACTAATTTTATATAAACACCACCAGCCCGACTTCGCTTCGCAGGGGGAGAATTTCTCGCGGGGGATAATAAATCATACTTAGCACCCGGGTGAAGCCGGACGGGGACCGCTATATAAAATAAAAAACTAGAATACAAAAATAATAATCTTCTTAGAAAACTTTCACTCTATTGTCTGCCTTAATTAAAACGATGGTACAGCGCTTTTCCTTAAAGTGCCTCTCTTAGGTACGTGCAGTATGGAGCAGGGATTCTAGATGGTAGCGCAGATCATAGCAGGGCTTGCTTAAATTAATGCATTGTTATATATGCGAGCGTACACAACGAAGCAGTGAGTGTAGCAGGTATAAGCGCTGTTACAAAAGCATTCAAGAATGTATCTCACCATTCTTTCAGAGCGCTGACTACTACAATCAACGTGTGACAACTGTCAAATGGCCGTCACAAGTTTCGCAATGCATGTGATTAGTTAAATAAGTGAAATTTTGCCAGTTTTTATTTAGTTTGTTTTGAGTTTTTTCTAAGACGTATTTAAAAGTGTTAGGTTCCATACGTAAATATTCAAAAAACCGGTTTGGGTAAAATTTTAATTCTTGGTATAAATGATGAAATTCGCCATGTTTAGATCGTTTTCTATTAATAGGGTGGACATGATAGCTCCTACCCAAATTTGTATTTAAAATATACCACTTTGTAGCAGAAGAACACAAATATTCGTGTTCGTTATCTAACATTTCAAACGCGATTTAAGCTTGTATCAAAGCTTCGTTGTGCAAACCTATAAGCTCTTATAATTTCAGCCACCATCTACCATACATGCTACCATCTAGAATCCTAGCTGCGTACTGCACGTACCTTAAACAGGGGATATTTCTCGCCTAGGAAGCGTCTTCTTAGAGAAATTTTCCTTACTTGCGATGTACAAGCGCATACTCTATTCTAGTAGTCCGTTACCCAAGTGCAAGTGAGAAAGCAATAGATATCAGCGTATATAATATTATCATGATGAGAGAACCACACAAGTGAAGTCAGGAAACGTAATATTGAAAAAGGACAAATTACTTCATTAACCCTTGGCTACGTGATGCCAGCCACACTGTAATAAAGGTCCCCGACTGCCGAGTTAATTAAAGGTGGCGGTTAACTTGAGACTCACTTGTTTCAGACGCAATATACCGGGTGCTGATTTGCTTTGCGGGTAATAGGGATTTAAAACCCGTAAAATCAAACTTTTCTGCTTCCCTAATTATTTTAGGAAAAATATCTTCAAATAAAAGTTTTAGAACATAAAATTCTGCATCTAAATCATTAAACAAAATTAATTTTGCATGCTTTGTAACGGCAGAAATTTGATATGAAAATGTCAAAATTACCTCAAAAACAGATAGCGATAGCCATGGAACTTGAACAAAATGATGACGTTTTAGCTGTCAGAATAATTTCTTTCACTAACTGTGTAATTGTTGGCCATTTTTCTTTTCAATAAATTGATTTAAACATTGAAAATTAATAATGAATGACAATTGAAAGATTAGAAATTATTCTGACAGCTAAAACGTCATCATTCTGTTTAAGTTCCATGGCTATCGCTATCTGTTTTTGAGGTAATTTTGACATTTTCATATTCAAATTTCTGCCGTTACAAAGCATGCAAAATTAATTTTGTTTAATGATTTAGATGCAGAATTTTATGTTCTAAAACTTTTATTTGAAGATATTTTTCCTAAAATAATTAGGGAAGCAGGAAATCGCGAAAGTTTGATTTTACCGGTTAAATCCCTTTGTGCAACAGGTACGGTCACCACCCTGTATATATGTTCCAAATTTCAACTTTTTGTAGGTACCTACATTCGGATAAAATAAGCTGTGACAGACGGACGGACGGACAGACAGACACGAGAGTGATTCTATAAGGGTTCCGATTTTTCATTTTGAAAACAGCAATGGAAAAAAATTCGTGAAAAATTTAAGATCTACAAAATATCTTACCTTTATAAGTTTATCGCGTATTTCCCAAGAAAATATACCAGGCTGCTGTTTCTTGAGTTCCTCAATGCGCGCCTCAATTTCAGGCGTTGCAACACGTGGTTTGGAGCCGCCAATGACGCCAGGCCTGATACTACCGGTCTCCTGATACCGGTTGAGTATCTTGCTAACGCAACCGTGCGATACCCTCAATTGACGCGAAATTACGCAAGGCCTGACGCCAGCGGCTGCCATTTCGACTATTTTCAATCGGATGTGGTTCGGCAAAGGTCGGCCGTTGATAAATACGCCGCCGAGCTGGTTGACGCGACCTTGACCTGAAAAAACAAACACCGGATTATAATAAATACTCGATTTCGACCAATTTTTCTGTCGATTTTATTTGCGGATTTCGCTCCCATTGTTGTAAATTGAAATTGTGTTTTAAAGACCACCAACAGCTAAGGTTATTTGGGCCTAGCACCAATTCATATTTTCAATTCATTATTTTTTTTTTTTAATAATAAATTGAAAATCCAATTGACACTTTTACCAGCTCTCGGGCTAGAACCCGGGAACTGGGGACTTGTAATAGAGGAACCATAGCAACGCCATGTAAACAACAGCATTGCTACACGCTCGGCTCCCATTGTTGTAGGTTTTTTCAGTCTGTCAGTGTTTTTTTCGGGTTATTTCGGAAATGACTGAACCGATTCTGCTAGGACTGTCCAATGACGTCACGTTACAATACAATGTCAGAAAAATTTATTTATTTAACCCGTCACCGCCGCGGTGGCACGTCTAAATGTCGCAATTCTGTATTTTTAAATACGTACAATAAAGACATTTATTATTATTATTATTATTATTATTTTGTTTCTTATATAAAGCAATTTGTAAACGTATGTTCCACAACATGCGAGAGCTAATTTTAAACTTAAGTCACTGTGGAAGTAATTGATAACTCAGTCAACGCGACTCTGGAAATTTCGGGTTCGAATCCCGACGGTGACGGGTTAAATAAATAAATTTTTCTGACACTGTAACGCGACGTCATTGGGTAAGTCTCTCTTTTATTTATTTATTTATTTATTTATTGTAAATTATAGACGCGTCGACAACTTAGGTTATTAGCGTCTTGATTACATCAAATAACAATTCACTTAAAACTAAATGACATCACAAAACACCCATGAGCGGAGGCGGGATTCGAACCCACGACAGTCAGATCCAGAGACTGCGACGCTAACCACTGGACCACACTGTCCTCTGGTGTCTCTTTTAATAATTAACAAAAGTCATTAATTAACTAACGGCAAAATTTTTATTAACCTAATCTTGCCACTAAAATAAATATAATAAAATCAGATACGTCAAAAATAAAATTGGGAGGTCCGCAAAAATAATTAATTTAATTTAATTATATGCTTAGATATATTGTTTATAACCGACTTAATAATAAATTAATTGTTATAACAATGTTTTCAACAAATGAGTTAATCATTATTATTGCAGCAGTGAAAGGTGATTCTAATGATATTTTTTTTAGGTTAATGAGCTAACACCCTATAAGAGTAAAAACATAGTGATGCCAACTTGGTTAGCAAAACGTATGACGAGATTTTTAAAATTGTTTGGTGTTTTGTGGTTATTGTTAACATTTTGTATCTTCACACCAAAAAATCCATCACCCTTGGACTATTAGACCGAGAGCTAGTGACAATTTTTCGGTGTTATTTATTCAAGACCTTATTTTTGTGAAGATGTTGAGGGAGGCATATTTAAGTGCCCTGAGTAAGGGATTTTGCTAGATGAAGGATGCAGACCGCCCCCAACATGTAACAAAAAAAAATGGTCACAATTATTATTGCTTCAAGGCTGAAATAATTTGTATAGTTTGTCGGTGACCCAATAATGCCATTATAATATTTGCAGATCGATTGGTCAGTATTAAAGGGGTGGCAGATCACCCTAAACGTGCAATGTACCCGACGAAATTTATATTATTAGTATCCAAGGTTCAAATTTTAATATGTTGTTACGGCGATTGTTTTATGCATATATTTCAATTTTCAGAACAAAATGTCGGTATTAACCCCCTTGCAGAACGATATAAACACCTAGGCGAGCAAGTTTCCCTCTAAGAGGGGGGGGAGGTTAATATCGACATTTTGTTCTGAAAATTGAAATATATGCATAAAACAGTCGCCGTAACAACATATTAAAATTTGAACCTTGGACTAATAATATAAATTTCGTTGTGTACATGACACGTTTAGGGTGATTTGCCACCCCTTTAATACTGACCAATCGATCTGCAAATATTATAATGGCATTATTGGGTCACCGACAAGTTATACAAACAATTTCAGCTTTGAAGCAATAATATATTGTGACCATTTTTTTTATTACATGTTGAGGGCGATCTGCATCTCTCCCATACCGCTGTCTAGCAAAATCCCTTACTCAGGGCACTTTAATATGCCTCCCTCAACATCTTCACAAAAATAAGGCCTTGAATAAATAACACCAAAAAATTGTCACTAGCTCTCGGTCTATTATATGATCACAATTTAAAGTCATTGTCAGACTAGATTCTCCGATCTGAAAGCCAGCGTCAGAGAATGAAAAACATGCGAGTAAAATTTAAAAAGATGCAACTTAATCGTCTGGAACATACCGTGGAAATTCTGAACTTCTACTTCAGTGAACATAAATATTATAGGAAGCTATGGTCAAACATATCTGTTGAAATTGAGATGTTACAGTTATGGTGTTATTCCGTACCATAAACGTGAAAATTAACATTGCTATTTAAATTTCTGTTTCGCTTTAACTTAAGCAATGTTTCGGTTGTTAGAAAGTGATAAAAATTTAACACTATTAATTTTTTATAGAGAATAACACCAATTATTTGGCTGCGGTCTTTATATAGCATGCAAATAAGAGCATACCGCGAATCTATTATAACTGTTGTAGATTATAGACGCTCGACAACTGAGGTCATTAGCGTATTATAACTGTTTATTAGAATTTTTTATCAGTATTCATTTCGTGGCTTCGTTTGCGTCACTGTCGATTTTATCACAAATCTTAGCGTAACTGGATAAAAACTACTCCAAAGTTTGGGTATCAATTAATAGTATACAAAGTTATCGAGCTTAAATTGTGTGTTTTAAAGACCACCAACAGCTAAGGTTATTTGGACCTAGCACCAATTCATATTTTCAATTCATTATTAAATTGAAAATCCAATTGATATTTTTACCAGGTCTCGGGTTAAAACCCGGGAACTGGGGCCTTGTAATAGAGGAACCAATTAGCAACGACATGTAAACAACAGCATTATTGCTACACGCTCGGCCATTCTCAAGTCCTAAGTTATCGAGCGTTTCTCGAATGAAAGTAAATACCTAGTTTGCTCTGGGATCAACATTTTCAATAATTTACCTGCCGAGATCATAAATCAAAAATCAGGTCAAGTGCGAGTCAGACTGTCGCACCGAGGGTTCGCGTACAATAATAAAAATAAGGAGTTAGGTGGGGATAAAAAATTAACAGATTTATTTATTTAAGCTTGTTTTAAAAAACATTTTTTTAGTTATATTTTATTTTGTTCTTTTTAGTCTTTCAAAATTTTTCAGTATCAAATTTATTTAAATTAATTTTTAAAGTAAAAAAATATATTAACAGAATATTTCAATTTTTCTAATTTTTTATTAGAGATTTAATTTTTCAATATCTGGATGACCGAGCTTTGCTCGGATGAGTTTAAAAAAAATAGTACTTAAAGTTCCCATTTCATCAAAATCGTTAATCGTTTTTAAGAAAAAAAATTACATACCTATAAGTAGATAATATTATTATACGTCATACTACATAACGTATGTACCTACATATTTTCAAATAATTACTGATTATTTTAATAAGTTAAAGATTGACTGTCAGAGTAATTTGACATAAATAATGAAAATAGTTTGTTTTTTCCAAAGCCTACTCACCATACGACACTGTTTTATAACGTTAAAAAACTGTTTTTTAAAATGATAAAATCGATAAGAAAACGAATTTTTCCAGGGATGAGACCTAGCTAGATCGATTTTTTGCCCCCCAAAACCCCTTTTCAGTAAATTTCATCCAAATCGTTAGGACCGTTTTAGAGAAAATATTTATATAGGTACATATATACAAGATTTGCTCGTTTAATAATATAATAGGGATATAAGTAGGTAGGTATATAAAAAATATTTTGAAAATTGTTAAAAATGATTTTTGCAACATGAAATTGTCGATCATTGTGTATATAAACCTAATCAAACCTTTTTAATTATAATTAATAACTTACGTTTGAATTTATTTATTGTAAATTATAGACGCGTCGACAACTTAGGTCATTAGCGTCACTTACGTTTGAAACTAAACTATGTTTTCACTCTAAAAAACGAACCTACATTTTTTTGTTCACGCTTTCTGATTTGCTACCAAATTTGGCTCAAACAATGCCTGCGGGATGTTGAAGTTATTATTAGGAAATAATTTCTTGAACCTTAAACCTTAAATAAAAACTTAAAAAAAACTTTCCTTCTAGATCCACCATAACATTTTTTTTACCAAAAAATTACTAACGAAGTGCGAGCGGTATGTCTTTATAAAACATGAGAAAGTTAATGATATCAAAACATTCATTTAGGATAAAAAAAACTGCACTTCAAGTTTTGCTACACGAAATTCTTGTGCAATTATTTCTATTAAATTTATAAGAGATTATACATGATATTTCTTCAATTAATTTTCTATCACGACAAAAAATGCACATACAGTGTGTAAACGGTTTTATTGAACATAGGGAAAATAACATCGAGAACATTTACAATTTTGTAGTAGGCTATGGGCATAAGATCCATTGTAAATATATAGTACTTATATAGATGTTTTGTTTTTTTACTTCCCACCTCTACTATGGTAGGGAAGTAATGGATTTAGTCCGAAAAAAATATTTCGAGATTTTAACAGATTTTCACGTTTTGAGACCCTAGCAATCGTTTAAGATCATTTTCTGACTGATGTCTGATGTGTGTATGTGGTCAATTTTTCGTCTTCGATATCGTAAAAACGGAACAACATACGGACATGCCGATTGTTCTATTGTGTTTATCAACCTTTAACTTAGATCTGATTAGATTTTGAGTCAAATCGGCTCAGTGGATCCTGAGATTTAAAAAAAACGTTCTGAATGTCACGTATCAATATAGGTAAAAAAAATAAATGAATTCTAGATGTTATAATATGAAAAAAATGTAAATATTTTTTTTCTCTAAAATGTACAGTTTTCGAGAAAAAAAATATTTTACTAAAAAAAATAAAAATTGTACGTAAATCAAGTTAACCATGATTTTTGCTATTTTAAGCTAGCCATCAGTAGATCACTAAACAAAAAAGAGGGCCATGCTTTTTTTCAAAGAATAAAAACAGAGTGTTTATTTTTTGCAAATATTTACTAGGTGGGAAGTATAGGACTGGTCATCAGTCGAATTTTTTACAGTGCACCCATAGTGTGTAAACGCTGGCCCACTGTACTGTAAATATTTGTGGTACCGTTTTTCTGGCCGGTAGTGTATACGAATCAAACGTTGTTAATCAAATCACAGTCTAATGATAATTTAATGATTGACAAATATGTCTGTGCGACGGTACTGTCTTAGCTAATGCATCACACAAAATATATCTAGAGGTGTAAAAAACAGGGTGGGCCGAGTAATTTGGAAGTCCAACGCTAATCACAACTACTATAATTTGTTGTTTTACATCAGGAGTTCTCAACCTTTTTCACTTCGGGGCACACTTGAAGCGATACTACACAGGCGGATTTTTCGCGGCATTTTTAACCCTGTATTTTAAAATAATAAATTGAAAAAAATATAGGATTTTTTGGAAATTTTTTGCAGCCAAATTATATTTATATAGAAATAGTTTTATTTATTTTAAACGTTTCGCCTTGTATCGATTGCAATGCTACCTACATATAGGACAAACAAAACAATATTTAAAAAAACAGAATTAATCAACACAAAAATTCTATCACAAAAAAAAAACTTACACCAAATAGCCCGAATACTACATTAAGTGATCACACTGTAGACAATATGCTTCGCTCGTTCGTTTTTATATATAATTTTTAGTTTCAAAAAAATTATAATTAATGGGCGTGTTTGGCCGAAGTAAGTACTTACTAAACTTAGTAAGCCAGTTAGCATAAAAAAAAATAAAATCTTACAGGCTGACTATAGCGCTTTTCGGCCAGGACAGACTTACTGGCTTAATATACAATAACAATAAGCAAAATGGCGTCTTATATTGAGCCATGCTTACTGAGTTAGCACTTATTTTGTGTCCCAGCCGAAAATTTTGTAAGTATAGTAAGTGACTTACTAAATTTAGTAAGTACTTACTTCGGCCAAACACGCCCATTGTCAAAGAAAGAATATAACAAAAATAAAAAAATATATAAATAAATATCATGTAGAATTTAGAAAAAAAAAGCCAAAAATTCTACGATGCCATCAGTTTCCGAACCCGGGTCCCTGTGCATAGAGCGCTGCGATGTAACCTCTGCGCTACGAATGGAACAGTTGAGTACGGTCGTTTTTATGATATATAAGTATGTTGCGAATTCTTACGGTCGGGTTACGAATTTAATTAATCAATTATGTATTATTAATTATGCTATATATACAGGGTGTCCTCAAAGACACTAAACACACGCCTACCACATGTTCCTGAGACCAAAATAAGCCGATTTAAGCAAACTTACCTTCTTACAAAATTGCTTAATTTGGGCGCTATACGTCCCTGAAGTTGCAATTTTGAAATCGTTTTTTTGTTATAAATTTAAAACGGCTTGTGCGATTTTGCTAAAATTTGGCACGTTGACATAGTTTTATGGAACAAAAAAACCCATGTTAAAATTATGATTAATATTAACCCATAGGCGTAGAAATCGGGTTTTTAATATTTGAACGTTTCAAAATTCTACGCCAATGGAAGAAAAGGGATTTAATTATAAAATTTAGAATCAGTAACTTATTCGCTACAAAAAAGCTACTCTTAATAAGACTCGATTACTCTCATGGTTTTTGAGAAATTTGTATTTTAATAATAAGTTAATCAGTAATAATACGTTGATAATAATAAGTTGATCAGTAAACAAATAAGATGGCCATGCTTTTTTCTAAGTATAAAACTAGAGATAATGAAGAAGTTATGCAAAGAGTAAATTAATTTTCTTCGTCTTATAAATCTTTGTATGCATAAAAATGGTGGACACTTTGACCACTTTTTATGACCTATTTATTTATTTCTATTCATGTTTTAGTAACTTACTTCATTTTGTAAGAATTACTGCGAGTTATTAAAATACAAATTTCTCAAAAACCATGAGAGTAATCGAGTCTTATTAAGAGTAGCATTTTTGTACCAAATAAGTTACTGATTCTAAATTTTATACTTAAACCCCTTTTCTTCCATTGGCGTAGAAATTTGAAACGTTCAAATATTAAAAAACCCGATTTCTACGCCTATGGATTAATATTAATCATAATTTTAACATGAGTTTTTTGTTCCATAAAACTACGTCAACGTGCCAAATTTTAGCAAAATCGCACAAGCCGTTTTAAATTTATAACAAAAAAACAATTTCAAAATTGTAACTTCAGGGCCGTATAGCGCCCAAACTAAGCAATTTTGTAAGAAGGTAAGTTTGCTTAAATCGGCTTATTTTGGTCTCAGGAACATGTGGTAAGCGTGTGTTTAGTGTCTTTGAGGACACCCTGTATATAAATCTTCCGTGAAAAATTATCTAACTGATGGTGAAAACCGCATCAAAATCCGTTGCGTGGTTTAGGAGGAGTTAGCGGTTAAACAGACAGACAGACGCGAAAAGCGACTTCAATTTATACTATGTAGAGATATACTGTAATGAAACTACTCCAATTTAATGTACCTATCATTCCAGAATTACTGAAGATGCCTAAAAAGGCGGAACGTTTAAAATAAATAAAACTATTTCTATATAAATATAATTTAGCTGCAAAAATTTTTCCAAAAAATCCTATTATTTATTATTAGGTACCTATTTACAATGAGTAACTAAAATTCCAAGGCACACCGATTGGGAACCCCTGCCTTACACAATACATACACACAGACAAATTGGTGTACAGGTCTGCTTTAGGCACTTGTCTTAAACTTTGATTGATGATATTTTTGTGTGACGTAAATTAATTATACGCTACGCTGGGTGGTTAAAAATAAACCACTGCAGATTAGCTACTGATAACTTATTACTCAGTTAAAATTTCAAGGATATCTTTTCATGTCAGCACGTTATTAATTTTTCAGCACTTACTTTCTTCAGGCAAGTTATATAAAGAGAGAAAATTCAACTAGGAAACCTATATCGAAGAATCAGACGGTAATGACCCTTGTTGTCGAGCGTCTATAATTCACAATTCATTCATTCATTATATCGAAGAATATAGTAGATTTTCTGATTAATATATGTATATCGAGATGCGTAATGGGGTTTATTATTGACGAGTAGTGACAGTACGTAAAAACTATGAAACTGACATTTACCTTAATGGTACTACACTCCGTTAACCGTTTTTTATTAAAATCAGTCGAGCTATTGAACCGATTTAAGTAAAATTTATATGGGACTACCCCAGAGGTATGCCCTATTAAATAAAATAATAATTATTAAAATCGGTTCACAAATACAGGAGAAATCGGTGAACATACATTCGTACATTAAAAAAACTTTTTATTAAAAAAAAACCTCCTTCAAAAAGCCACAAAAAAGAGGAAAATAATAAAGCTTTGAGGTTTGCGTCATTTTAATAAAATAAGAAGTCGGTTAAAAAGTAGATATTAATTAAATTGGCACTTTTTAACAGACTTCGTATTTTATAAAAATGGCGAAGACCTCAAGGTTTTATTATTTTCCTCTTTTTTGTGGCTTTTAGAAGAAGGTTTTTTTTGTATAAAAGTTTTTAATTTTTTACTTTTTAGTTAAAGAAATGACACGTCGTTACTCACTTTTATTAAATCGATTTCTTACGCTGTGTGATGCGTCAAAAAGTGACATTTACCTTAAAGGAATCACACGCCGCTATTCACTTTTATTAAAATCAGCCGAACTAGCTAACCGATTTAAGTAAAATTTATATGGGATCAACTTCGAGGTATACCCTATGCAATAAAAAAAGAATTTTCCAAATCGGTTTATAAATGACGGAGTTCTGAGGTAACAAACATAAAAAAAATACAACCGAATTGAGAACCACCTCCTTTTTATGAAGTCGGTCAAAAAATAAATTGAAAATATGAATTGGTGCTAGGTCCAAATAATTCTATCTAATTGATGACCTCAAAAAACATATATTAATCAGAAAAATGATCTCAGTTCCTAGGAACTAGAAGATTAATCCAGAACGTGCCGGATGCATCAAAATTACAGTTCATGCAACGTGTAACTTTCTCCAATTCGTACACTTTTATTTTATTTTACATTATTATTTATTTTTACACAGAAAACTTCATAAAAACTTGGACTTTTATTGTAAAGTTAAACAAATTTGTGATTTTTACATAAAGTAAATTAAAATTACATAATTTGTGTAATATCCCAATAAAGTGTGTAAAAATTACAAAATAAAATGTATAGTTACATATATAAAATGGATGAATACAAAACAAATTAATGTAAAATTAGTAACCACGTATGCGCAATGTGTTTTTATGGAATCTACGCGATGTGCAGGCGATACCTGTTTGCGACGCCATTGTCTCTTTGTGTGCCATTACCAGATTAATCGCTGGCTAAAAATGGACCATCGATAATCTATGTAATCGGCCTTCTCATTTCTTGCAGTGTATAGAAATTTCTAATCTCTATGTTGATATTGTTTTTTTGGCCATCTATTTATCTAAAACAATACCAACAGCAGAAAATAAAAGAACTGGGATATCCCAGCATACGAAAATGTTTACAATGTTAGACTAAAAACATATTGCATTATCGGTTGACTTAATAGTTTTTTTTATATTTTTATGTTGGTGTTAAGACCTTGAACATTATTCCTGTAAGGATCATCATCATTTCAGACCGAGGTATTAATATAATATGAAACACTATAAATAACTGCAAAATGTTGTACTAATACTGCGGATGGGAGAACTCCCATAAAGACATGATATTGTAATCCAAGAGGTCGTAATCAAAAATTGTCCCAACCGCTGACTTGACTGCCCTATAAGTACTTATAACAATGGAATCTGCTGGCAATAGCTGCAGTCCACATAATTAATAATTAGTTTTATTTATTTATTGTAGGCACTAGACTTGCATTGGGAAGGTACTGGGTTCGAATCCCGGCGGGGGCAGATGTGGCTAGGACTTTTTCCTACTGCCTCACGCCAAGAAACGGTAATTCCTGTACCGACCATCTTGTTTGAGGTTTTCCATGGTTTCCCTTAATAATTCCAGATGAATATCGAGATCGGTTCCTTATTCAAGGCCATGGCCGATTACCTGTCAAATTCCTATGCTTCCAAAGTTGCCTACCTTATCCTAACGTCCTATAATTCCTTCATTAGCACATTGCTATTAATTAAGTTGAAGTATAAAAATGTATAAAACGGGAAGTGGTAAAAATGGAAAATAGTAATGGTGCGAATGGCGTCTGTTATGACATAATGTCGAGAAACGGACGTTAAACACATTATTATTATTTATTTATTGTAGATTATAAACGCGTCGGCAACTTAGGTCATTAGCGTCTTAAATACATTAAAAATCAATTCTCTTAAAACTAAATGACATTACAAAATATCCATGAGCGGAGGTGGGCTTCGAACCCACGACAGTGTGATCCAAAAGCCGCTACGCTAACCGTTACACTACACTGTCCTCATTAATAATTAGTGAATACCATGAGAAAATATCAGACAGCCATGAAAGCTGCCCTGATTATTTTTAGACTATATCTAAGAAAAAATCAAATGCCACTGTCGGGACTTGAACTCGAAACACCCAGTTTCCGGCTGGATGAGTTACCAATTACTCCACAGTGCCCGAAAGTAGAATCTGTTCTTTTCTTATATACAAGCAAAAATTGTGTAAGTACGTTTTTTTGCTTGAATATTTTTCTTGTACTTATATATTATGAAACTTCACCCAGCCCTGTCTAGCACAGCATCCAAATTAGTTATGGTTCGACAGATGTTCTACTACGAACATATTACCGTATTTTTTGCCTTTCATGCGTACATTGTACGGAAGCGTACATCTGTTAGACAAATATGTATCGAAACGATAATATAGGTTATACTGTAATTCGCTTTATAAGTCGAATTTATTGATGGTTCTTTTAAAGTAGATTACATCTCTTTCTATCGTTTATGTGTTCTGTTCTATAGATAAAGAAGTGTGACTGTCAACGTCATCATAATATTACAAAATCGTTCTTTTAAAGTAGATTTACTTTTAGGTATATCTCTTTTTATTGTTTAAGTGCTCTGAGCTTTCTATAGATAAAGAAGTGTGACTGTCAACGTCATCATAATATTGCAAAATCGTTCTTTTAAAGTACTTAGATTTACTTATAGGTATATCTCTTTCTATTGTTGAAGTGTTCTGAGCTTTCTATAGATAAAGAAGTGTGACTCAACGTAATCATAATATTACAAAATCGTTCTTTTAAAGTACTTAGATTTACTTATAGGTATATCTCTTTCTATTGTTGAAGTGTTCTGAGCTTTCTATAGATAAAGAAGTGTGACTGTCAACGTCATCATAATATTACAAAATGGTTCTTTTAAAGTCGATATACAAATATATCTCTTTCTATTGTTTATGTGTTCTGAGCTTTCTATCTATAGATAAAGAAGTATGACTATCAACGTCATCATAATGTGGCAGTTTGTGCTCACAATTTAAAAAATATATATTTTTTTAATAATTTCTATGTTTGCAAGAAGAAGGATACCTACAACAACGAAAAAATCGGTTTACCTACATTATTTTTTTATGCATGGGGAATAATATACACTTTCAAAATTATCAAATTTTGATAGATACGTAGGACGACCCTATTGAAGACAGCAATATTAGACAAAAATAGCTAACGTGTTTTAAAGACCACCAACAGCTAAGGTTATTTGGGCCTAGCACCAATTCATATTTTCAATTCATTATTTTTTTTTTATAATAAATTGAAAATCCAATTGACACTTTTATACCAGCTCTCGGGCTAGAACCCGGGAACTGGGAACTTGTAATAGAGGAACCATAGCAACGCCATGTAAACAACAGCATTGATACACTCTCGGCTATTACTTATAGCTAACGGATGATGATGTTAGATAACCTATATTCTTGGAAAAGAGCAAAAATTTTCAAGTCTATATATTTGGGTAAACAATTTTGCAGTACCTACTTATACAAAATTATAAAACACAAAATTTGCCACTTGTGTCAACTTTTGAATTCCCCACATTGCATTGTAACATTATGCAATGCAAATATTGTTCTACTGCAATAATATATTTGTTTAAAGATAACATTAATTATGAACTTATAATAGCTGTTTCATAAATTTTTATGTTGCAAACTTGGAAACAATATTATTACGACGATTGTTACTGGATGCAAAAACAATGTGGCGACCTTATCGAAACTGTTCGGTAATAATAGATTATATATCTAGTACCGTAATGAGGTATATTACTGACGAGTAGTTATGTTAAAACGAACGATAGCAAGTTTTAATTTATTTATTTATTCTAAACTACACTGTAAAAAATGGATGTTAAAATATTTTGAAAGTTAAGGTAGAATTCGTTTGATTTTCTATGTGATTTTACATTATTATTTATTTTTACACAGAAAACTTCATAAAAACTTGGACTTTTACTGTAAAGTTAAACAAATTTGTGATTTTTACATAAAGTAAATTAAAATTACATAATTTGTGTAATATTCCAATAAAGTGTGTAAAAATTACAAAATAAAATGTATAGTTACATATATATAAAATGGATGAATACAAAACAAATTAATGTAAAATTAGTAACCACGCATGCGCAATGTGTTTTTATGGAATCGACGCGATGTGCAGGCGATACATGCGTTTGCGACGCCATTGTCTCTTTGTGTGCCTATTACCAGATTAATCGCTGGCTTCAAATGGACTATCGATAATCTATGTAATCGGCCTTCTCATTTCTTACAGTGTGCACCTGTTAACTGATCTATTTTATGCATAAGTACATACACGCATGTAAAGTAGGCATCTACTATAAAATTTATAGTGGGTATGGCAAAAACCAATTCACACGAGTCATAATATCATTATACGCACGAGATATACTTATATACCTACCTATGGTATTTTTTGCCATACCCACTATGCTGACTTTCACTTCATTTTCAGTATTTTCATAAAAAAATTTGGCAGCACATTTAGTGTCACCAACTTCACATCTATAGTAGGCCGAGAGTAGCTGTCAGTAGGTATCATGGAAACGCCACACGTTCGGCTATTCTTGCATGGCACGACGACATTTTTAAAATCACTGATTTACTTTATCAGTAATTTAAATGATACAAATTTATTATAATATAAGAAAACATCATTCACAGATCTAGAAACACAAATTACACGTTTTCTGTAAGAATAACTGTTAAAGAGAAGGTGACTTCAACGCTCGATAAGAACAGATGCCGTTGCACATCATGCTTACATGAAATTGTCATAACTCGAAACGCTTGGCATATGAAGAACAGTTTGTCAGTGGCGTGTCTAATGGGAAGAAAAATACGTTTCATATTAAAAAAATTATTAAAAAAAATTGTATCAACTTTGGGAGATTATATAAAGAGAATGTGATTTCAACACCCAATAAGAACAGATGTTTGGTGCAATTTATTATCGTGTAGACATGCGCTGTCATGACTGGAAAGAAATATAGTGTAATGGCGGAAAAAAGATGTCACCAAGAAATTTGCTTCCATATGATACGGTCATTTTAGTAGATAGGTATAGGTACCTCAAAGTCATAAAGAAGAGCAAATTGCATTCCAATGTTCTTATTAATGGGAATTAGCGCTCCCAGGGACCCGAGCTCGTACTAGTCGGCTTGTGTATGCCGGCTGGCGGATTCTGATACACAAATGGATTATTTGTTGAGTTGAAGACGCTAATGAATTGAGTTGACGACGCGTCTATAATCTACAATTAATTAATTAATTAATAACCACTGAATTAAAAGTTAAAAAAAGACGTCCCACAGCGATAAGGACAAAAGAATTTGAGCACGGCTGGTTAAAAGTTAGAATCTGTGACCATCATAAAATACACTGTGAAATCCAAAACGAATTTAACGACAAATCAAAAAATCACAAATATTTCATAGCAAATGAGATGTTTTATGAATATAGATATATTTATAAATATTATAAAACTTTTTATTTACAAATAAAATTGATGAGCGTGAAATTTTCCATTAAATGAATCAATAACATTAAATATACAGGCTGTCCTACGACAATAAAAATATATGAGCACTGTGGTTGGAATAAAAACAAAATTAAAGATAGTTACTTCTTACCACAACAGTTTTATTGATGGATGTACATTTCGAAAGCTATGCTTTCATCTTCAGTAAACACTATCATAGTCCTTGCTGAAGATGAAAGCATAGCTTTCGAAATGTACATCCATCAATAAAACTGTTGTGGTAAGAAGTAACTATCTTTAATTTTGTTTGTCCTACGACACTTTAAAATAGACAGACTGTAAAATTATAAACCCTCGGTAGACACGGGACAATCAGACGAATTCCGGGACTTTCCCGGAAATCCGGCCTCCTGGCAACCGTAAAATTATGACTCGTATGAAATGCTGTTAACTTGATTTTGGCTGTGGTCATATAAAATCACTATAGATTCACTTTAAGAATGAATTGTGAATTATAGACGCTCGACAACAGAGGTCATTCATCTGTTAGATTCTCTTTAGAGTTTCCATATATTTTTTTTATTTATTGTAAATTATAGACGCGTCGACAACTTAGGTCATTAGCGTTTTGATTACATTAAATAATAACACACTTAAAACTAAATGACATCACAAAACATCCATGAGTAGAGGCGGGATTTGAACCCACGACAGTCTGATCCAGAGGCAGCGACGCTAACCACTGGACCACACTGTCCTCAGTTTCCATATACAGGGTGTATCACAGGATTGAATACATAGAAAAGTAATGAGTGCAACAAGGAAAACATAAGCAAAATGAGTAGCGTGACAAAGATAGAATACAATTCATGGCGATCTGAATTAAATTAATTATCATGGTTTTTTACATGAATAGAGGGCAAAGCAATCTCTGATCTTAACTAATTTGTATACAGTGTAAGTACTTTTCCCTATGTTCGGTTTCCTGTGATACACCCTGTATAAGTACACATTGATAGACGCTAATGACGTTATAGCTGTCTCTCTCTAATATAGACGATGACCTTAGTTGTCGAGCGTCTATAATCTACATTTTCCCTTTCTCACATGACATCGGGATGACTGTAAAAAAAGTATTGTAAGTATATATACCTAAGTATATGATTTTGAAATTCATCCAGAATACAGTTATGGACGTTGAGAATTAAGTAAGAAAGTGTAAGGACATTTATGGAAATGTTAAACGTAATTTATGACACTGTAACTTACATTGTAATTTTAAAATTCCCACCTACAGTTCGAATGCATATGTACAATAATATGTGCACATAATCTAGCTTCTCGTAAAATTGAATGTACGTTATTTTTTTAACTAAATAACGCCTACATCATTATAAATTAAATCTACTTATAGTATTTTCGCAAGTTCGTTCTAGACGTTTTTTAAAGTCCACCGATTGTCAGGATTGTTTGGACCTAGTGTCGATAGATAGATTGTAGATAATAGACGTTCAACAGTTGAGGTCATCAACGTCTAGGTGTATATTTATTTATTTATTGTAGATTATAGACGCGTCGACAACTTAGGTCATTAGCGTCTCTAGGTGCAGTATATATATTACAATCTGCCAGCCGGCATACACAAACCGACTGGTGAGGACAGTGTGGTCCAGTGGATAGCGTCGCGGCCTCTGGATCAGACTGTCGTGGGTTCGAATCCCGCCTCCGCTCATGGATGTTTTGTGATGTAATTTAGTTTTAAGTGAGTTGTTAGGTATTTAATGTAATCAAGACGCTGTATAATGACCTAAGTTGTCGACGCGTCTATAATTTACAATAAAGAAAAATAAAACAAACCGACTGGTACGAGCTCGAGTACCTGGGGGCGATGTCTTGTGGAAGGCAAGAGAAAGGGTTATTCGGATTAAATGTACAGATTATCATAAGGATCTGCTGTATACAGAACGACAAATATTTGATTTGT
The DNA here is from genome assembly GCA_039654895.1 of Mongoloraphidia duomilia. Lineage (NCBI taxonomy): Eukaryota > Metazoa > Arthropoda > Insecta > Raphidioptera > Raphidiidae > Mongoloraphidia > Mongoloraphidia duomilia. Next base: position 2,117,471 of record CM077521.1, on the reverse strand, counting down.
CATGCGCAATAGCAAAACGTCTTCTGTTGCAATACCTCAAGAGTTGTAAGTAGTTGTAAGAAATTGTGCTAAATAATCTGTAGGTCAGAAAAACGGTTAGCGGCATCGACTTTTAAAGAATCTTTACATATATGACATAAATAATATTAGGTCTGAGCTTAGTTTAATTCTAGTTCATCAAGTTTTTTTTGTCTGTTATTCAAAATATAGCATTGTAAATGTTCTGTTTTTGTTCCATTCATTTGTTAAACATCTGCAATTTTACTGTCTTGACAGTGTAATTTGAATAAATTAATATACACTGTTTTTTTTATAATTTAATTGAAAAGTAGATATGAACAAAAGTGGTTTATTTTAATTGTAGTATAAATATTTCATTCATCTGTTTATTTCGACCAATCACGAATATCAATTACGGCATTCCCTTTAAGAAGTAAAAACTGTATCATTCCTATATTATGTAAAATCATAATATGTAGGTACATAATTTTAAATGTAAAATAACACATCGTTTTAATTTATTTACAGTTAAGAACTTTATTTTGTAGCACAGCAGCTTGGTTTCGTCAATCTTGAATTATTCTACAAGCTTTTTATTATTAAACTTGCTGTGTTACTCTGTTAGTATGTTTGGGTCAAATCTTGCAAGTCAATTTTGAACGACTTCCACGTATCCGATCGATTTGAAATTTAGTACACATATGTATTCCCGATGACAATACATGAATCAATCGTTTTTAGAATTAAATTCAACCCCTAAGAGGTACAAATGGGGGTGTAGGTTTTTCTTGACTATAATCAATGCTCAGGCCAAATCGCTGAAGCTAGAAACTTGAAATTTGGACAGTAGGTTTCTTTTCTGACGTAAGCATCCACCAAGAAGAGATTTTTCGAAATTTAACTCCTACGGGGGTCAAAAGAGGGTGAAATTTTGAAAGACTAAAATGAACAAAATAAAATATTAGTTAAAAAAACTTTTTAGAGACAAGCTTTTATTGAAATGTACCTACTAAAAAGGAAAAATAATTTTTAATAATTTAGGTTATTACTTATTATAAAAGCGGGGGTTGCGACTAACTATCATAGAGTTTACAACCCACGCTTTTATAATAATTATGAACCTAAATTATTAAATATTATTTTTTCCTTTTTAGTACATTTCAATAAAAGCTTGTCTCTAAAAAGTTTTTTACTTATATGTAATTTATTAAGAGTTGTCATGACTGGTGACGAAGGCACTGTGCTCTGCGTAACAAATATATGATTATAAATGCTCGAAAACTGAGTACATTAGCGTCTTAAACAAGGAAGTGAATTCTCTTCTTTAAAAATCATAATTTTTTCAGCTAAAGACAAAATAAAAATGGACGGTATATGACCGAAATATAAACGTAACAATAATTTAAGAAAATTTTAGTTATACGCAAAACTTAAATATAAGAAATGTAGACATGCAGACACCATGCTTTCAAATAATATTAATTAATATGTAATACATTGTTGTCCTGATCGAGGGAAGATTTCAGTTATCATGTTTATTTTATTTGTTGTAGATTATAGACGCGTTGACAACTTAGGTCATTAGCGTCTTAAATTACATTAAATAACAACTAACTTAAAACTAAATAACGTCACAAAACATCCATGAGCGCAGGTAGGATTCGAACCCACACAGTCTAGTCTATAGAGGCTGGTAACAAGTACGCTATCCACTAGGCTACACTGCCCCAGTTATCATGTTATTCAGAGAGGATTCGTCCCTGAAAAATAGCCGAGATTAATAAAGTGCAGAGGACAGAGTGGTGTAACGGTTAGCGTAGCGGCCTTTGGATCACACTGTCGTGGGTTCGAATCCCGCCTTCGCTCATGGATGTTTTGTGATGTCATTTAGTTTTAAATGTGTTGTTATTTAATGTAATCAAGACGCTAATGACCTAAGTTGTCGACGCGTCTATAATTTACAATAAATAAAAATAAATAAAGTGACAAGACGCATGATCGATGAGAAGAGATGCTTTGAAAATAAAATATTTTCGTGACGACGACATAAAAACAATCGCGTTTTATAATTTTTTATAAAAACCGATTAGATATTGTAGATTATAGATGTCCGACAACTAATGTCATTACAGAAACAAGATTTCGCGGTTGAATGTAAATTGGCATTATTATTAGATATATAACGTCTGTCTGTCGATTTGTCTGTTTGAGCGCGATAAACTCGGACACAATTCAACCCATTTTCATTTAGTTTTCATGAATACATATAAATTAAGTATAGAGAAAATATTTTGGAAGTTTTAAGGCTATATTTAATAGGCTATATCGTCATAAGGGGACGATTAATTAACAAATAGGCAATGCCGGGAAAATATAACCTAGGATAAAGGGCAAGTCTGTCTGAACCCGATAAACTGGGACACCATAACCATTTAACCGATTTTCATGCGGTTCTCACAATTACATACAGTAAAATATTTTGGAAGGTTTTATATATAGGCTATATTTTTAGTGTATTTGCCATATGGCACATACACTATTGGCGTCGGTCGGATGGCGGGACCTAGGGGTCGGACCAAAATTTCTCGACGTTTCATAGCCTCCTGAACATTTTGGCACCATTTTTGGAAATGTCTATTTATATATGTATATATATATATATATATATATATATATATATATATATATATATATATATATATATATATATGTATATATATATATATTTATATATTTATATATATATGTGTACGGGCTATAACTTTTGAAAGAGTTAATTGATTTTGACGAAATTGGGTAGGCACGTTGCCATCCATAACCGCACGAAGCCTATTTAAAATGGGCCCAATCGAACCATTTTAAGGGTGGTTTTTAGGGGTTGAAAAATGTTTTTGGGCCCAAAAATACCGAAAAAATTCTCAGAATTGTTTCAAAATTGAAATTTAACCCTTTAGTGAAGATTAAAATGTGCTGCTAAAATTTTAATAAAATCGCCCCGACAGGTCCGGACTTACAAATTTTATGAAAACACTAGTTTGCGGATAGTGATTTACTTACTGAAGGGTGTATTTAATTTGGTACAGAGGTTGCATTGATAATAATATTGAAATTAAGAAAAAAAATATTATTTTAAGGGATGTATTAAGGGGTTAAATTTTTTATTTTGTCCAAAAACCAACTTATGTTCACATAATAACAGCACAATGCCTGTATTAGCAAATAAACTATATTGTCGGCAGGGTTTTGGCACTGCGACCCGAGTTTTTATTTTACTCTATCGTAATTAGGGGCTGAGAAATGAACGCATGGGCAATGCCGGGTAAATATATGGATAATTCTTGCATATTATAGGTATAAAAGGCAACGTCTATCTGAACGCGATGAATTCGGACACCATTCAACCAATTTTTAAGTGGTTATCATGAATACACATAGAGAAAATATTTGGCAAAGCTTCAGGCTGTATTTTATCACGCTATCGTAATAAGGGGCTGAGTAATGAACGATGGGGTATACATTACAGTTACTAAAAATAAAAAAATAAATAACGAAACAGTACCTTGAAAAGGGTATCCACCAAATAACGGCCTCATATCCATTTTAAAAATACTATTATTGCACAAAATGAGTCATACACAAAAAAAACAAACAAAATCACACGAAACAAAAAAATTATACGCGCAATCGAATCACAATAGAAAATAAATAAGTAGCGGTAAATTTAAATTAATAATCATCAACCGAAACATCGCAAATCCTAGTGAAAGTTAACTATTGCCGGTTTTTTTACATAGAAAACTATAGAAAAAATCTTACTATAATATTCTTCCATTGAGCGCTACTAGATAGTTATAGAATATTTGAATATTGTTTATATTATGATTACGGTCTCACATATATCCAAAAGATCAGGATGGCTATGCCATTGTATTATTGTTGTTTCTGAAAGTAAGTTTTGAGTCATCTTCTCATTGTTACTTTAATACTGACGTCGTACAAAACAATATCAATATTGTTTGTTAAGTACTGCATTACTTTTACATATGGGAGGGAGGGATTTGCTCAGCTAGTTGTTGACAATGGCTTACAAATGGTCGAAGCACGCTACATGGGTGTATACTTGGGTACATCCCACTGCGGGTCGTTTCATTCGTTCCAAACGCTGTTTTACTTAAATCAACGCAAATAATTATAATCAAAATTAACGGTCGCAGTGCCAAACCCCATACGTGTTGCCAGATAATCAGATCGGATATTGTTTGTCCCCCGCAGTAGTGATGACCAAAATTCGTCTTGGTCTTGCAGTCTTGGTCTTGGTCTTGCGAAAAGCAAGACTAAGACCAAGACTATCATTAGACTAGCAAGACCAAGACCGAATGAACAAGAACAAGACCAATACCAAGACCGAATATGCAAGACCAAGACCAAATACACAAGACTAAACTAAAAATTCTTACTTCAGAAATAATGAGCAAGACCAAGACTTGATACGCAAGACCAAGACTAGACATATTTGAGCAAGACCAAAACCAAGACTGAATCAGCAAGACCAAGACTGTCCAAGTCTTGGTCTTGGTCTTGCTTTGCTCATCACTAGTCCCCAGATTTCCATGGCCACAGTGATTATAAATTTATTTATTTATTGTAGATTATAGACGCGTCGACATCTAAGGTCTTTAGCGTCTTTCAACTACACTAAATAACAACTAACTTAAAACTAAATAACATCACAAAACATCCATGAGCGCAGGTGGGATTCGAACCCACGGCAGTCCAGTCTAGAAGTTGCGGCGCCAAGATCCCCGGAATGCAAAAAACGTGTTCAATGTAAAAAGATTTTTCTCGTCAAAAAAAAGAAAAATTACGCCAATAGCTAAAGGTCTCATAAAAATTGAAAACATATTATTTTTTCAGTTATTTATTAGCAAGGCACAGAGATTTTTCTCACCAGAAAAAAGAAAACATGGAGAATGACGCCAATAGTGTATGTGCCTTATAACCAACTACGATATATAGTTAAATATATCTACTATAGTACTAATAAAGCGAATCAACCCTTTACATCTTTTATTGTCGTCACTGCGTTTCCATGATAACTTGTTTTCAGACACGATAAAAGAAGGGTACCTACTGGTTTTATATTTAGCCAATGGATGACATGTTCTTTTGCAGGTAAAAAATCGCACTTATACGATTGCAGAAGAGACACTAAGTCTATACCAATGCAACGCATAAAGATGAAAAATGTGTTTGTTTGTGGCGGGTAATCTCAGGAACTACTGAACCAATTTTAAAAATTCTTTCACTGTTAAATAGCATACTTCTTCACGAATCTTGTAAGCTATACGGGGTGCCCAAGATAAGCGTGAAATGCATGGGGATTTCCTAAACGGTAAGAGATAGAAATTTGGTTAAATGAAAGAAAATGTGCAGAATCTTCAATAATACCATACTGTAAAAAATGGATGTAAAAATACTTTGAAAATTAAGGTAGAATTCACTCGATTTTCTAAGTGATTTTACATTATTATTCATTTTTACACAGAAAACTTCATAAAAACATGAACTTTTACTGTAAAGTTAAACAAATTTGTGATTTTTACATAAAGTAAATTAAAATTACATAATTTGTGTAATATTCCAATAAAGTGTGTATAAATTACAAAATAAAATGTATAGTTACATATATAAAATGGATGAATACAAAACAAATTAATGTAAAATTAGTAACCACGCATGCGCAATGTGTTTTTATGGAATCTACGCGATGTGGCGATACCTGTTTGCGACGCCATTGTCTCTTTGTGTGCCTGTTACCAGATTAATCGCTGGCTACAAATGGACCGCATCGATAATCTATGTAATCGGCCTTCTCATTTCTTACAGTGCACCCTGCGTGGACAAACTTTCCATATTTTCCTTGGCTCCTGATAGACATGCGTGGACGTATGTCTGGTTTCAAATTGATCTGGCTTTGACGTCATCATATTATTATGGCGGCTAAGCTCATCCCTTTGAAATGAACACATTTTTTAAATTCTTGTTTGCAATTAAAAGGAAGGACATACAAACAAAAAAAATGGGTGTGTGCTTATGACCAGACGACAGAAGTGAAAACTTCAGATTTTCTAATTTTTGGTGTCATCTATATTATAGCGAATTTATGAACTAAAAATAATTTATTATTAAAATACTAAAATTGTATTTTTAATTAATTCCACCTTGGTTTCAAAAAAATTATAATTATTGTCAAAGAAAGAATATAGGTAACAAAAATACAAAAAAATAAATATGTAGAATTTAGAAAAAAAAATGCCAAAAATTCTACGCTGCCATCAGGTCTCGAATCCAGGTTCCTATGCATAGAACGCAAAGATTACACCAACTGCGCTATGGGTGGCTGTGTGTACACGGCCGTTTTTATGATATAAGTATATGTTGAGAATTCTTACGGTCGGGTTGCGAATTCTTACGGAAGTAGTTGCGAACACTTCACATTTTTTCAGTACCCAGGCAAAAAGTGCCTAACGCGCCTAAGGAAGTTTTCACTTCAAAAATTGGTTTTTCTTATATGAGTAACATATCATACACTTTCAAAATTATCAAATTTTTATATACGCGAGACAACCCTATTATTTGTGTTTAACGGTAGGTATTATTACTCGCGATATAGACGCATACCCACTTTTTCTATTTTATTTTATTTATTTATTGTAACTTATAGACGCGTCGACAGCTTAGGCCATTGACGCGTCTTGATTACATTAAATAACAACACACTTAAAACTAAATGACATCACAAAATATCCGTGAGCGGAGGCGGGATTCGAAACCCACGATAGTCTGATCCAGAGACCGCGACGCTAACCACTGGACCACCTGTCCTCACCCATTTTTAACCGACTTCAAAAAAAGGAGGAGGTTCTCAATTCGGTTGTATGTTTCTTTTATGTTTGTTACATCAGAACTCCGTCTTTTATAAACCGATTTGGAAATTATTTTTTTTATTTGAAAGGATATACTTTCAGATTGGTCCCGTAGAAATTTCATTAAAATCGGTTCAGTAGTTCGGCTGATTTTAATAAAAGTTAGTAACGGCGTGTGATTCCTTAAGGTAAATGTCACTTTTTGACACATCAGACAGCGTAAGAAAGTCGGTTGAATAAAAGTAAGGAATGGCGTGTGATTCCTTTAAGGTAAATGTCACTTTTTGACACTAAAAAGTAAAAAATAAAAAAACTTTTTAACAAAAAAAAAACCTCCTTCAAAAAGCCACTAAAAAGAGGAATATAATGAAATTTTGAGGTATGTGCCAATTTAATAAAATATGAAGTCGGTTCAAAAGAAGATATTAATCACTATACCGACTTCATACTTTATTAAATTGGCGCAGAAGTCAAAATTTGATTATATTCCTCTTTTTAGTGGCTTTTTGAAGGAGGTTTTTTTTTGTTAAAAAGTTTTTTTCGTTTTAAGGTACGAACTCATAAAAATTAATAAACTGAAGATATGTATCGGTGCTAGGCCCATGTAATCCTAGCTGTTGGTGGTCTTAAAATATCTTTGCAAGCGAAACGCTTCCAAAAAAGCGTATATGATCTTAATATAGCGTTTTATTTCTAAATATGTCCAAAGGCATGAAAACAGCTACAAATAAAATATAGAAAATTGATTTTATACGAGTTTTAATTAAATCATAAGTTATATAAATAACAATAATTAAAATACAGTAGGTAAAACAATGCAGCTTATTGTTTTTAACATCGATAATAATAATATACTGTAGGTATTACAGAAATCTATAATATACTCTGTGTTCAAGATAATCTGATTGGTCGCAGAGTATTTCATGGCACTGTAAAAGCCCTCACGTATACCAGGGATTTTGTTTTATTACGGCGAGAATTTTTATAGTAGACATTATTGAATTCTAACAAGAATCTGCACTGCTATTGTATTTAACTGTCGCCTTCTTCATTCTTGTCTCGAAGAGAAAAACCGATTGTTCTCGTTCTCTGTCTCGAATTACGAGATAAGACATTTTGCAACTGTCGTCTCGGTACTAAGTAATAAATTATAGACGCTCGACAACAGAGGTCAATACTAAGTAAGTTGCCTATCACTGTAAAAAATGGATGTAAAAATACTTTGAAAGTTAAGGTAGAATTCGCTCGATTTTCTAAGTGATTTTACATTATTATTTATTTTTACACAGAAAACTTCATAAAAACTTGAACTTTTACTGTAAAGTTAAACAAATTTGTGATTTATACATAAAGTAAATTAAAATTACATAATTTGTGTAATATTCCAATAAAGTGTGTAAAAATTACAAAATAAAATGTATAGTTACATATATAAAATGGATGAATACAAAACAAATTAATGTAAAATTGGTAACCACGCATGCGCAATGTGTTTTTATGGAATCTACGCGATGTGGCGATACCTGTTTGCGACGCCATTGTCTCTTTGTGTGCCTATTACCAGATTAATCGCTGGCTACAAATGGACCATCGATAATCTATGTAATCGGCCGTCAAAACGGGATAAACAACTTTTTGCCGAAAAACATCTTGACCGTGGGTCGCTAATTAGAAATTCGATAGTACGATTTTAGCAAGTTTTTAACCGACTTCAAAAAAGGGAACAATGTTTTTTTTATGAATCACCGATTTCCTTTATTTCCTGAGTAATCGGTAAATTTAAATAAAAAAACAAATTGATCGAATTGAGAACCTCCTTCTTTTGTTGAAGTCGGTTAAAAATGAAATGCACTTGAGATATAGCTAGTGCTGGAATCTAGGAGATATTCTAAAACTATAATATTTATTAATGTAGAATTGTAAAATTTGACGTACGCTTGATGTGTACACCGGCCTTTATATGTATATAGCCGTTATAGGTATCATATATATCGTCCGCCATTTTGAATAGTTTATTAAAAATGGCCGATTTTCTACGCACATGAAAGACAATCAACTATATTGGTTCAAATAACTAACCCTGCTTAATCGTTAAATAATAATGTTTAAATATATACTTAGTTACCTTCTTGTATATAATATACCTATACAATATATATTTACTTTATTTTTTATTTACTTAAATATATAATGAGCATTGTTTTAAAATATAATAATGACGCTTTTTTTTCTTTTAAAAAAGGCATTACTTTGTGTAATATTTAAACAAATGGCTTTAACACAAACATACAAAACGTTTTCAGGTGATTGAATTTTTTTTAATAAATATTTCTTTTATATTTTTAGTTTGTTTTAAACACTTGAGGAAGTGTTGTTTTTCTTCTTTTTTGTTTTTACAATTGGTGTTATGACGTTTGTGAATATTTAAAAGCTAACAAATATCCATTTTCTATTTAAATACTAGTCGTTTCCCGCGGCATAGCACACGTTAACAGAAATTTTATTTTACACTATCAGTAAATAATTATCCTAGAGAAGATGACACTTTGTTTTATAATTTGATTTGTTAATAATTTTTGAAACAGATTACAAGGCAAGTAGATAAACGTTGATTTCATTAAATTTTAGCAAATATTATTTGTTACGATAAATAATAGTTTTATACGGCTGAAATGCAATTGAAAAATTTTTCGTTAGAAAGCGGCCACTTATATAATTGTTTTGAAACATATTGGAAAAAATCATTTTACCAACCAGTGGTTACAGTCAGGATTCTAACCTGAACCTTTCCACTTTCGCGGCAGAATGAATTGACACTCGCATGTAGTGAAAATCTATTGATTCTGAAGCATATAAGGAGAATATTAGTTTAGCAATCTTGTCACGGTTGAGTATTGTAAGCTCATTCCGCCGCGAAAGTGGAAAGGTTCAGGTTAGAATCCTGACTGTGACCACTGGTCGGTAAAATGATTTTTTCCAATATGTTTCGAAACAATTATATAATTGGCTGCTCTCCAACGAAAAACTATTTGTTATACTCATGCCTTGTAACCTGTTTCAAAAATTATTTACAAATTAAATAATAATAATAAAATTCCTTTAACTCCTAAGTGAAGCAGGGCCTTTACGAAATTCTAAAACCTATTTCTATCTTTTTCTATGCTTTTGATTTGTAACCAGGTCATTCCTTGCTACATAAGTTCTTCACGATATTTTGGGTCTTCCTTGTTTAAATAATATAAATATCTAATATTTTTTTATTTTTTAGGATATGTTTAGAACATCAAAATAAAGGTCTCCACAAAAATTTAGCTTGGTCGGACTTTTGTCGAAGTTTTGTTCTTTTTTTGTCTAATTTTACTGGGCTATAAAAAGCGAAATATTTTCATTTGATGTCGTACAGTATTTTTCCAAAATTTTTTTGTGTAAATATTCTTTGAATACAATATAATAGAAGTACCGGCTTTATTTGTAGATATATGGTAATTATTTTGTAATCTGGCATAACTTCTAGCAAATACGTCTATTTTAGTACAATCTTAAAAATAATAATTACGCTTGCAAGGTTACTTCGTAATGACAAGAATTTGAAACAAGCCGTGAGGTGGGTCGTTTATTAGGACTAAAGTGCGACCCTTGAGGTTCACACGACGAACTTCCCAGTTTGACAAATATTTAATAATAATAATTAAATTAGATATTACACAGAAAAGTAATCATTTTAATCATTAAAACATAATTATTATTTATTTTTAATAATAGTAAAAAAAACGGCTGAACCGATTTTTATAAAATTTATGTCGGATCAAAATGACGTTAAAACGCCTCGATTGACACCCTTACGAAGTCGATATAATAATGATCATAGCCATGGCGACGGCGCTTGCGCGTAACTAGCCGTGAAAAGGTCTACCTATATAAGTTGTGTTTATTGATATCTGTTATAAACTTTCATTTATTGTAGATTATAGACGCTCGAAAACGTAGGTCATTAGCGTCTTAATTACATCAAATAATTGTTTTTAATAAATGTAGCCTATGACATGTCGATTATCCTTTTTGAAAACAAACCCCATTCAAATTTTCTAACTGAAACATTGTGTATAATATATATGTACCTACGACATTCCAAAACGCTTTTCAACTGTCATTGTAGGATGTTTCTTTTGTCAACAAGTCAACAAACAATCAACAAATATCCTTTAGTATTTCACCTCTTATTGTCTTAAAATATTCGAAAATGTTAGGAATTTACAGTCATCAAACGTCTGTGGCAGGGATGGTTGAAATAATAAAGTAAAGCCGCAAATCTCCATCAAAACAATACGATATGATCTCACATTGTAAGAAATGAGAAGGCCGATTACATAGATTATCGATGGTCCATTTGTAGCCAGCGATTAATCTGGTAATAGGCACACAAAGAGGCAATGACGTCGCAAACAGGTATCGCCTGCACATCACGTAGATTCCATAAAAACACATTGCGCATGCGTGGTTACTAATTTTACATTAATTTGTTTTGTATTTATCCATTTTATATATGTAACTATACATTTTATTTTGTAATTTTTATTTATTTATTTATTGTGGATTATAGACGCGTCGACAACTTAGGTCATTAGCGTCTTAAATACAACAAATATAATATATCACTTAAAAACTAAATAACATCACAAAACATCCATGAGCAGAGGTGGGATTCGAACCCACGACAGTCTGATTCAGAGGCCGCGACGCTACCAACTGAGCCATACTGTCCTCTTTGTAATTTTTACACACTTTATTGGAATATTACACAAATTATGTAATTTTAATTTACTTTATGTAAAAATCACGTTTAACTTTACAGTCCAAGTCCAAGTTTTTATTGAAGTTTTCTGTGTAAAAATAAATAATAATGTAAAATCACTTAGAAAATCGAGCGAATTCTACCTTAACTTTCAAAGTATTTTTACATCCATTTTTTACAGTGCAGTTGTCGAGCTTCTAAAATCTACAATATTTTTCTTTAGCATATAGTTACGTGCATGAGTCGTGTAATTGCAATGTAATGATTTCTCTTCTTTTTCATTGTACAGATTTTTTTCGCAACTATTTGACATTTCACTCGTGTAGCAAACTTAACTTCAATAATGAACAGTAAAATTACTTTAGCGCACGGATAGTTACCGGTTCGAAATCGGTCACTTTACGACCGGTTTACCGGGTTAAAAGCAGCGATTTTATAGAGGGTAAGCCCCCAGGGGGACATTGGAATGTGGTTGCTATCGCAAATTGCATTCCAATGTTCTTTGGGAAGTAGCGCTCCAAGTCTCTTGTCTTGTCTTGAAAATTTCTAGACAAGACTTTTGCAAGTCTTGTCTTGAAAATCGAGACAAGACAAGACAAGACTCTAGAAAGTCTAGATCTAGACGGCAACACTAGTGAGGAAATCAAATCATTTTGGATTGTTATTTTATAGTGGGTATGGCAAAAAAAACAGTTCGTGCACTAACATTTTTCCACCCCTACAGAAATTGAAACTGGCACATCAACTGTTCATTTGACCGACTGTAAAACATAATGAGAAAAACAACTGAACAAGGTAAGACAAATGTTTAAAACACTTTTCTATATAGTCGACCAGGTAAATAAAAAGAAATAGATATAGAAATATCAGTTGCGATGGTCCAAATAATATTATCCGTATGCTAGAAGCGACGCACGTCCTTCGTTCGCCAGACGACGTTTATAACGAGTCAGAAGAGGATGGAAGATGGTGATCATGCATTGGTAGGAAGGAGTCTGACGGCGTAGCTAATCTAATAAGACAAGTCATCTATTAACTATTGTGTTTTGCCGGGCTATGGAATTAGGGACCAGCATTTACTATCGGACCACCTGGACGATTGTGTGAAGAGAATATTTACAGGTATATAACATAATATGTAGAGTACATCGATAGAAGATGCGGCCACGAGACAAGACCGCTCATGTCGATTTTTAACCGACTTCAAAAAAGGAGGATGTTCTCAATTCGGCGTGTATTTTTATTTTTACAAGCTTTTATTAACTTCCCATTGGAAGTTATTGTAATGGGTCCGAAAATCGAAATCAAAAAGGAAAAAAAAATTTTATGTTTCAAGGTCACTACACTATTTTTACACTACTTTTAGAAAGATGTCTCTGTGTGTGTGTGTGTGTGTACGTATGTATGTGTCCATTTCTTTCTAAGACGAAATCTCGAGAACGAAAAATGATATCGACTACGTTGGGGTGCCAATCGACGCGTATTAACGTAAATATGATCTGAAAGGAATTTTTTTAAAATCGGTTCAGCCGTTCTTTTTTCTTAACCAAATAACTTCCAAAAAAGTAGATTTTACACAATATCTCGCGAATAAAAAATTATATCGACTTCGTAAGGGTGTCAATCGAGGCGTGTTAACGTCATTTTGATCCGACATAAATTTTATAAAAATCGGTTCAGCCGTTTTTTTTTTTTTTTTTAATTATTGATGTTTTAATGATTAAAATGATTACTTTTCTGTGTAATATCTAATTTAATTATTATTATTAAATATTTATCAAACTGGGAAGTTCGCCGTGTGGACCTCAAGGGTCACACTTTAGTCCTAATAAACGACCCACCTCACGGCTTGTTTAACTTGCAATGTATGTTAGTTTGTGTGTTTGTTTAGATCAAAACTTTCAAGTCAATTTTGAACGACTTCTACGTAACCGATCGATTTGAAATTTTGCACACATATGTATTCTCCATGACAATACATGAATAAATCGTTTTTAGAAATAAATTCAACCTCTAAGGGGTTCAAACGGGGATGTAGGGTTTTTTTGACTAATCAACGCCCACGCCAAATCGCCGAAGCTAGAGACTTGAAATTTGGACAGTTGGTTCCTTTTCTGACGTAAGCATCCACTAAGAAAGGATTTTTCGAAATTCAACCCCTACGGGTGTCAAAGGGGAGTAAAATTTTGAAAGACTAAAATGAACAAAATAAATATTAGTAAAAAAAACTTTTTATTTTATTTAAATGCACTAAAAAGGAAAAAATAATTTTTAATATTATTTAGGTTTATAATTATAAAAGCGTGGGTCGTGACTAATAAACTATCATAGAGTTCACGTCCCACGCTTTTATAATTATGAACCTAAATTATTAAAAGTTATTCTTTCCTTTTTAGTGCATTTGAATAAAAGCTTGTCTCTAAAAAGTTTTTTATACTAATATTTTTAATAATTCTTTTTGTGTATGTACACCGATTTCTCCTGCATTTGTGAACCGATTTTGATGATTACTATTTTATTTAATAGGGCATACCTTCAGGATGGTACCATATAAATTTTACTTAAATCGGTTCAGTAGTTCCACTGATTTTTTGTTATTAATTGTATTACTTATGTAGTATCAGTTTTGCTATAAAACTTGTATATGGTCTTTCCATTTAAGTAGAATAGAATAGAATAGAATAGAATTTTATTGTTTGTGTTTAACCATAAATATGGTGTACAAAAGGTCAGAAATAAACGTTAATAATAAGGCACATAAAATTACATAAAATTACATAAAAAAAAATTCATTCAAAAACCCAATTTTCACACAGACACATTATTTTTTTACCCATATTTTGATTATGACAAAACATTGAGAGTAGAGTTTTATCTTTTTGGATACGAAATCCTAAAAAGGAATCCCTATAATCTCGGCTACTCTCAAGTCAAAGTGTGAACTGAACAATTATGCAAAAAACATGTGCTAATTTAAGGATATTGAACCCTTTATTCTTGGTAAAATTCGCACCGTTAATGGCATTAAATGTTTTTCATGAAACCTAAATGTGGCATATTTTTTATCGCCTTTAACAGTTACATTTAAATGTGTTACATAAGAAGGGTACAAGAAAGAGGCTGTTAAAAAAAAGAATCGCAACATTTATAATAGGCGAAGGCGAGTACATTTAAATCGCAGGGTTGCAGCCAGCACCGAACGAGCGAACTATTAAATTTAATTAATTGTAGATTACAGACGCGTCGATAACTCAGGTCATTAGCGTCTTCAACACAACAAATAGTCCATTTGTGTATTAGAATCCGCCAGCCGGCATACACGCAAACCGACTGGTACGAGCTCGGGTCCCTGGGAGCGCTAATTCCCAAAGAACATTGGAATGCAATAGAGGGTAAGCCCCCAGGGAGGAGGACATTGGAATGTGGTTGCTATCGCAAATTGCATTCCAATGTTCTTTGGAAATTGGCGTTCCCAGGACCCTGAGCTCGTACCAGTCGGTTTGTGTATGCCGGCTGGCAGATACTAATACACAATGTATTATAATTGTTGTGTTAAAGACGCTAATGACCTGAGTTGTCGACGCGTCTATAATCTACAATAATAATAATAGTAATCCATGACTATGCAACCATGAGTCCAGATTTTCTAATTAAGTGTTGTGCTTAATAGTCAGACTACAACCCTGGTGGTAGTTTACATGATCTGGCGGTGATTTTGGGCGGACGGTTTTAAAGCGGCCACCGGTTATAAGAAGAACGTGATCAGTATACAGTGAATTTCACTTAAGATGCCACATCAGTACGTTTTGTTAACTTCCCATTAGAAGTTATTGTAATGGGTCCGAAAATGTATAACAAATTTTTATGTTTCAAGGTCACTACACTATTTTTACACTATTTTTAGAAAGATGTCTGTGTGTGTGTGTATGTGTGTACGTATGTATACGTACGTACGTATGTGTCCATTTCTTTCTAAGACGAAATCTCGAGAATGAAAAATGATATCGACTACGTTAGGGTGCCAATCGACGCGTATTAACGTAAATATGATCTGAAAGAAATTTTTTCAAAATCGGTTCAGCCGTTCTTTTTTCTTAACCAAATAGACTCCAAAAAAGTAGATTTTACACAATATCTCGCGAATAAAAAATTATATCGACTTCGTAAGGGTGTCAATCGAGGCGTGTTAACGTCATTTTGATCCGACATAAATTTTATAAAAATCGGTTCAGCCGTTTTTTTTTAAAATTATTGTTAAAAATATATAATAAATATGTTTTAATGATTAAAATGATTACTTTTCTGTGTAATATCTAATTTAATTATTATTAAATATTTATCAAACTGGGAAGTTCGACGTGTGGACCTCAAGGGTCACACTTTAGTCCTAAGAAACGACCCACCTCACGGCTTGTTTCGATTTTGTATCTCAACCAATGCCGACATTATTCTGTCGCATGCCATAGGTTCGCCATCCCTTATATAATATGTGAAATTCAGTGTATATGAATTTCACAAGTGGACCACCCTTTCGGTGAGCTAATGAGTACGGCGGTAGAACCTTTAGTAGAGCCCAGGCTACAAACGGACCACCAAAACATAAAACACGTAATTAACTTGACCTTTGAACCTTAACACTACGTTCATGCGTTGCCTTCGGGATTCGGATGGGCTTTTCAGTCGTCGATTTTATATTTTATTATGCGGACTTCTATAAAGGACGAATTACACTCGTTTTCAAATGAAACAAGCCGTGAGGTGGGTCGTTTATTAGGACTAAAGTGCGACCCTTGAGGTCCACACGACGAACTTCCCAGTTTGATAAATATTTAATAATAATAATTAAATTAGATATTACACAGAAAAGTAATCATTTTAATCATTAAAACATCAATAATTAAAAAAAAAAAAAAAAAAACGGCTGAACCGATTTTTATAAAATTTATGTCGAATCAAAATGACGTTAACACGCCTCGATTGACACCCTTACGAAGTCGATATAATTTTTTATTCGCGAGATATTGTGTAAAATCTACTTTTTTGGAGGTTATTTGGTTAAGAAAAAAGAACGGCTGAACCGATTTAAAAAAAATTCCTTTCAGATCATATTTACGTTAATACGCGTCGATTGGCACCCCAACGTAGTCGATATCATTTTTCGTTCTCGAGATTTCGTCTTAGAAAGAAATGGACACATACATACGTACGTACGTACGTACGTACATACGTACACACACACACACACACACACACACACACACAGACATCTTTCTAAAAGTAGTGTAAAAATAGTGTAGTGACCTTGAAACATAAAATTTTTTTTTCCTTTTTGATTTCGATTTTCGGACCCATTACAATAACTTCCAATGGGAAGTTAAAAAATCGACAAGCAATTAAAAAAATCATTCAAAATGGTGCAATTTTTAACTTCCCATTGGAAGTTATTGTAATGGGTCCGAAAATCGAAATAAAAATGTATAACAAATTTTTATGTTTCAAGGTCATTACACTATTTTTAGAAATATGTCTCTCTCTCTCTCTCTCTCTCTCTCTGTGTGTGTACGTACGTACGTATGTGTCCTTTTCTTTCTAAGACGAAATCTCGAGAATGAAAAATGATATCGACTACATTAGGCTGCCAATCGACGCATATTAACGTAAATATGATCTGAAAGAAATTTTTTCAAAATCGATTCAGACGTTCTTTTTTCGTAACTAAATAAACTCCAAAAAGTAGATTTTACACAATATCTCGCGAATAAGAAATTATATTGACTTCGTAAGGGTGTCAATCGAGGCGTGTCAACGTCATTTTGGTCCGACATAAATTTTATAAAAATCGATTCAGCTGTTTTTTTTTTTAACTTCCCATTGGAAGTTATTGTAATGGGTCCGAAAATCGAAATCAAAAAGGAAAAAAAAATTTTATGTTTCAAGGTCACTACACTATTTTTACACTACTTTTAGAAAGATGTCTGTGTGTGTGTGTGTGTACGTACACGTACGTACACACGTATGTATGTGTCCATTTCTTTCTAAGACGAAATCTCGAGAATGAAAAATGGTATCGACTACGTTAGGGTGCCAATCGACGCGTATTAACGTAAATATGATCTGAAAGAAATTTTTTCAAAATCGGTTCAGCCGTTCATTTTTCTTAACCAAATAACCTCCAAAAAAGTAGATTTTACACAATATCTTGCGAATAAAAAATTATATCGACTTCGTAAGGGTGTCAATCGAGGCGTGTTAACGTCATTTTGATCCGACATAAATGTTATAAAAATCGGTTCAGCCGTTTTTTTTTTTTTTTTTAATGTTCGTAAAAATAAATAATAATTATGTTTTAATGATTAAAATGATTACTTTTCTGTGTAATATCTATTTTAATTATTATTATTAAATATTTATCAAACTGGGAAGTTCGTCGTGTGGACCTCAAGGGTCGCACTTTAGTCCTAATAAACGACCCACCTCACGGCTTGTTAATTAATGTAATTAAGACGCTAATTATCTAAGTTGTCGACGCGTCTGTAATCTACAAAAAATAAAAAGTAAATATAAATGTTCTCATTGCTATTTTCTCTGTGTTCGGTAAAACCGTTACACCCTGTATAAATTCAACATCAAAATGCAGTTGTAAATCAGTCTGTATAAATGAGACAGACAGACATGCGAGAACAAAACGAACCGACTGGAAATTAACTGAATTTGCAACGACTGCTTTACGACAGTTTAAAAAAATATTTTATTACACATTTTCGAATAGTTAAAAAATCAAAAATAATAAAAATACGTCACAGCTTTTAATAATTTAATTAGTTGTAAAATTGGTAGATATTTGAAACATTTCACGCCAAATTTTTTTGATGTGAAACATCTTATGTCGGGCTGTGAACAGCCGCGTGAGGGGAAATATGCAACGAAATGTTCTCCTTCGCTGCTGTTCTCCCTACCACTGCGTCTCTCTCTCTCTCACTCACTCTCTCTCTCTCCCCCCTCTCTCTCACACACTCTCTCTCTCACACTCTCTCTCTCAGTCTCTCTCTTTCATTCTCTCTCTCACTCTCTCTCACTCACTCTCTCTCGGCTTCACGCGCGCTCAGGCACGGGAAGAGAGAGAGAGAGTATACATACGAACGTACTGTAAAGCAAAAGTATATGTATAGGCACGGGAAGAGAGAGAGAGTATACATACGAACGTACTGTAAAGCAAAAGTATATGTATACACGTTTAGGTATATGTAATATAGATACTTCGCTGTGTATTTAGTTGCGTTTCTGGCTCAGGCGTGCTCAAACGTCGCAACCGCGTGTGTTACAGTGCAGTATATAGGATTACGTCAGCATAACAGTTAGTTGCTGCTTTTGAAAAAATATATACTACTACATAGAGAAAATACCACCGAGTTCAATAACGTTTTCTTTGATGTTTCACATCTGTCGGGGGTCCCGAGACCCACACCCTTTTCTTTCGTCGGTCAAGTACTAGGTTTCAATTGCTATAGGTGAATTAAAACAATGAGCCATTTTCCTGAGAGTAGTTCTTTCAATTATCCACGAGGTAGGTACACAGTTAAAAATTTTATGTTAAATATAACATATTTTAGATGTCCTCAGCGATCCACTAATTTTTTTATGTTATTTTAACTAAACGCCTTTCTGTTAATCATTTACACACAAGTTATGTTAAATATTTAACATTTACATGACATATTTTTGTGTTGTTTTAACTTCTTTTTTCTGTTAATTTAACTAAGTTTTCATGTCAACCTAATACAATTTTATGTTAAAATTGACATTTTTAATCAATATTTTATTAACTTAATTTAAATGTAAATTTCCATATTTTACATATGACTTATATGTCAAATATTACCTACATAAATAATTAGTTAATTGGAGGGATGCTCCATATCGCCACCCCAACAGAATAAAGGCGTAAAGTTCTGCACCGATTTTTTTTCACTTATAATGAATTAAAAAAAAATCGGTAAAGGACTTTACGCCTTTATTCAGTTGAGATTTCGATATGGTGCCAAATAAAATATCTTGATATAGGTATACATATAGGACATAGGTATATTATAATATTTTTATTGTAGTAATATAGTATGTATAATACATAGTAATAGTACATAATAATAACAAAATTAAACACAAAATAAAAAGCATAAGTGGATAAGTCCAAGCTCTGGCTGATCACCGTAGAAAAGCCTACCAGACAACACTACTAAAATTTTATTATTGAATACCTAAAAACATCAAATCGGTGACAGACTATACCAATTTTTTTACACCATTTTTTATTGTCAGTATCTCAAATATTGCTCAATAGTACTTGATGAAATTTATACAGATTATAGAGAAATACTTATATTATTAAGATTTACAATTATCACTGTCTGCCTTGCAAATTTACACGTCCAGATTAAACAAGAGCTAAGTGGTAAATGCGGGATTCCAGTAGATTACTAACATTTATTTTCATTTATTTTGATTTCTTACTTCAGTTGAATTTCTGTTAACATTATAGGTCGAGAGCTAGGCGTAAATTTATATAGCTCATTTGTGACAGGATGAAATTTTCAGGGAAGGTAGAATCTAGTATGACAAAGAATAAGTGCTAGGGTTGCCTCGTCAAATCCTGGTGCGAAGGCCGGGAGGAGCTCACTTCCGGTGCAAAATACACATATTTCATTAGCTCATAATTATCTTTCGTCATTATATGACAGCATACAATTGACGCCATATTGTAGATCTCGAAGAGCTGTATTGAAATACATAGGGTTGCCTAAGGACATTTTGGGTAACACATTGAAAACTTATAAATTATATTTGTTTTTTTTGACATTTTTAAAGCTGTCAAATAACATTATGTATATATGTATACTTATATATTGTAACCGTTCTGAAATGAGTTATCGGCCTTGTGTTTGGCAAACATTCATACGTATGTCTAGTTATTTATAACTTTATGTTTTCAACGCATTTGGTTTCTAACTCATATCCGTATAATTACGCAGGAATTGCCTGAATCTGGTATTGACAATTTTCCCAAGAATTTATGTATTTTAGGGTAGCAATTTCTTATTTTTATTTTTCAACGTAATTCAACGTGCACCTCTTATATAAATTAGTATAAATTACTTACATGAAGGTCGTAGTAACCTGTAATAAAAGTTTTAAAAAAGGTGGTTTGGAGTTTGTTTCGAAAAGAGAAAAAAGGTTGATTTTTGTTTGTGATTTTAAATTTGGTTTGACACTAAAAACTAATTGAAGCATTTGACTTTACTGAGCCTCGATTAATATTTTTTCTTGAAATTCAACATAATCAGACGCAGGTATAAAGTTAACTAAGCGAATATAAAACCAAAATAACTATAATGAAAAAATGGAAAATAGTAATAATTTACTATAATAAAAGAAAAAACCGATTGATTTGTGAGTCAGAATTGTCAATCTTTATTATGGCAACTTTTCAGCAACTATTTTGTTGCCTTCTTCAAGCCTAAAATTACATTATTAGAATTATGTAATTTTAGGCCTAAAGAAGGCAATGATTGACAATTCTGATTCACAAATCAACCGGTTTTTTAATTTTATTATATTACATACGTGAGTGATCGACATGAGTTTCAATATAGTTTACTATACATTAAACTATTCAAAAATGTTCCGAACAAAGGCAATAACATTTTATGAATTATTATTAAATTACTTATTCTAAGCATACTTATATAAACGTGCTATTAAAATATTTTTTTTTTTTTTACAATAAAATTATGTAAACATTTTTAAACAAAACGTAGTTTAAGGTAGTTGCTTTGAAAAAAAGTCAAGAAAATCATGAAATAAAAATTATATATATTTTTTTTTAATAAAGGTATCTCTTTATGCTAGTTAAATTAGAAAATAATGCGAGATATTTTTTGTTGAAAATTGAATTTTTAACATTTTTAATATAGGTAAGGTGCTAAAAAATATCACATTAATAATTTTTCAATAAGAAAAAAAACAATACATAATAACCTATCTGTTTTTTTTATAAAAAAAAAAAAAACGATGCATGACACATTACCGCTGATAATGTTAGTAAAAAAACTATAATTATTGACCACGTAGTTTCAAAATGCAATAACAAATGACATTTGGCGACGTTCCATTCAAACGACTTTACACCCGTACCTAAAGATGTTTCACATCAAAAATTTAAATTTTTGCATATACTGATACTACTTTACAAAATGTATAACTTTTCTTTTCCGTGATGCAGGATTTAACTATTATATTTTATCCAATTTTGAGCAGTTATTAACAATTTATAATTTTCGAAATGTCATTTTCTTAAAAACTATGGTTACCATGCTGGACTAAGGGCCCCTTTGTAATTTTGAGCTGTTTGAATTTATACATATATACATATACATATAAAAATTGACATTTTGCACCGGAAGTGGCTTATCCCGGCCGTCGCACCAGGATTTGACTAGGCAACCCTAGCGCTTTTTCTTTGTCATAATAAATACTACTTTCCCTGAAAATTTCATCCTGTCACAAATGAGCTTCATATATTAACGCCCGCCTCTTGGTCTATTACTTTCCTGTTAGAATTACTTATGACTAGATGTCATATGAACATATTTATTATTTCAATTAATTTTAACAAAAATAATCTATCAAAAAACATATATTTTGTGTTAACGCAGGTGACCAACATGAAAATAAGTTTTTTTATGTGTTAATATAAAATAACATTTATAAAACGTAAAATCTCGCACCAAATATGTTATATTTATTATTTAACACATAAGAGGACCTTGACATATCTATGAAATGTTATTTTAACTCAAAAAAACAGTAAAGTTTAACATAAAAAAATTGACAGAGGATTTTTTTAACATATACAGACTCGATTTTTAACTGTGTACAAACATTATTTATTCCCCATTAGTGTCGTGTGATTTTAGTGGTATAAATTATTTTAAATTGTATCATTAAATTAATTAAATAATTAACTTATACCAGATACAACACTAATGGGGATTAAATAATGTTTGTACCTACCACAAGTGCTGCCTCTCATGGATAATTGAAAGAACTACTCTCAGGAAAATGGCTCATTGTAACAGTTAAGTAAAACTTAAAAATCGAAATTCATTTGAAAAGTTGGCCCTTCCCGACTGCATATTATACGCCTTGCGAGCTTCGCAATATTTTTTAAGGCGCACCGGAGCCGCGGGCAATAGCTAGTATTAAAAAAAATACCCTTAAAGAAAACCGAAACGCTGTTTAGTATGTCTGTAGAATTAATTTGCAACACAAAAAATGGATTAAGTCAGATAAAGAAATTAAATAATAAAATGGTCGATTAAATAAAAATTAATATTTAATCAAAAATATTAATTAACAGCATAGAAATAATTGTAATGTGAATTAATTTTCCAATTGTGAATCAATTTTTACAGGCCTAATTGCTGGTCGGTTATATCGATATGGCTCAAAGCGTGACATTCGAATATTATTGCAATTAAATTGGTATAATAATTTTACTTCAAACAATTTAATTGGACGCAACAGATTTTGTGATACAATACATACATATAATGTCATTCATTATAATATAAAAGATGTCAAAAAATTAAAATTGTGTTTTAAAGACCACCAACAGCTAAGGCTATTTAGGCCTAACACCAATTTATATTTTCAATTCATTATTATTTTTTTCAAATAATAAATTGAAAATCCAATTGACACTTTTACCAGCTCTCGGGCTAGAACCCGGGAACTGGAGATTTGTAATAGAGGAACCATAGCAACGCCATGTAAACAACAGCATTGCTACTCGCTCGACCAATCCTTCAGAAAATATGGTAAGTTTGAAAAAGTTCAGAGGGATTTCGAATTCGGTCAAAATTCGCAACAATCTTTTCGAATCATCGAAATCTTGCAAATATTTTTACGGTTTAGAATCCGCATTTTTGCATCTTCTTTTGGTTTGAAAAATAAGACCTTTCGAATAAAAAAAAGGGTGTGGGACCCCCGACAGATGTGAAACATCAAAGAAAACGTTATTGAACTCGTTTGTATTCTCTATGTAGTAGTATATATTTTTTCAAAAGCAGCAACTAACTGTTATGCTGACGTAATCCTATATACTGCACTGTAACACACGCGGTTGTCTTCCCGTGCCCGAGCGCGCGGAAGCCGAGAGAGAGAGAGAGAGAGAACCGCAGTGGTGGGGAGAACAGCAGCGAAAGAGCGGACTAAAAATTTCGTTGCATATTTCCCCTCACGCGGCTGTTCACAGCCCGACATAAGATGTTTCACATCAAAAATACGAAATTTTAATATTTTAACTTCAATTTTTCTTTACATGAATGCTATACACGTTACCATTTTATTTTGTACCATTCCGTATTCTGTTGCTAGGGAAGCTCTAATTGAAGTTTGATGTAACGTTCCTGATGACAATGGTAACGTACAGTGTCTCCCAGCAGTAACCACAACAGGAAATGAACGTTGCCTTCAGCAGATTCACATCCAGCTTTGACTGTATCGCGGGTACAGACAATTGATATGAACACCGTTAAACACAAATAATTGTAAGTATTAATACATCCACTTTTATTTATTTTATAAAATTAAATGTCCTTAAAATCTATATTTCTAAAAGAAAGTCGTGTTAGTTACAACATTCTGTTACTTACACCATTTATAACTCCAGAACGGCTGGACCGATTTTCATGATCTTTGAATTTTTGGATTTGTCTCCGCCCGCAATAGCAGAATAACTATTAAAACATCGGAAAAATCAAGCGAACGAGCGAAGCGAGTAAGTAATGTATTATTCAGTGTAGCCTAGTGGATAGCGTATTTGGTTCCGCAGCCTCTAGACTAGACTGTTGTGGGTTCGAATCCCACCTGCGCTTATGGATGTTTTGTGATGTTATTTAGTTTTTAAGAAAATTGCTATTTAGTGCAGTTGAAAGACGCTAATGACCTGAGATGTCGACGCGTCTATAATCTACAATAAATAAATTAACTAAAACTATTTTAAACTCTCCTGATGATGGACCAGAGAAACCCGAAACGATTGTTGGGATTAATAAATTTGTAGAATTTTTCAAGTGATTGTGCACCTATTTATTTAAGTGATGTGCCGGATATCCGTATCCGTATCCGTATCCGCGGATATCCGAAGGAAAAGAAAGATCCGTATCCGTACCCGTTAGTTTTTTGGCGGATCTTTTACCTTATACATTTTCAATTCATAGATAAAATTTTATATATATAGGTGATTAGGTAATAATGAAAAACAGTTAAATTCCATTCAGATTATTTTTTATTTTTTAATATCGTGGTCAATAACTTTTTCCCATAACAGATAGTCTCTTTCCAAAGGTCGATGTGCAATATTTAGTATTTACCGCCGCGCACTCTAAGAAAGTTAAGATCCGTATCCGTATCCGTATTCGCGGATCAATTGAGACCAAATATCCGTATTCAGATCCGTATCCGCGGATATACATTTTTAACGATCCGGCACATCACTAATTTATTTTACTTAGTACCTACTATGAAAGTTCTACCAGAAATCGGCCGTGTTGTCAAGGTCAAAGAAAATAATTTCAATTATATACGTTTTATATTTTAAACGTTTTTGCGTAGGCTAATTTCGCTATAAACATTGATAATAGTCCGTAGAAATGTAATTAACGAATTGATTAATTGATATTTGCATACATTGTAAGTGTTAAATATATAATACAAATAATAGTTAATTAATTAATCGGTATTATTGCTTACTTAGTCATCATTAAATATTCCTTTTTTTATAATGACACGTTCAACAATAGAGATTTAGTTTGGTATTAAAATTAATTATATTACGTTTACCTTCAGACTTAACAGTACATAAGAGTTATTTTCTCGTACAAATCAATAATAATATTTACTTTGACGCAGGGTATACGCTTTTTACTTCGACTTACTCATTGAACGCTTTTTATAAAACAGGCAGAATTGCTATACTTAACATATTTTGTAAATTGTAATAAAACAAGCCGTGAGGTGGGTCGTTTATTAGGACTAAAGTGCGACCCTTGAGGTCCACACGACGAACTTCCCAGTTTGATAAATATTTAATAATAATAATTAAATTAGATATTACACAGAAAAGTAATCATTTTAATCATTAAAACATAATTATTATTTATTTCTAACAATAATTAAAAAAAAAAACGGCTGAACCGATTTTTATAAAATTTATGTCGGATTAAAATGACGTTATCACGCCTCGATTGACACCCTTACGAAGTCGATATAATTTTTTATTCGCGAGATATTGTGTAAAATCTACTTTTTTGGGGTCTATTTGGTTAAGAAAAAAGAACGGCTGAACCGATTTTGAAAAAAAAAATTTCAGATCATATTTACGTTAATACGCGTCGATTGGCACCCTAACGTAGTCGATATCATTTTTTTTTCATTCTCGAGATTTCGTCTTAGAAAGAAATGGACACATACGTACACACACACACATACACACACAGAGACATCTGTCTAAAAATAGTGTAGTGACCTTGAAACATAAAAATTTGTTATACATTTTGATTTCGATTTTCGGACCCATTACAATAACTTCCAATGGGAAGTTAGTAACATCACAAAACATTCATGAGCGCAGCGACAGTCTAGACTAGAGGCTGGTACTAAGTACGCTATCCACTAGGCTACACTGCCCTCAGAAATTTTTAAATAACGCGCCATAAACAGACTATAATTTCTGACCAACCAAAGTGTGGAGTACATATTTAATAAAAGCACATTATAGCGGGGAACCACAAACACGCACATGCTGTGATTACAGTTAACAGTTACCTGTATAATTGTATGCACACCTTCCATTCATGTTAATTAAGTATAAAGCAACGCAACCGCCCATCACTCTGTATCAATCATAATCAATCAGGTATTGATCAATGATCTATCGATCTCTGCAACTATTCACCTTTCTTTATGTACATTTGTAATGTATGGACAGGTATTCCGCGCGATTCAAATACGTGCGGTGACTTATTTTAACACTGCGTAGACTTTATTCGCGGCTTCGCCTCTTTTTTGACCAACTTAAAAAAAAGAGGTTTCTCAATTCGACCGTATATATTTTTTATGTGGTTATGTTTTATATGTGTGTTCGCGGATAACTTCGTCGTTTATGAACCGATTTTGAAAAATATTTTTTTGAAAGGATATACTTTCAGATTGTTCCCATAGAAATTTCATCAAAATCGGTTCAGTAGTTCGGCTGATTTTAATAAAAGTAAGTAACGGCGTGTGATTCTTTAAGGTAAATGTTACTTTTTGACACTAAAAAGTAAAAAATAAAAATTTCATTATTTTTCTCTTTTTAGTGCCTTTTTGAAGGAAGTTTTTTTTTTGTTAAAAAGTTTTTTTTAATATTATGAAGTATTAGAAATACCTTGTATTATATGTCCGTCTTGTGACTTCTTGTGAATTTACACTACGCGTGTCAGCAACGAGTTGCCATCTTCAGGTGTGGTTAATTATTTTTTTTTTAAACACACGTTGAGTATTCGTAACACTATATAATATTATGATGCTAAGCACTGTGTATTATGTCGTGGTTTGTGAAGTACTGATTTAAATTTTGAGATTTTATGATTTATATAGTTATAGGTAGATGGAATGGAAATGTATGTGTGTAGACGATTACTGAGTATTGGGTGTTTGTGTACCACTCTTTTTTCTTCCCACCTCTACTATGGTAGGGAAGTAATGGATTTAGTCCGAAAAAAATATTTCGAGATTTTAACAGATCTTCACGTTTTGAGACCCTAGCAATCGTTTAAGATCATTTTCTGACTGATGTCTGTATGTGTGTGTGTATGTGGTCAATTTTTCGCCTTCGATATCGTAAAAACGGAACAACATACGGCCATGCCGATTGTTCTATTGTCGTTAACAGGCTTTAACTTAGATCTGATTAGATTTTGAGTCAAATCGGTTCAGTGGATCCTGAGATATTAAAAAAAACCTTCTCAATGTCATGTATTAACATAGCTTAAAAAAAAATATAAATGAATTCTAGATGTTATAACATGAAAAAAATGTAAATATTTTTTTTCTCTAAAATGTATAGTTTTCGAGAAAAAAATATTTTACTAAAAAAAGAAAATTGTACGCAAATCAAAGTAAGATTTTTGCTATATTACTAATCAGTAGATCACCAAACAAAAAAGAGCGCCATGCTTTTTTTCGAAGAATAAAAAAAGAGTGTTTATTTTTTGCAAATATTTACTAGGTGGGAAGTATAGGACTGGTCATCAGTCGAATTTTTTTTAGATGAGTTACTCGCAAACAGTTACACATATTATTTTATAACACATGTAATATTTTTATATAGAATAAATATAAGCGTAATAATAATACATGTAATAAAGACCTACAGCAAAGAATCTTCTGAATGAATGATAGCAAGCATTCAACAGGTCCATGAAAGCAATGACACGGGCTATGATATCGCCGTAATATATCACCCACTAGTTTTTGTTGACTTTTTGCCATATATAATAGAGGTTATACACAAGAATATTCGTTGAATAAAATATAGACGTTTTGTAATTTTTCATATTTCGGTGGTTGTTTTCTTAATTTCAGAATTTTTATAGACATAGTTCGAAGTGTCAGACATTTTTGAAGTTATTGCCGCCCCGCACTGAAGTTTTTTTTTTTCACAATTTTGTAAATAAAACTGCAGTGTTCATAATTTTTTCACACATTCTTAATAATGAGAAATAATATATTGTGCGACTAGTGGGAGAAAGAGGAGATTCCTCGAGTGTGGATTTTGCCGCACGAGCGTAGCGAGTGCGGTAAAACACACGAGTGGAATCTCTTCTTTCGATCAATAGTCGCACACAATATTTTGTTCAACACCCGCAAGAAATATGTAATTTCGTGGCTCTACTGAGAGTGGGCGAAATTTTATTTTTTATTGTAGATTATAGACGCGTCGACATCTAAGGTCATTAGCATCTTTCAACTACACTAAATAACAACTAACTTAAAACTAAATAACATCACAAAACATCCATGAGCGCAGGTGGGATTCGAACCCACGGCAGTCCAGTCTAGAGGTTGCAGCGCCAAGCACGCTACCATCTAGGCTATACTGCCCTCGAGTGGGCGAAATAATGAATTCTCTGACTGTAGACGTAGAGAGTGGGTGAAATGTCATTTCGCCCAATAGTGGGCGAAGTAGCACTTCGCCCACGCTCATTACGGGGAACGTTTACGTAAGTGTTGATAGTTTCGCCAATCAATCCTAGGTCACCCATTATTTCGCCCACGCTCAGCTGCAGAGCCACGAAATGACATATTTCGCGGTAGTTAAACAAAATATTGTGTGCGACTATTGGTCGAAAGAGGAGATTCCACTCATATGTTTTACCGCACTCGCTACGCTCGTGCGGCAAAATCCACACTCGTGGAATCTCCTCTTTCTCCCACTAGTCGCACAATATACTATTGTTCAACTACCGCAAGAAATATGTCATTTCGTAGCTCTGCTGAGCGTGGGCGAAATAATGGGTGACCTGATTGATTGCGTAAACGTTCCCCGTATAATGAGCGTGGGCGAAACGCTATTTCTCCGACTAGTGGGCGAAATGGCATTTCCCCACTCTCTACGTCAACTGCAGTCAGGGAATTCATTATTTCGCCCACTCTCAGTAGAGCCACAAAATTACATATTTCATGCGGGTGTTGAACAAAAGTATTTTATTAGTGTATTTGCCATATGGCACATACACTATTGGCGTCGGTCGGATGGCGGGACCTAGGGATCGGACCAAAATTTCTCGACGTTTCATACCCTCCTGAAACAAACATAATAAAGCCACAATGCCAGTATTAGCAAATACACTATATTGTCGGCAGGACGTTTGGCACTGCGACCCGAGTTTTTAACTTCCCATTGGAAGTTATTGTAATGGGTCCGAAAATCGAAATCAAAAAGGAAAAAAAATTTTTATGTTTCAAGGTCACTACACTATTTTTACACTACTTTTAGAAAGATGTGTGTGTGTGTGTGTGTGTGTACGTATGTACGTACGTACGTACGTATGTATGTGTCCATTTCTTTCTAAGACGAAATCTCGAGAACGAAAAATGATATCGACTACGTTGGGGTGCCAATCGACGCGTATGAACGTAAATATGATCTGAAAGGAATTTTTTTAAAATCGGTTCAGCCGTTCTTTTTTCTTAAGCGAATAACCTCCAAAAAAGTAGATTTTACACAATATCTCGCGAATAAAAAATTATATCGACTTCGTAAGGGTGTCAATCGAGGCGTGTTAACGTCATTTTAATCCGACATAAATTTTATAAAAATCGGTTCAGCCGTTTTTTTTTTTTTTTTTTTTTTTTTAATTATTGATGTTTTAATGATAAAAATGATTACTTTTCTGTGTAATTTCTAATTTAATTATTATTATTAAATATTTATCAAACTGGGAAGTTCGTCGTGTGGACCTCAAGGGTCGCACTTTAGTCCTAATAAACGACCCACCTCACGGCTTGTTTTTATTTCAATTTATGAATGTTTTCACGTTCCAAATTGTGCCGGCCTTGAATATTTGCCGCCCTGGGCACTAGCCTCTAGTGCCCCTAGTGTAAATCCAGCGCTGTTAACAGGGATTCGGGATTCTGCATTCCCGAGGGATAGCAATCCGTAAACGATTCTTCAACTGTAACTGGTCTAAATATAATAGAATCAAGTGCGTACATTGAGTATTGACACAGATCATATTGTCTATATTTAATCTAGATTTAACAGAGATATTCCACTGGGTCAAATACATCTCAGTTGAAAAGCATAACAATTCCCCAGACGACGATCTGTCTCCGCCACTTCAAATAACTGATAGGTCAAGAAGGTCTTTTCTATACCGGCCAAGCGACAGGACCGTAATATAAAGATCAAACAGGTATTGAAAAATTGGAAATTAAATTGAACTATGTGTGGCAGCATGGGCAATATTCTAAGAGACCAAGCGGGAGGATCATGTAATTTTAACATATCAATGGAGTTCTCCACCTGCTCTGATCTTTGACGCTACAACTATGGACTAGCAATTGCTAGCTTCTCTTTGGATTTTGACAGAATCAAAAAAAACATGACAGATTTATATGCAATCAAATTATATTGATATATGGAAATACGTTGGTCTAAGACCTAAGTGAAAGTAACATGAATGAAATACGTTGAGACTTGAGTGAGGTGTTTTGAAGAAGGTGCTAGAGTTAGTGTTGCTGTCTAGACAAGACAAGACAAGACTTTCAAAGTCTTGTCTTGTCTTGAAATATCAAGACAAGACTTCACTTAAGCCTTGTCTTGAAATATCAAGACTTCACTACGTCTAAGTCTAGATTAAAAAACTCTTGTCTTGTCTAATATCAAGACTCCAGATTATTTTCCAGAGTCTAGATTGACCGAGTGGTTTACTTTACCTACTACTACTTTTAAGTTTATCTAGACTCTTGAAAATTGTCTAGAGTTTTGGCAAGAGTCTTGATCTAGATAAAGCAAGTCTTGTCTTGTCTTGAAATATCAAGAAAGACTTCACTTAAGCCTTGTCTTGAAATATCAAGACTTCACTAAGTCTAAGTCTAGATTAAAAAACTCTTGTCTTGTCTAATATCAAGACTCTAGATTATTTTCCAGAGTCTAGATTAACCGAGTGGTTTACTTTTTCCTAATACTACTTCTAAGTTTATCTAGACTCTTGAAAATCGTCTAGAGTTTTGGCAAGAGTCTTGATCTAGATAAAGCAAGTCTTGTCTTGTCTTGTCTTGTCTTGAAAATGTCTAGTTAAGACAAGACAAGACAAGAGTCTAGAAAGTCTAGATCTAGACGGCAACACTAGCTATAGAGTATCTAGCTGTCCATTTCTGTATCTATGGTCTAGGCTCTGACATTCAGCAGCGGCCATATTTGTTTCGAGTTCATCCCGATCAGAATTAATTATAGTTACCGACTATAGAGGTCAGCCACTTTGAATTTAATCGCAAATAGTTCGAAGATCTGTTCACAGAGTGCAAGGAAATTGAGGTGATACACTTTCGTAGGCAATCAGAGGTGCTCAATTGGGATCATCTCGCATTTTCAGAGAGCTAAAATGTTGTAAAAGTTATTATGCTCACCAAAATCTTATTTTGTGAAAAAACGTAATTTAAAGTCGTCAATAATAATAGCGCACTTAAAACACGCGTAAATAGACGAACGCACGAAAAATAGACAATAATTTTTATTTTATTTTTTTCCCTGATACAAACTGTGTATTAGTACAATAGTTTAATACAAAATTGAACTCAAATTCTTAAATAATCTATTTTTTAACCATCGCCTCAGAAATGTCCCAGAAATATCGGTTTTAGGATTGGAAAGCTTGTTATGTATAATTTCCACCCAAATTGTTTGAATGAAAAGACCGATCAAAATATCTATAACGGGCCTGGATTTCTATTTGAAAACGTTCTTCTGTTTGTTATATTCATATAGGACTTAAGAATGCCTTTTACAAATTGACTGAAGTATTCTTGAAGTTTATTATTCCCAGTGGAGAACATTTTATTTCTATAATTTCGGAGAATAGAAACGGTAAATAAAGATGAATCGCGACAAAAAAGAGACAAATTTAAATAAACTGATTTAAATAGTAGAATTTTTTAGTTTATGACCATCAACAGCCAAAATTTCATGGCATTAGTACGAATGAATACATATATTTTCTATTTATTAGGTATTATTATTTTGAAAATTATTACTGTTACGGATCACGGCAGGCAAGAGTTCTGAGAAACGGGGTCTGCTTACTGAACAACTGGTACCTGCGCGAAAGTTCTAGAGAAAGCGAGAACATACTAGGCTTATGCCACGCAGCATATATAAACAGCCAGTGCGAGTGAGTGAAGGAATCAGTCAACGGTGAGTCACGCATTCAAGTCTACGGTGGAGCAGTGATATAAATAGTGCTGTGATATAAATAACCAAATTGATAAAATAAATAGGTACTAGTGGTACTAGTAGTTTTGTTTTGCTTTCTTTAAGAATTACTGTTTAGTTATTGTTTACTTGTGTTGATTGTTAGAACTGACTTTTCGTTGTTGCATTCATTATTATTGTGTTTTTAATTATTGTAAATAAATATTTATTCCGCCAACTCAGAAAACAGTTTTGTAACATTACGTTAAAAATTCAATTGACATACTTTAGTCAGTTACCATAGTGTTTAATAGACGAGTCATGGAAATAGCAAATTCCTTGATTTGTCTATTACAAACCCTAAGTTACCAGGGTTCTATGACCTGCAGACTTTCCACTATAGGTAGTATAGATATAGTAGTGTTGACCCAATGAATGTTAATAATTGAAGGAAGGTTTGGTTGAGGGTCAAAATGAAGCTTTACCAAAATATTTCGAAACGTTAGCCACAAGCGATATTTTGGTAAAGCTTCATTATTTTGACCCTCAACTATAAAACCTTCCTTCCTATAGATATAGTAGTGTCGACTCAATGAATGTTAATAATTGAAGGAAGGTTTGGTTGAGGGTCAAAATGAAGCTTTACCAAAATATTTCGAAACGTTGGCCACAAGCGATATTTTGGTAAAGCTTCATTATTTTGACCCTCAACTATAAAACCTTCCTTCCTATAGATATAGTAGTGTCGACTCAATGAATGTTAATAATTGAAGGAAGGTTTGGTTGAGGGTCAAAATGAAGCTTTACCAAAATATTTCGAAACGTTGGCCACAAGCGATATTTTGGTAAAGCTTCATTATTTTGACCCTCAACTATAAAACCTTCCTTCCTATAGATATGGTAGTGTCGACTCAATGAATGTTAATAATTGAAGGAAGGTTTGGTTGAGGGTCAAAATGAAGCTTTACCAAAATATTTCGAAACGTTGGCCACAAGCGATATTTTGGTAAAGCTTCATTATTTTGACCCTCAACTATAAAACCTTCCTTCCTATAGATATGGTAGTGTCGACTCAATGAATGTTAATAATTGAAGGAAGGTTTGGTTGAGGGTCAAAATGAAGCTTTACCAAAATATTTCGAAACGTTGGCCACAAGCGATATTTTGGTAAAGCTTCATTATTTTGACCCTCAACCAAACCTTCCTTCCTATAGATATAGAAGTGTTGACCCAATGAATGTTAATAATTGAAGGAAGGTTTGGTTGAGGGTCAAAATAATAAATCTTTACCAAAATATTTCGAAACGTTGGCGACAAGCGATATTTTGGTAAAGCTTCATTATTTTGACCCTCAACTAAACCTTCCTTCCTATAGATATGGTAGTGTTGACCCAATGAATGTTAATAATTGAAGGAAGGTTTGGTTGAGGGTCAAACTAATGAAGCTTTAACAAAATATTTCGAAAAGTTGGCCACAAGCGATATTTTGGTAAAGCTTCATTATTTTGATCCTTACCTAAACCTTCCTTCAATTATGGTATAGATACTTCATGGTGCTCTTACTGAGCAGTAGGTACCCAAAAAGTCGATAGAAACGCGGGTAAGGCCGCTGGTAAAGGCTAGTACAAAATAATTCCGTGGTAGTAACAATGTATTTGTTCATGAAAAATGTTTTTTTGAAAACTGGAAATAATTTTATGTCCCCTGATACTATCAAATAAATATCCCATTTATAGAGTTTATTCATGTTTTGGGTAATCATTAGGGAATAACAAATAAATGCATTGATTTTTTTGACAACTTTATTCTTTAAAATGTTTAAGTTGACAAAAGTTCGTCTGTCAAATATTAAGACGTATTTTCTATTCAATTTAAAATATACCTTGTGAGAAATATCTTGCAATAATAATATCAATAGCTTCTTTATACAAGCTATTATTTAACTTGCTGTGATAGTATGTATGGGTCAAATCTTGCATGTCAATTTTGAATGACTTCCACATATCCGATCGATTTGAAATTTTGTACACATATGTATTCCCGATGACAATACATGAATAAATCGTTTTTAGAATTAAAATCAACCTCTAAGAGGTTCAGACGGGGGTGTAGGGTATTTTTGACGATATAATTTTTTATTCGCGAGATATTGTGTAAAATCTACTTTTTTGAGTCTATTTGGTTAAGAAAAAAGAACGGCTGAACCGATTTTGAAAAAATTTCTTTCAGATCATATTTACGTTAATACGCGTCGATTGGCACCCTAACGTAGTCGATATCATTTTTCATTCTCGAGATTTCGTCTTAGAAAGAAATGGATACATACGTACGTACGTACGTACGTACGCACACACACACACACGCACACACACACACACATACACATACACACAGACATCTTTCTAAAAATAGTGTAAAAATAGTGTAGTGACCTTGAAACATAAAAATTTGTTATACATTTTAATTTCGATTTTCAGACCCCCATTACAATAACTTCCAATGGAAAGTTAATTATTAGTATTATTTTAAAAATCTAGATTTAAAGTCTAAAAGTCGTACCGCATCAGGAGCCTACTATTAAACGTTTAGTTCGACATGAGCAATTTTGTTTTTTGGCCACAGAAATGTTTTAAATCAAAAAGACCGATGCAAGAAACTCAAGTCCATTGTGTACCATACAAATACACAGTTAGGGATCCATCTGTAGAGTGCCGGGTCGACTTAATTGAAACTGAAATGTTGTTCTGACGGCAAGAATGTTGGGCGTGTCGAAAAGACTAGCGCCTCGCGTCAACAAACCATGCGCGAACTGTACCATAAACGACTAAACTGGTCTGTTATTGTTGCAGAGAACCGTGGGTGACATGCCAGTTTTCAATGACTTATTATATAGTACAGAATTGTGTTGATCGTCCTTAAAAAACCATACACTGCTATACCTCCAAAATCATACACTGCTACCCAGTGGCGTATTTACACATTTGCCGCCAGGAGGCTATTCAAATTTTGCCGCCCCTACAATTCGATACCCTAGTTCACAATCATATTAATTAAAATTTCTTGTCAATGATATTGTAACTTTATGATTTGTGCACTATCGATCGTCCTATTTACACCACCTTTTCCCCGTAATTAGTATGATTGTGAACTAGGGGATCGATGTGTCAGTTCCTAGATTATTTTTACAACCCAACGATTTAGTTAAGATTGCACAAGAAATAGTTTTTGGGTAAATTGTAGAAAAAATTATCTAAGTGGTGAAACATATTAATTATTACATGTTGAATTGTTTGTGTGGACCTAATAACATTTAGTTACCTATACAGGGTGTGCCACAGATGTATAAATATGAATCTTTTTAATTTCTGTAAGACATAAAAAAAATGTTGGCCCCAAATTTTCCGCCCTAAAATCTGCCGCCCTAGGCTCCAGCCTACTCAGCCTGCTGGTAAATCCGCCACTGCTGCTACCTCAAAACTATACACTGCTACCTCAAAACTATACACTGCTAAAAACAAAAATAAAGATAGTTACTTCTTACCACAACAGTTTTATTGATGGATGTACATTTCGAAAGCTATGCTTTCATCTTCAGCAAACACTATACATGTATAGTGTTTGCTGAAGATGAAAGCATAGCTTTCGAAATGTATATCCATC
Source organism: Mongoloraphidia duomilia (assembly GCA_039654895.1). Lineage (NCBI taxonomy): Eukaryota > Metazoa > Arthropoda > Insecta > Raphidioptera > Raphidiidae > Mongoloraphidia > Mongoloraphidia duomilia. Next base: position 2,081,080 of record CM077521.1, on the reverse strand, counting down.
AATAAAACTGTTGTGGTAAGAAGTAACTACCTTTATTTTTGTTTTTGTTTTTGTTATAAGTAGAGAACGGGTGAACCGATTGAGATATGTCTTTTTTACGTTGTGCGTAGATTTTTTCGGGAAGGTTTTAAGCTGTTGATTATAGAGTTAGATGAGAATTCAAGGGGGACGGGGACAAAAAAACTATTTTTTCAACTACAGTTTTTGTAGCTCGATGAAATTTTGCGTTTGGATTTTCAGTAGGTATATTCTAACATACTTCATAAAATAACAAAAAATGCATTCATCAATTTTCAGATTATATTAGAATCAGGTTTGTAAAATATGACAATCGATTTCATGGACGCCGGCAGGATTGATTCCACCAGGGGGTGCAAAATGTTCACTCAAATAAATTGTAATACAAGAATAACCTAAGGTGCAATAGAGTATTTGACTAAATTTTTTTTTGTGTTATATTATAATAGAGTGCAATAAATTCTGAACAAAATGACACCTAAATCACTTCATTCTGATTTCAAATTAGCTCAAAAATAATTTTTGAAATATTTATGTTAGCCCCGTCCGCTAATAATCGTTTTTGCTCTACGAACCTATGACGTCATATTTTTATAAATGTACGTTTATATCTACTAACTCGATATTAATTATATCAGAAACAGAGTGTTGAAAAATACCGTTTTGTACCTATGTGTTAACATGATGTAAACAATCTAAGCTCCGTTGCTATGGACACATTCATTTTTTACTTAAAATTGACGTCACACGTTCTCACACGGTGTTTGAAGTCACGTGACACATAGATTCAAAATTATGATTTTATTTATTTATTTAAATATGTTTACGAAACTTAATTAATAAAAATAAAAATTCTAATAACTATTTTAGAGCATAAACTTTCATTATAACAAAGTTTTATATTTTATTTTGATCACTGGCAAATACCCTAATCTTCTCAGATTTTCTTTTATTTATTGCAGATTATAGACGTGTCGACATCTAAGGTCATTAGCGTCTTTCAACTACACTAAATAACAACTAACTTAAAACTAAATAACATCACAAAACATCCATGAGCGAAGGTGGGATTCGAACCCACGGCATCTCAGATTTTCTATTTTTTCTTCTCCGTCTCTACCACATTGAACCCCCCTTGTGGCGCCCATGGTTGTTTATCGTGGACGAATGATACGGCGAGACCGATGTGTAATAATAATATAAGTACTAGACCCTTTGGACGCAGTCAAGGTGTTAAGATTTATGATCGAGCGTATTGGACCAATGAGGAACAAACTTGTGTGAAACAAAAGAATCTACTTAACTATATGTCTTTATTGATTGCGATAATTATTCCGATCAAGGTGGGCCTTGTTACATATCAATGCTACCAACCTGCGTTAGTTATTTCCCTACATAGATTACAAAATATGTTTCATTCAATAAAAGAAGAAAAAGTTTACAAACAACAACTTCAATGCATTATTGTTAATACCTATTGTTAGCCAAGACACATACCCTGTGACTAAAACCGTTTTAAACTCCCCGCCTTTAACATCTGGTTCTGACCAATCATATCGACTCATTTAATTTCAAAGAATGCCGCCGTGTCGAAGCAATGTTTTGGAGGCGTAACTTTTTCCACCTTAGCTATGTTAACTTTCGACTAAAGTGGCAAAGAACCCACTGGTCAGTTCCTGTTAGGAAAGCCAAAGATAACCACCTGAGAAGTTGATCTTTTTGTTTTTTTTTTTAGTAGTGTGACACTAAAAAGTTTCGGTCGATTAAGGGTTGAAAAGCGTTGTGAGATTGTGCGGATTGTGAAACATTTTGAACTTGTGAACGATTTTTTTATTTGATTTGTGTGACAATAGTATGACAATTAGTGATTTGATTGATTAATTAAATTTTATTGTATTTTTCAACGCGTCAAAGCGAGAAGAAGTTTCCATAAATGGCAGTTTCTACATTAAATATGGCACCTTATTTTACGGGATATCCATTTCAAGGTAATTACTTATAATTACGCATTTTAATTGGTTACTTTAATAATTAACACTTCAGTGTTAATTCATTTTTTAGGATAATTAAAATAAGTTTACGGTTGAAAACAGTAAACTTAATTATTACCTAAACTCTAGTTAATTTTTTATATAAGATCTACTTTTCCAGTAGAATGATCTAATTGTTTCAATATTCCAGAAAAATATAATAGCTATACCTATATTCCATAAGTTTTTTGAAGTTATACTTCTTTAGGCGCGTTATGAAAAGAATATGGGAGTGAATTTTTCAAAAACTGTGACGAGGACAGTGTGGTGTAGAGGTTAGCGTAGCGGCCTTTGGGTCACACTGTCGTGGGTTCGAATCCCACCTGCGCTCATGGATGTTTTGTGATGTCATTTAGTTTTAAGTGAGTTGTTATTTAATGTAATTAAGACGCTAATGACCTAAGTTGTCGACGCGTCTATAATCTACAATAAATAAATAAATAAAAACTGTGACACAAAAACTGCGACACAAAATTGTGACATCAAAATTAACAGGATTGATTTCCATAGTTACCATATAAATAAATCTTGACTTTTAATATTTTATTTCAATAAATTATTTGCATGCAAATTAAAAATTAGTTTTTAATCACGCCAAAGAAGTTTTTATTTATTTATTGTAAATTATGCGTCGACAACTTAGGTCATTAGCGTCTTGATTACATTAAATATCTTAACTCCCTTAAAACTAAATCACATCACAAAACATCCATGAGCGGAGGCGGGATTCGAACCCACGACCGTCTGATCCAGAGGCCGCGACGCTAACCACTGGACCAGCTGTCCTCACGCCAAAGAAGTATAACACGCGTGCTAAAGTACACGCACACGCTTTTTTTATAGATTTCGAAGAATAAGTATAGGTATATTCCTTAAATTGAAGCTATTGGATTATAGACGCTGGACAAGAAATTGAAGTTAGGCCGTAGTAACGCAATCGACGGGTAACTAGCATTGTGACACTACTATTTCATTTTATGTATAGTTCTAATGTCATGGGCTTGCCGATGAAAGTGACTCAGTCTACTCTGAATTTTCTTGTTTGGGGCCGATTAACAAATTCAGGAAATAAATCTCTTAGGGCAAAAACAGTTTAACTGAATTGTTTTACATTCTAAGTTTAACTGACAATGCTTGTGAATACGTATATTAAACTGTTTTGACACAATAAACGAAATCTATTCAGAAATTTCTCCTCTTTCTTTTAATTCAGCGAACTATAAGCAAAAAATTCGAATGATACAAAAAAGTGATACAAGCTAAGCTTAATTTTAAAGTCAGTTAAAGCTTCAACTGGTCTTAAACTTACATTCTAAAAGCGCCACTTATTAGTCATATAAAATTTCGCAAATGACTGGGCTTTTTTAACCGACATCAAAAAAACAGGGGTTATCAATTCGACATGTGCATATTTTTTTAATGTTCAGCCATAACTTCTCGAGAGGTTGACCGATTTGAAAAATTTCGACGCCGTCGGGTTCAGAATGTTCCCATATAATTTTTATTTAAATCGGTTAAGTAGTTTCTTTTTTCCTATTAATTAAATTAATTTTTTAATTATGTTCCGTCATATCTCCTGCATTTGTGAAACGATTTTGATGATTCTGTTTCTTATCAATAGAACATACTTTCAGGGTGGTGTCATATAAATTTTACTTAAATCGGTTCAGTAGTTTTTTTTAAGTTTAGTAATCAAATATCAAGAAAGAACGTCGGTAAATAAAGTACGAACTACGTATTGCAAAATGCACTATAAAAAGTAAAAAATTGGACCCATTACAATAACTTCCAATGGGAAGTTAAAAATAAAAAAAAGAACCTCCTTTAAAAAAAGCCACTAAAAAAAGGAAAATAATAAAAAAATTTGAGGTCGGCGCTAATTTAATAAAATAAAAGTTCTAGATATATAAAAAGTTCTAGTAGGTAATTAATTTGGCGTCCACCTCAAAATTTTATTATTTTCCTCTTTTTAGTGAGTTTTTTTGAAGGAGGCTTTTCATTTTTGTGGTCACCGGGAGGCTTTTTTTATAGCGTGACAAAATTTACTGCCCAAGTTATACGCCTTTAAATACTTAACAATTTTAATAAATATAGCTTGTGAAGTTTTATTATTCGAACGAGGAGGGTATTATCCAGGTGTGCAAGTTTTCACGGCCGGCATTGTTCCAAGTCTTCATGGTTTCCGGGCTTCGACCGCTGCCACATCGCCTTTGAGAATGTCTACCGCAGTTGTAGACGAAACGTCAGGTAGAAATACCACCGAACCACGGCCTACAAGCCCGGAAACCATGAAGACGAGGAGGGTATTATTTATGTAATTTCAATTTGTTGGGTGCAAAACGAAACCATAAAACTAAAAATAACTAACAGCGCGAAATTTAATATAGTAAACTAGCTGAACGTCTATCCGTCGATGCCGAGACAAAATCTATAGATTGATTCAACATTAAAAAAAATTTTTTCGTTGGAAAGCAGCCAATTATATAATTGATTCGAAACATATTGGAAAAAATCATTTTACCAACCATAGTCACAGTCAGGATTCTAACATGAACCTTTCCACTTTCGCGGCGGAATGAGCTTACAGTACTCAACTGTGACATGAACTAATATTTTGGTAAAATGATTTTTTCCAATATGTTTCGAATCAATTATATAATTGGCTGCTTTCCAACGAAAAATTTTCAATTGCAATTCAGCCGTATAAATCTTATTAATTTATATTAAAAAAAACATCTGTGACAGACAGACAAACGGACACAAGAGTGATCTTATAATGCATCCGTTTTTCTTTGTAAGGTACGGAAATTATGGAATTAAAGGGCACAGTAATTAGTAATTACTGCGCCCTTTGCCATTATTAATTACTTGTTCCGCAACCGAAGACGACTTCTATTTAGTTTTATGATACAAAACTAAAGTGACCAAATCCTGAATATCAAAAAGCGGGACAAGGTCTATAAAAACCCGGCGCAGGCAACCGTTGGGTTCCACGCCCAAAAAAGCCTTAAACGCGCTATAAACCCCCAAAAATTCGCTAGAAACCCCAAAAACTCGCTAGAAACCCCCAAAAACTCGCTAAAAACTCCCAAAAACTCGCTAGAAATCCCCAAAAACTCGCTAGAAACCCTCAAAAACTTGCTAGAAACCCCCATAAGCTCGCTAAAAACCCTTAAAAACTCGCTAGAAACCCGCAAAAATTCGCTAGAAACCCCCAAAAACTCGCTAGAAACCCCCAAAAGCTTGCTAGAAATCCCCAAAAACTCGCTAGAAACTCCCAAAAACTCGCTAGAAACCCCCAAATAAACGCTAGTTTTTGGGGGTTTCTAGCGAGTTTTTGGGGGTTTTTAGCGTGTTTTTGGGGGTTTTTAGCGAGTTTTTGGGGGTTAATGCACGTTAATGAAAACGGGACAAAAGCGGGACGCTTGTTGAATCGGGACTCGTGGCTCAAAATCGGGACTGTCCCGCCTAAATCGGGACGGATGGTCACTTTATACAAAACACAAGCAAACGATGGCGTAACTATGGTAGTTCACGTCACACATTTATTGTAACGCATTTTTCGTCTCGCATCATTTTACCCCCCCCCCCCCATAAACCGCCGGAAAAGACGTGGTTTACGTCAAAATGGCAAACCAAAGTAGAGCTGGCAACACGATAAATTAAAAAAATATATCAAAATCGGCGGAAGCCTTTGAAAGTTCTTGAAGAAAAAAACGCATTGTTTTAAATACATATAGATTGTCATTTGTCCAAAAGGAAATCAGTGTTGCCACTCGTATTAAAAAATAGTGACTTGTACACTTTTGAATTTGGCCAAATTGGCTGCAAAAAACTTCCAAAAAACCCTATAATATCCTCAGCCGTACTAAACTCACTACGCACACTTTTGAATTATAGCGGCGGCGAACTAAAAACACCTAAAATATAACAACTTTTCTTACTATAGGTATATTTTTTAATAAATCTTCATGGCGGGATAATTTTTTTGTACGACTGCATAAAATATTTATGTAACAGGATCTGTGCCTAAAAATAAGTTTTCTTACAAGTTGGACGGGAGAACGCGTTTCGACAATTTTTGTCTGTACTGTCTGTATATCTGGATCACTCAAGAACGGCTGGATCGACGCACCGTCAATTGGTATAGTAGTGATGAGCAAAGCAAGACCAAAACCAAGACTTGGACGGTCTTGGTCTTGCTGATTCAGTCTTGGTCTGGTCTTGCTCAAATATGTCTGGTCTAGGTCTTGCTTATTTAGTCTTGGTCTTGGTCTTGCGTATCAAGTCTTGGTCTTGCTCATTTTATCTGTCTTTTTTAGTTTTTTACTTCTGAAAATCATCATAGTTATAAATTAAAAATAATTCACAATCTATTATTAATCAACAAAATACTTTATTTTATTAAAATGTTAAAAAATATCAAAATTATACATCATTTTTTTTGTGTATTTGGTCTTGGTCTTGCATATTCGGTCTTGGTATTGGTCTTGGTCTTGTTCATTCAGTCTCGGTCTTGGTCAAGGGCGTCGCCAGCTTATGACTAAGGGGGGGGGGGCAATGGGGCAATATTATGGAGGATAAAAAATATGAACGCCGAGAGCATGAAGCGTTACACTTTGCGGCTAGCTACATTTGATCTCTAGGGTTTTTTTTTATCCAGCTACGCTCGAGTAAAGATAAGATTCCCGTCCAAACCGTTATAATGCGAGCGATACCACGGGTAAAAACTAGTAAGTAGGTAATTATATATATTACTTGTCTTTATCCGCGGCTTCTCGAAGCGTGAATGTAAATTTTGACAGAAACTGTATCTTAACATGATTGTAATCATTCGAAAGGTACTGTGCCATAGATGTGCAGAAAAAAATCATGTGGGAATGTTGCCGTTAAGGCAGATAAAAAAAATAGTGCCTTCCCTGTACGGAAAAATACGACAATTGCTCGAATTTCGATCATATATAGACGATATTAGATCTTATTATATTAATACGTTTAACACCGAAAATTCTGGTACACTTTTTTACTATTTAAAACAACACCAGCCCGACTTCGCTTCGCAGGGGGAGAATTTCTCAAATAAATTTCAATTAATTATGTGAAATAATTGGTCGAATTTCTTAATATAAAAAGCTTGGCCATCATTTGTTTGTTGATCTACTAAAATCATAGACATCTTGATTAGGCAAATAAAAAATTATTTACGCGCAATTTTTTAGAGAACTTTTTTTTCTAAATCTGTACTTTTTAGAAAAAAAAAATATTATCAAGCTGTCCTCGTTGATTTATTAATAATTATCTACTATTGATTACCTAGTGATAAATACATTAGTTTACCGTCGGATTAAATTAAAATAAATAAATAAAATATTAAAATAAACAATTAAACGTTTAAGATGAGAACAGATGGAGCTTTTAAATTTTGTACCGAAATTATTGAGTATTTCCGTTTGCCTTGCGCATTAACCCCTGCTCGAGGCAAGGTGAAGAACACTCATTTATGAGTTATTATGATAGGTTGGTACCTACTGGGAAGGTGCACAGTGATAAATGTCGAAACCATTTATTTAGAATGAGATGCCTCGCGCAGGAGATGCGATAGTCAGGGGCGGTTCGTCATCACAGATCATTTAGTCACTTTTCAATTAACAATTTGATATAGCGACACGTTACATCATATGATCATTACATACAATATAGGCCACGAGCAAAAAAAAGGGTATGTGCCTCATCTACATAAGCGCACGGTGGAAGTTATACTTCATTTTTGCTTTTCCCCTCTCAGCATTTTTAAAATTAATCATAAATAATTATTATTAAAAAAATCCATGGATATCATAACATGCTGTTGTTTACATGGCGTTGCTATGGTTCCTCTATTACAAGTCCCCAGTTCCCGGGTTCTAGCCCGAGAGCTGGTAAAAGTGTCAATTGGATTTTCAATTTATTATTAAAAAAAAATAATGAATTGAAAATATGAATTGGTGTTAGGCCCAAATAACCTTAGCTGTTGGTGGTCTTTAAAACACAATATCATAACATCACATACCTAAGTATCCATTGCTTACAATATATTACACTATTTTGGAACGTCAAAAAATTGACTTTCAAATTTATAAAATCTACAAGAAAACGAATTTTTCCTGGGATGACACCTAGTTAGATCAATTTTTTGCACCTCAAAAATCCCTTTTCAGTAAATTTCATCCAAATCATTAGAACCGTTTCATCCCTGTTAGCGTTTCATTAATTTTTGAGTCTGTAATTTTTGACTCGGGTCATTCCAAGTCATTACCGTCGCTAAAGAAGTAGGAAAATAACTTCAAAAACATATATTTTTTACAGAAACGACAAAATCGAGATAATTGACTTTATTATGCCAATGCGGACTTATTTGAAGGAAATCCAATATGGTTTTTTTCGGGGCGTAAACCACTGGCGAAAATTTGTATACCTTCTCTTGAAAAAATACAAATTATTTCCTCATATAATTCCTTTATTTTCTCTTAATTCCTATTTCCCCTTAATTCCTTTATTTCCTCTTAATGCCTCAATTAATGCTCTAAATTCCCCACAATACCTCCTGCAATAAAGTCATACCTTCAAATTGATATTACGAACCGATTTCTCCTCACGGGCATGAACTTATACCAATATAACCTAATTAACTACATATAATATTAGCTGTCTAACACAACATAACCTCATCATTTCAATTCTGATGTAGGTTAGCGCATGCGCGCAAATTTTATTTATTACCGGCAATTCCCTTCCAATACCTTTTATTTCCACTTAATGCCCTTCCAATACCTCATAATACCTTTCGTTTCCCCGGTAATTCTCATAATACCTACCTTATTTTGAGCCATTTTCCTGAGAGTAGTTCTTTCAATTATCCACGAGACGGCACTTGTGGTAGGTACAAACATTATTGATTCTCCATTAGTATCGTGTCATTTTAGTGGTATAACTTAATTATTATTATTAAATTAATTAAATAATTAAGTTTTACCACTAAAATGACACGACACTAATGGAGAATCAAAAATGTTTGTTTTGTACCTACCACAAGTGCTGCCTCTCGTAGATAACTGAAGGAACTACTCTCAGGAAAATGGATCATTCCTTTAAATACCATCAAAATACCTAATTTCTTCTTAATTCCCACATTATTCCCCCTCGGATTTTTTAATGAAGCATTTTTATTATTATTATTTTTTTAAATTTGTCGGCTATACTGCCTTGTCTAGCATTGTTCTAGAGTGAAAGCTGAAAAAACAAGTTCGCGATTTATTAGATAAAGTCGCATTTATATATTTTTATTTACATATAAATCTGTACAAAAAAACTGTGTTGACACAATATTATACATAAAATCTATCTAGAATTTTCTCCTCTTTCATTTAAGACAGGTTTCGAAGCGATCTGACTTAAATTGAGCTAACTATAAGCAAAAAACAACGTTTTTTCTAATTTGCTCCCCTCTAGGGCCAAAATTTAAAAATCGGGCGACGTTAGGATCAAATAGACCCCGAGAGGATTCGAACAAAAAAAAGTTTTATAAAATCGGTTAAGCCGTTTGGGCTGTACGCGTGACACAAAAAAGCGTGACAGATTCACAGGCGTACAGACAAAGCGAGTGAATATACAACATAGAATGTAACAAGATAACATATCAAATTTTTCATTGTTACAAAATGGTTCCATGATAACAAAAGTAAATTTAATAAATCATTTAGTAAACTGACAAATTAGCAACAAACTACACTTTGACAGCTAAAATAAAACAGCCGTTTACTAAGCCAACGCGAATTTCAACTGTTTGCTAAGCCTTCTGTTGTTTTATCAATTAATTTAGCATAGCCTACTATTAAAAATCAGTGTTTTACGTACAACTCTGTTATTTTTGAAAATAAATCCATCAACCCTCATATCAAATTAAAGAGAAAAAAAATCTCTTTCGAATGGTGTCATGGCCATCTTTGACGTGTATTTAAAAAAACAAAGTTAATACAAGTATCTCTAAAACTATAAAAGTAAATAAAAATTTGAAAAGAGATTTGAAATCTTCATAAAAAAGGGCCTTAAGAAAGTGAAAATATTTTTTTTCTAACTTACTTAATAAGCGAGTTATAAGCAAAAAACGAAAATGGGTAAATCTCGTTTTTCAACTGTCGGTCGCGAACCAAGCAAAATATGGAAAGTTTGACTACGCAGGGTAGTAGTACTGGAGATTCTGCACATTTTGTCTCATTTAACCAAATCTCTATCTCCCATAACAACGGAGATCCCCATGTTGAGGATAAGTCTGTGGACACACTGTATAGGCGCTTCTAGCGTCGCTAAGATCGCGCCTAAAAACACATAAAAAAATTCGACTGATGACCAGTCCTATACTTCCCACCTAGTAAATATTTGCAAAAAATAAACACTCTTTTTTTTTTATTCTTTGACTAGGCCCAAATAACCTTAGCTGTTGGTGGTCTTTAAAACACAATTTAATTTTTATTCTTTGAAAAAAGCATGGCCCTCTTTTTTGTTTGGTGATCTACTGATGGCTAGCTTAATATAGCAAAAATCATGGTTACCTTGATTTACGTACAATTTTTATTTTTTTTAGTAAAATATTTTTTTTCTCGAAAACTATACATTTTAGGGAAAAAAAATACTTACATTTTTTTCATATTATAACATCTAGAATTCATTTATATTTTTTTTTACCTAAGTTAATACGTGACATTGAGGACGTTTTTTTTAATATCTCAGGATATACTGAACCGATTTGACTCAAAATCTAATCAGATCTAAGTTAAAGGCTGATAAACACAATAGAACAATCGGCATGCCCGTATGTTGTTCCGTTCTTAAGATATCGAAGGCGAAAAATTGACCACACACATACACACACACACACACACACACATACATACATCAGTCAGAAAATGATCTTAAACGATTGCTAGGGTCTCAAAACGTGAAAATCTGTTAAAATCTCGAAATATTTTTTTCGGACTAAATCCATTACTTCCCTACCATGTATAGAGGTGGGAAGTAAAAACAATTGAACAAGTTATACTGTTGAATTTCAGTGCCTTTGACGAGTCGCCACTGAATTCAGATACATATTATGTATTAATATTTCATCCTATGGACAAAAAATACATATCTTCAAAAGCGTATAAAAATCTACAACAGATTAGTTCCATCTACTGTGGCCATATTTTGTATGACGTGTTTAAAAAAAAATTTAAATGACGTGTCAACCTACTTAGATCAAATTTTAAATTATTGCGCAAGTTTATTAATTACGAACGTGTAAGGGTAGAAGCAGATGTGGTCAGATCACTGAGTTAAAAGATAATAGACGCGCTAGACCGTATAGATTTGCTTATACAAAGGCGATAGACCGTATGCGTATTGACATTGTTTACTATAGTGAAGCGCACCCACGGCGTTAGAACGCAGTAAAGAATGTCTTAACACTCCGCGCGTATACAGTGTCTCACGGCGAGGTATATTATACAGGGTGTATCACAGGAAACCGAACATAGGGAAAAGTACACTGTACAAATTAGTTAAGATCAGAGATTGCTTTGCCCTCTATTCATGTAAAAATCCATGATAATTAATTTAGTTAAGTTAGCCATGTGTATTCTATCTTTGTTACGCTACTCATTTTGCTTATGTTTTCCTTGTTGCACTCATTACTTTTCTATGTATTCAATCCTGTGATACACCCTGTATAGATTTTTAGCATTGGGAAAAAATGAATTGATCAGAATGGGCCAGGACCGATAATGTACGTATTTATATAGAGTTGCTATGGGTTACTTTAGTGTTTTTATATTTTAGTTTTAATTATTTTTATTTTACTTGACATTTAAACGCCATAAATTTTATTGGAAGAGCTAAAAAATTAAATTATGTCTCAAAGACACCAACAGCTAAAGTTATTTGGGCCAAGCACCAATCCATATTTTCAATTCATTATTTTTTTAATAATAAATTGAAAATCCAGTTGACACTTTTACCAGCTCTCGGGCTAGAACCCGGAAACTGGGGACTTGTAATAGAGGAACCATAGCAACGCCATGTAAACAACAGCATTGCTAGATTCTCGACCATTCTCAAGCCCTTATTGGAAGAGTAGTCATTTACATAATTGATTCCTGCAAATATCGGAAAAAATCATTTTGACAACCATAGTCACAGTCAGGACTCTAACCTGAACCTTTCCACTATCGCGGCGGAATGAGCTTACAATTACTCAACCGTGACATGATTACCAATCTAACATTCTCCATAGTAAAGGAAACAATAGATTTACATTACATAAGCAATCAATAGATTTCCACTACATGTAGTGGATATATCATTAATTCCTTTGCATATATGGAGAATGTTAGATTGGTAATCATGTCACGGTTGAGTAATTGTAAGCTCATTCCGCCGCGATAGTGGAAAGGTTCAGGTTAGAGTCCTGACTGTGACTATGGTTGTCAAAATGATTTTTTCCGATATTTGCAGGAATCAATTATGTAATTGGCTCCACTTCCAATAAAAATTTTCATTTGCAAAACAGCCGTATACATTTTATTTTACCGAACATTTGTAGGTATATCCCCGTACACTGTAAAAAATGGATGTAAAAATACTTTGAAAGTTAAGGTAGAATTCGCTCGATTTTTTAAGTGATTTTACATTATTATTTATTTTTACACAGAAAACTTCATAAAAACTTGGATTTTTACTGTAAAGTTAAACAAGGATTTTTATATAAAGTAAATTAAAATTACATAATTTGTGTAATATTCCAATAAAGTGTGTAAAAATTACAAAATAAAATGTATTCGCGTCTGACATTAAGGTCGAAGCCCTCTATTGGGCTTAGTCGCGAACTACCCGAGGAGGTCGTAGCAACGGAACAAAGCGTTGAGTGAAGGTAAAAGTGCATAAAATATATGTTTTTCACGAATGACAGTATACAAATGTAAGCATATTGCAAAAAGATACTGTTCAGTGTTCACTTGAAGTTTTGTAATAAATAATTCTGTCGTAATACGACTTTTGAATGAATTGTGAATTATAGACGCTCGACAACAGAGGTCATTAGCATCTGGCTGAAAATATCGAAATTAAATTTCACTAAAAACGTTTTGTTATGTCAGCACAAATGTTGCAATAGGAACTTACGACGCGGAAAAAAATCATTGCCGTTAAAATGATCACTGCGTGAATGAATGAATTGTAAATTATAGTCAGACGTTACTGACCTCTGTTGTCGAGCGTCTACAATCCACAATCCATCCATCCTGTAAATTATAGACGCTCGACAACAGAGGTCATTAGCATCTGAATGATCACTGTACAAAAGAGTGCTTTGTGTTATCAGTCTTATTCCAGTTAAACCCATCTATAGCTTCCTCAATTCACTATTTTCAGGAAATTTGTGATAGGAAAATGCTGTCGAAGTTTTTCGGCAACAAGGAATTGAACACATGTGAGGCATTTCTGAAACTATTTAATACAAATCACATGTAAGCTAATGTAAACAAACAACGGTTAAAAGTCGTATTGCGACAGAATTATTTATTACAAAACTTGAAGTGAAAACTGAACAATATTTTTTAGCATTATGCTTACCTTTGTAAACTGTCATACGTGAAAAACATATATTTTGTGCACTTTTACCTTCATTCAACGCTTTGTTCCGTTGCTACGACCTCCTCGGGTAGTTCGCGACTAAGCCCAATAGAGGGCTTCGACCTTAATGTCAGACGCGAATAGTTACATATATAAAAAAGATGAATACAAAACAAATTAATGTAAAATTAGTAACCACGCATGCGCAATGTGTTTTTATGGAATATACGCGATGTGCAGGCGATACCTGTTTGCGACGCCATTGTCTCTTTGTATGCCTATTACCAGATTAATCGCTGGCTACAAATGGACCATCGATAATCTATGTAATCGGCCTTCTCATTTCTTACAGTGCAAATTCTAATAACGTCTTTGGCTGAATCCGCCCCTGGATATTGCTATAAATAGAAATACAAGAACTGATAAAAACGGATGTCAACGTCTTTCGAAAATCGAAACCGTTAGTGGCGGCGCGTTGTCATATTTTTATTAGACGCGCTTGAATACGCCAAATGTAAAAAAACAAAAAAAAAAACAAATGACACGAGAAGACATATTAAGACAGTGGCCACTCAGTGGTCAACTATAAACACGGATTATGCTAATATTGTTGTTAATGGATGCGTTGTTGGTCAACAACGCGGTACCGGAGGGGATCATCGATACGTTCTCTTATTCTCTATAATGGCATCGTTAAAGTTATCGATTATTATTTTTAACCGACTTCAAAAAAAAGAGGTTTCTCAATTCGACCGTATATATTTTTTATGTGGTTATGTTTTATGTGTGTTCGCGTATAACTTCGTCGTTTATGAACCAATTTTGAAAAATTGCCAAGTTGGGTAGGTTAAATTCCGAAGAATTTTGTATAAAAATTGTGTTGTATGTATATTTTTGGAATAAATTTATTTATTATTATTATTATTTGAAAGGATATACTTTCAGATTGGTCCCACAGAAATTTCATCAAAATCGGTTCAGTAGTTTGGCTGATTTTAATAAAAGTAAGTAACGGTGTGTGATTCCTTAAGGTAAATGTCACTTTTTGACACATCAGACAGCGTAAGAAAGTCGGTTTAATAAAAGTGAGTAACGGCGTGTGATTCCTATAAGGTAAATGTCACTTTGTGACACTAAAAAGTAAAAAATAAAAAACTTTTTAACAAAAAGAAACCTCCTTCAAAAAGCCACTAAAAAGAGGAAAATAATGAAATTTTGAGGTCTGTGCCAATTAAAATATGAAGTCGGTTAAAAAGTATAGTATATAGTGATTAATATCTTCTTTTTTTTAACCAACTTCATATTTTAATTGGCACAGACCTCAAAATTTCATTTTTTTGCTCTTTTTAGTGGCTTTTTGAAGGAGGTTTTTTTTTTGTTAAAAAGTTTTTTATTAAATTTGTAAAAATGCATTCACTCGAACAGAATCTTCGCTATGGACCTGAAAAAGTTCTACAAATACAATTTTCGGTTTTTTGTGTTCCTGAAGATCGGTTAATAACCCGAAATGATCGTTCAGTGCATTTATATAAAATATTAGTAAAAAAAAACTTTTTAGAGACAAGCTTTTATTGAAATGTACTAAAAAGGAAAAAATAATACTTAATAATTTTGGTTCATAATTATTATAAAAGCGGGGCTTGCGACTAATAAACTATCATAGAGATTAAAACCCCCGCTTTTATAATAATTATGAACCAAAATTATTAAATATTATTTTTTGCTTTTTAGTACATTTCAATAAAAGCTTGTCTCTAAAAAGTTTTTTTTTACTATAATATTTCGATAATATTTTATTTTGTTCATTTTAGTCTTTCAAAATTTTACCCCCCCTTTGACACCCAGAGGGGGTTGAATTTCGAGAAATCCTTTCTTAGTGGATGCTTACGTCAGAAAAGGAACCGCAACTGTTTAAATTTGAAGTTTCTAGCTTCAGCGGTTTGGCCTGGGCGTTGATTAGTCAAAAAAACCCTACATCTCCGTTTGAACCCCTTAGGGGTTGAATTTATTTCTAAAAACGATTTATTCATGTATTGTCATCGGGAATACATATGTGTACAAAATTTCAAATCGATCGGATACGTGGAAGTCGTTCAAAATTGACTTGCAAGTTTTGACCTAAACAAATAAACACTGCACAAACTTACATTGCAAGTTAAATAAAAGCTTGTAAAAAATTGTTTTTATAGAACTTTTTCAAGTGTTTGTGTTTTTATATTGATTAAAAAATATAAGCTTACAAATTAATAATATTCTAATTCAAATTTAACAAGAATATTAAATAAAAAATAAAAAAATTGTACCCCCTAATATAATTTTTTAGTTATGCATCTTCTGTAGTTTCAAATTGTTGGATAACTCAAATTTTATTAGATAATCGATTTAACAAATTTGAAAAATATTATAAAATTAAGTTTCTATAGGTTATTTATGACTTATGTCAACGTATTTCAGATAGTTTTCAAAATGTTGCGTAATTTAAATTTTGTAAATTTTTTCAACTTATTTAAATTTATTTTAAAATTTTAAGGAATAATATAAATATACTACTTACATTAAACATTTTCGTAAGGCAGCAAGTTTATGAAGAAAATAACACTTTTTAGAGTTCCGTTCCTCCGAACGGAACCCTATCACTGAGCATACGACATCGGTCTATCCGTCCGTCCGTCACAAGGCTCTATTTCACAATGTTGTCGAGCGTCTATAATTCACAATTCATTTATTCTGTTTCACAAACGGTAAAAAGTAGCTAGTTTATTGTTCTATACTAAAATAATGATACAATGTTCGTTTGCTATAAAAAATGTCTATAATTTTGTGCAATCAAATAAATTTTAAAATGGCTATTACAACACATTTTTGTGCCTGTAAATAGTTCTAAATTTTAATGAATCACAAAAAATATTTGCAATGAATGAATTGTGAATTATAGACGCTCGACAACAGAGGTCATTAGCGTCTGTAAAGATACAAAGTGTAAACAAAACAAAAGTAAAAACAATAATATAAAAGCAAAATCAAAAGTTGACACACAATAAAATAAAATCGTTATAAGTACAAATAAAATGTGTCATATAATATACAGAAAGATATAAAGAAAAAACCATAAAGGCTGTAAATGAGCCTAAATGTATATAAATAAATAAAATTAAATAAACCGGTCAAGACCGGTTTCTTTTAAAAATCGAAACAGCAGATCGACATTGTCAGGATCATTTCCTAAAACAATCGACAGATCACCTGACAATCCGATCTGCTGTCGTGTGTCCCTAAACTGGACACACTCCATTAAAATGTGCGAGACGGTAACACGAGTGTCACACGTCTCACAAAGGGGCGGGTCCTCCCGAGCCATTAAAAAGCCATGGGTTAGTCTACAGTGACCGATGCGTAGCCGTGTAAGAACCACTTCCTCCCACCTGGAGGGACGGCAAGATGTGAGCCATGGGTCAACTGTAGATTTTATAGCTCTTAACTTATTCTCCTCGACAGCACTCCATTCATTTTTCCAGAGCTGCTGCACGGCTGAAATCAGTACGTTCTTAAGGTCATCACCGATAACGCAAAACACGCTCTGACCGTTATTTGCAGCGTCTTTAGCTGCAGTGTCAGCTAATTCATTGCCAGCGATTCCCATGTGGCCGGGAACCCAACAAAACCGGACAGTGGTTCCACCTCTTTTTAAAGAGTACAATATGTCCTGAATTAAACAAATAAGAGGGTGGCTGGGATAGGAACGCTGCAATGCCTGTAGAGCACTCAAAGAGTCGCTGCAAATAACATATTTGTGCGGACCGTGCACATGTCTCAAAGCCTGCAAAATTGCATATAACTCTGCAGTAAAAATACTGCACTCTTGAGACAACTTGTATCCAAAACTGTCGTTATCGGTGACGAACGCGCAACCAACTCGGTCGAGAGACTTTGAACCATCCGTGTAAACGGAACGGTAGTCTCGATTCCGATCCAGCCATGCCAGGAAAAGCTGGCGATAGAGCTCTGGAGTTGTTGTATTTCGAGGATGAATGGAAAGTGACATGTCGATGACGGGCTCAGGAATTAGCCACGGGGGTACAGAATTACGGCCGACTTTAAGAGTTCTAGGAAGGGCCAACGGAAGTTCATCTAGGAGAAGAGTCAACCTGATACAAAAAAAAAAAAAAAATATTTGCATATATCACTAAAAAGTACGTATCACAAAAGCTTCAATGTAAAAAATTCACTTGAAAAAAATATTAGTAGAAAACACTCGAAAAAATAGTATTTTTGCACGCACAAAACTCGAAACACATTCAAAATTGATTTACAAATTATGTCCGGCTTTATTCGATTCGAAATCATTTCAAAAATGTTCAAAAATTCACTATTTTACTGTTAAATAAATTTATTCAAGACACATGTAAACACAAAATTAGTTTTAAAAATGATAAAAAAATTCAATAACGCATTATCTATTTGACTTGTCCATTGCAAGGCCATATTAAATAATGTAGGTTGAAAAATGAATGAATTTTTATTTCAGTTACGTAATCTATTTTAAACTGCATTTGTAATGCACTAGATTTGTTGTATACAGGGCCGGTCTTAGTTAAATTCAAAATTCAGTGTCACAGCTCGCTCAAAAAATTTTTCTTAAATATTTAAGAAAGCTTTTTTGGTCGAGCGAACACTGAATTTTGAAACCAGAAGAAATGTAATTATTTTTTAGTGAAATAAAAAAATCCTTATATTTAACATAATTTTTTGATCACTATAGTTTTTTATTTATTTTTCAAAATTAAAGGTACTTCGATCTCTTTTTAATTTGTGAATACAGGATTTTAGCTTACCTATATATTTTTCAAAAACAACCGCTCTCTAAGTCATAAAGAAACCAAATATCAGTTGTCATCATTTGTTAAATTTTGAGTAGAAATATGATCGTTTTTCGTTTATTTATTTATTTATTTATTGTAGATTATAGACGCGTCGACATCTAAGGTCATTAGCGTCTTTCAACTACACTAAATAACAACTAACTTAAAACTAAATAACATCACAAAACATCCATGAGCGCAGGTGGGATTCGAACTCACGGCAGTCCAGTCTAGACGTTGCGACGCCAAGCATGCTAACCACTAGGCTATACTGCCCCCGATCGTTTTTCGTCCGCGCCAATGTTAGTTATCAAGTGATGCTGGTACAGACAGACAAAAATTCTGTCTTTTCGTCTTATAAAATACCTATCTACCGAAAAACCAGCAAAAAATAAATTGGACTGTTTTATATATTAATATTAATAATAGCACCGATTTAGGGGGCATCCAATGTTAAAAAAAGTTGAATATGTTTATTTTAACATTTTAACTAAGATTTAACAAGATTTTTAACCGACTTCAAAAAAAGGAGGTTTCTCAATTCGACCGTATATATTTTTTATGTTTTATGTGTGTTCGCGGATAACTTCGTCGTTTATGAACCGATTTTGAAATTTTTTTTTATTTGAAAGGGTATACTTTCAGGTTGGTCCCATAGAAATTTCATCAAAATCGGTTCAGTAGTTCGGCTGATTTTAATAAAAGTAAGTAACGGCGTGTGATTCTTTAAGGTTATAATGTTACTTTTTGACACTAAAAAGTAAAAAATAAAAATCATTTTTAACAAAAAAAAACCTCCTTCAAAAAGGCACTAAAAAGAGGAAAATAATGAAATTTCGAGGTCTGTGCCAATTAAAATATGAAGTCGGTTAAAAAGTATAGTATAGTGATTAATATCTTCTTTTTAACCAACTTCATATTTTAATTGGCACAGACCCCAAAATTTCATTATTTTCCTCTTTTTAGTGCCTTTTTGAAGGAGGTTTTTTTTTGTTAAAAAGTTTTTTATTTTCTAAACGAATTGTATTAAATTGTCTGTCTTAAAAAAGGGGTTCATGCGATTGGTGTTGCTTCTGGTCTAGGGCATGCAATTCGAATATTCGAATATTCGAATATAGCGAATATTCGGCTGCATTTATTATTCGAATAGTAATTCCTATTATTCGAATATATTCGAATTATTTGTTAAGAATAAAAATTGTTTAAAAACGGTTCACGACGGCGCTAAAACATCTTACAAACGCTACACTAGCTCTAAGTTCGCGCTAGGGCGTGGGAGGGGAATCGAAACGGGGCGAGGAAAGTTTTTTTTTGTTAATTATTGCATGTTTATTTGATATAACTACTTACTTACGTTACGTTACGTACGTGTACTTAAATGCTTGATTTACTCTTCGAACGTGCTAATAGACGTATTATTTATTTGTGAAGTATTTTTTTTATAGGGGAGCAATATCCCATACTTTTGTGGTACTAATTAATAAAAATTCGTCTTAGATGCTCATTTAATATTTTTGTTTGAATAGGAAAAACAGAAAGAAAGAATTTTGAATTTTTTTGATTACTTAAATATGTTCATTTGATCTATGGTTCTCGGAAGCTATGTGCGCTCTAAGATTTAGTTGATTTGATCTGAATTTTTACGTAACTAAGTAAAGTAAAAATGATTATTTGATCTCTTTTTAATTAGAAGTAAGCTGCTTTTGTTGTTAAAATATTGATTGGATTTATGGACGTGCAGTAGGCGTGTTGATTTTAAATAATTAAAAGTCATTTATTGAAGTTCCAGTGTTTTTATTATTTTTACCAATTATTCGAATATATTCGAATATATTCGAATATTGGCTAAATTTTGAGCGAATATTCGAATACCTGAAACATCCGAATATTTGCATGCCCTAGAATCTGGTCCCACCAAAGAGGCCCAATGCTTGAGAGGCACCCCTACACTGAAAGAGATTGCTGAAATTCCGCCTATCGTGTTGAATCTACTAAATGAACAGAATATTGAGGCAGGCACTTCCTTAAAGAAATCAACTGTTATACAAATATGAATTGTAAAAATAAAAATATAATAAATATGATTTTTTTTTATAAATTTCATCAGATAATAAAATATCGATAAACAATATTCACTTGATAGATATTAATCCGAATAAAAAAAACATATCGAGTTAAAAAAAATCTTTTCATTAGGCGAGATATTATATTTAAGATTTCCATACGAAATTACTTACATATTTATAATCCTCTTGTATGTATTCTGTCAAAAATATAAACTTACTGATCGGCTGTATTCCTCGTAGTTTGCATGCAAAATATTTTTGAAGTTATACTTCTTTATTTTTGAAGTTATACTCCTTTATTTTAAGTTATACTCCTTTATTTTTGAAGTTATACTGCTTTATTTTTGAAGTTATACTTCTTTATTTTTGAAGTTATACTCCTTTTTTTGAAGTTATACTGCTTTAGCGAGGGTAGTGAATTGGAAATTGGAATGACCTCGAGTCAGAAATTACCGACACAAAAATTTATAAAACGCTGACAGGGATAAAACGACTGTAATGATTTGGATGAAATTTACTGAAAACGAGTTTCGAAGGGCAAAAAATCGATCTAGCTAGGTCTCATCCCAGAAAAAATTAAATTAGGCATTTTAAAATTATAAAAAAATATATTTGTATTTCTCATAACGAGCCGTTTCATTTGATACGTCACATGATGCACTTGAATTTTTTTTTTAATTTCCTAATTTGCCCCCCAAAATCAGAATTAGTTTATTTACGCTATACGTCCGTGATTGGCTCAACTAACTTAATATATGTATTAAATTTCAAATTTTTTCGTCCAGTACATTCGCGAAGAAAATCAACTGTGACAGACGGACATACAGACACGAGAGTTCCGTTTTCTCACTGGATGTACGGGACCCTAAAAACATATAGAACCGGTGATATTTATTTATTTATTGTAGATTATAGACGCGTCGACAACTTAGGTCATTAGCATCTTAAATTACTTTATAAATAACAACTAACTTAAAACTAAATAACATCACAAAACATCCATGAGCGCAGGTGGGATTCGAACCCACGACAGTCTAGTTTAGAGGCTGGTAATTGTGTTTTAAAGACCACCAACAGCTAAGGTTATTTGGGCCTAGCACCAATTCATATTTTCAATTCATTATTTTTTTTTTTAATAATAAATTGAAAATCGAATTGACACTTTTACCAGCTTTTGGGCTAGAACCCGTGAACTGGGGACTTGTAATAGAGGAACCATAGCAACGCCATGTAAACAACAGCGCCGCTACACTCTCGGCTATTCTTAAGCCCTCTAGAGGCTGGTACTAAGTACACTATCCACTAGGCTACACTGCCCTATTTCGAAATTTATAGCGTCTTAAATTACATTAAATAACAACTAACTTAAAACTAAATAACATCACAAAACATCCATGAGCGCAGGTGAGATTCGAACCCACGAGAGTCTAGTCTAGAGGCTAGTACCAAGTACTATTCACTAGACTACACTGCCCTAAGGAGAATTGGTGATAAATGAGTGCGTTGTGTGAGTCGAGAATTGACTTTTATTGTGCATACAATCTCTAGTATCATAATATAATAGTGGAAAAAGAGAATATAAAAAAAGTGCCTAAACCCCGATCACATCGGCTTTGGCGGCTGACCGGCTGGCATCGGCCAAGTCCGCTGGGTGACCACAGCTGACTTCAGATCAGTTTTGAACACATTACACTTATGATATGCGAGGTGGGCGTCTTATGAGCAGGACATTTAAACAGAATGAAATGCCGACCGTACGGCGGTGCCTTTGATCTTACTAATGCCTGTTTTCATCAGTCAGATATTACACCCGATAGCGCGGCACACTATTATACAAGAGCGGACAATGTATTAATATGAAGTTGGAGGCGGATGATGATCGACCGGTTTGCGATGATATCGATCTTTGGTATCGATTGATTGCATGTTCACACTTTTATCAGATAAACTATTTTATTAAACGACGAGTCAAATGTGGGAGGTTAAGGTTTTGTTGGAAATTAAGATTTTATATTCTACGGTGCAATACCTCGAGCTATTTAAAATTATAAATGCTTATGACCTGAATGGGGTATATGCATAAAAATTGTTTTTTTTTCGTTATATTAATAGAGCAGTAAGTTCTGAACAAAATGACACATCAATTACTTCATTCTGATTTCAAATAAGCTCAAAAATAAGCTTTGAAATATCTATGTAAACCCCGCCCGCTAAAAAGCGTTTTTGCTCGTGACGTCATGATACAGTATAGAGGACGTGCGTTTATGTTATCTACAAATCCTTCAATGTTTCTCAGATTTTAAATTGACGTATGTTTTCGTGCTACGAAATAAAAATTAGATAAAAAAAATTATGAATATACCCTATTGCCGAGCGTTTATAATCTACGATGGCCGAGCGTGTTGCAGTGCTGTTGTTTACATGGCGTTGCTATGGTTCCTCTATTACAAGTCCCTCAGTTCCCGGGTTCTAGCCCGAGAGCTGGTAAAAGTGTCAATTGGATTTTCAATTTATTATTAAAAAAAATAATGAATTGAAAATATGAGTTGGCGCTAGGCCCAAATAACCTTAGCTGTTGGTGGTCTTTAAAACACAATTTAACACAATTTTTTAGTTTTATATGAATCCCCTATATCCCAGCACTAATCTCAAGTGAATTTTATTTTTAACCGACTTCAACAAAAGAAGGAGGTTCTCAATTCGATCAGTATGTTTTTTATTTAAATTTACCGATTATTCACGAATGACTGCTCCGATTTACAAGGATCTTCATTAGATCTTAAAGACCACAGCCTACTACAAAATAGTAAATGTTCTCAATGTGATTTTCCCTATGTTCGGTAAAACCGTTTATACAGCCTGTAGATACAAGACTTTAAATTCATCTATAAAAAAAAATAACTTCACGAAAGTTTTTTTACGGAAATGAGTTTTGAAATGTGTATCTTCTAAACGCTTTGATTTGCCGCTTTGGAAAAATATTGATTATTCACGAAATACCTGTTGATTCCACGTAGCTCATGGCTTACAACACTTTGGGCCTGGACACACACAAACACACACATCAACAAACACACACACACGCACACCGTTGCATGCATACAGACCTATATAATATAGCGTATAACTAAAAAAACTTAGAACATTATTTTATTGCTTGCCAACAGCTACGCCCGGCGTTGTCCGTGAGTCCCATGATTCCCAGGATAATCTCTACATAGTATAAAATGAAGTCGCTTTCCGCGTCTGTCTGTCTGTATAACCGCTAACTCCTCCTAAACCACGCAACGGATTTTGATGCGGTTTTCACCATCAGTTAGATAATTTTTCACGGAAGGTTTATATATATAGCAAACGAGCGAAGCGAGTGACTAATGTATTGCACCCGGGTTTTCTTAGCGAAGCCGGACAGTGCTGCTATTCTCTATAAGTACAACAGTGGAAACAAAATTCAATACGGTCCAGCAGTTTTTGAGTTTATCGTGAACGTAAATGAGATTTTACCTCAGAACAGAGACAGATAGAAGAAGCATATCACAGCTTGTAGGTATGTATACAACTGAAGAGCCGGATCGTTAAGACTGTATAGCCGCGGATACGCATCTGAGTACGGCTATTTGGTGTCACATGATCCTCGAACACGCATTTTAAGGATACGGATCTTGACTTTTCTTAGAGTACGCTTTGGCTTTATTGTAACATCCAGGCACACAACACGCACACCGTTTTTAACATTGGAAATGTTTCTGTCCGTATATGGGGGCAGAGTTACGAGTTTTCGTTCAAGGCCAAAAGACAACGGTGAGGAGCAATCATGCAAAATTGAATCTGAAGTGCAATTTTTTCGAACTGTGTTTTCATATCATGTACCTAGTCACATATGAGAGGTATTTGCGACGATCTGCGGTGTTACTTTGAGCAAATGTTAATAGATACTGTAGAAAGATCCATTTAAAAGTTAAGCAATGAAGCAAAAGTGAACGCGTATACGTATACGGATACGGATAATAGGGTTATTCCCTCGGACAACAGCGTAAACGGATCGCATCTGATACCGGCACATCACTTGTGTGTATCAACTGAAACCAGTTAGACGTGCGGGTCCATGTTTCATATGAGTCGCTGTTCACGTCATTTCCACACCTGCTCCTCGATGCGCTTGCAAGCGATTGCCCGCACACATCTCGTCGACATTTTTTTTCAATAAAACACAAATTTATCAAATAGAGTAATTAACACTACGGAATACAATCAACGAATGATCATAATGTACCTGACAGGTCGTACTTTAGTGTATAGTTGCAGCTTCACAAGCGACGTGATATATGCTGTTCTATAGCTATTTCTGTTCTGAGGGTTACATAATATAAGCTGTTTGAGTTGGCGATGCCCCCATGACAAGTTTCACTTGTGCACCGTCGTGGTTTCATAAAACCGCTCCCTATTTTTTTTTATTAACTTTACTTGTTAGTTAATTAGGCTAAAATCTTGTAATCAAATTTTGACCCACTTCCATGATCGACTTGAAATTTTGCACTCGTAGGTGACAATACAATATTTTCATATCTCCGACCTGGTGATAAAGAGAGGGTATCTATCAGAACCTCTAGATAGTGAACAGAAAAGCTTATAAAAACACATTTTCTTCTTCAGCTGCAAGCTTTTTTTTATTCAATTAAATTTTATGAATATTAAAAATGTGAATTCATTTTCAATCTGACCGATTTCTCTGAACGTATATTATGTAAATCAGGATTTAGATTTAGGCAAAATGATTAATCACGAAAAAGAGACCCCACACTGCGTGCATATAATTGAGAATCGACTGTATTATATACAACATCTTGCTATAGTTTTATAATAAATACCAAATAAAATTAAAGAGACGTGTTTTTTTGATTGCGTTTGTCACTTTATGTGTCATTAATGAAAAAAGGAATCATATTTATTATGTTTGACATTTATTTCATATTAATTTACTTTAAATTATTAAACTAACATGACATCGAACTGTTACTTATACTGACTTTATAGCTAGACTTGACCGAGAAGACAATTCTATACAATAATATTATAAACTAGTTTTTGCCAACGGCTTCGCTCCCGTGTACGCAAATTCGTTTAATAGGAAGCCTAGCTTCTAAACAGTACCTACGTTATGTACAGGATGTATCTTCAAAAATAATTTGTATAGTCCAGCAGTCAGGTAGGTACTTGAAGTTAATGAAATTTTGGTATGTTGTTTGTGGGTACTCTGTGGAGTAGAATCTGAGTTTTCGACCTCGAGGACCCTGTGCTAACGTGGGGGGAGCCGAAAAACCACGAAATTTTACCACCTTTTTTGCTTTTTTCGAAATCTCTCAGAAACGGTCGACTTAAGCAATTCTTTCATTATGTAATGTTTTAAAGAGGATTACATTTCCTACAATTTTCATTCCTACAACTTTTCTGTGGTACTAATGGTAAGCGCGATGCAGCTTCTTGAAAATCACCCGCTCGGCTTTTTGCAACCTTGGTAACCAATGTGTAACCAAGGTTACAAAAAGCCGAGCGGATGATTTTCGGAATACTTTCCAGGTAACTCCCTTCATTTATTACCTGCCGCTTGGACTAGTAGCAAACCTAAAGTAAAAAAGAACAACGAATTTTTTGCTATCGGAGAGATTTTTTTGTATTATTTTTTGTACCCCACTGTATATTAAGTTTTTTTCGTTTTTACTACCTTTCTTTTAATATAATAATAAAAAGTAGAGATTTTTTATATTCAAGTAATGACTCAAAAGTCAACATAATTAGATTTATAAGGTGCTAATTTTTAAATAATTGCTTAACGAAAAAACTGCAATTACTGCCTAAATTATCTTTTGGTAAATATGTACAGTAATTACATACGCTAGAAGCAATGTTTTGAGACTTGAAATTGTTGCAAACGACGCTTGTGTCAATCAATATACAAATTGTGACAGACGGATGGACGGACAGACATCGTAAGGCTCAGTAATTATTTTAGGAAAAATATCTTCGAATAAAAGTTTTAGAACATAAAATTATGCATCTAAATCATTAAACAAAATTAATTTTGCATGCTTTGTAACGGCAGAAATTTGATATGAAAATGTCAAAATTACCTCAAAAACAGATAGCGATAGCCATGGAACTTAAACAAAATGATGACGTTTTAGCTGTCAGAATAATTTCTAATCATTTTGTTCAAATTCCATGGCTGTCGCCGTTTTTGAGGTAATTTTGACATTTTCATATCAAATTTCTGCTGTTACAAAGCATGCAAAAATAATTTTGTTTAATGATTTAGATGCAAAATTTTATGTTCTAAAACTTTTATTCGAAGATATTTTTCCTAAAGTAATTAGGGGAGCAGGAAATCGCAAAAGTTTGATTTTACGGGTTAAATCCCTATTACCCGCAAAACGATTCAGCATCCTGTAAATTTTATTTGCATTCATTAATTAAATATAAGTATCTGTTTCCGTCGGGATTTCAAATTTAAAAAAAATCAATAAATTTACGACCAATTCAATAAACAATTATATTTAAAAAAAATCTACGTTTCGGCGAACGTGGTGGCCCTTTTCAAGAATATACGAATGTCAAAGAAAATAAAAATTAGAAAAATTTTCATTCAATTTGTCTTAACTTTCTAATTTTTGTGTTTTCTTTCCATGACAACGAATGCAATTATTTGTGTTTAACGGTATTCACCGTCTCTCTGTACCCGCGATACAGACATACCAATTTTTTTAAAATATTCGTCTGATATTTTATTATTGTAATTGAAAATTCAAAATTGCCTTTTAAAATTAACCGGCAAATTTTATATTTCAAGAAACGTTGCCATGCTGTTAAGAAAATACACTGTGAGCTAATTATTTTTATATAACACATGCACGCTTTTAGTGTTTTTTCGTATCAGTTTTGCGGACTTTAACTGGCCGTTTATTGACAAGTGACGTCATGATCCATTATGAAACGCTTTTCGATGAATAATGGAAAAACATTTGAAAAACCCGTTATCTAATGAACATTTTGTACCTCTTTTCGGTGTTATAAATGAAATATGGTTACTATGATAACGAAGTGATTAAATATTGTATCGAGCCCAATGTTTTTATTATGAGATGTACTTCTGTCAGTGACATAAAATTATTCAATTAAAGTCTAAAACCATGCATGTGTTATATAAAGTATAGTGTGCAACACGTATGCTAAATATTTATGCGTCAGGCGCGATGTTTTCAGCACTCGTATTCGGTTTGCGATGCTCACTCGCCAAGGCTTGTGAGCGCTCTCCTACTACTCGTGCTGAAAACATCGCGCCTGACGCATAAAGATGTATTTAGCATACTAGTCACACAATATACTATTACTGTACCATTAGTCAACAATATTTTGCATTAGTCATTCCTAAAAAAATATTTTTTGCACGTGCTTGTACAATAGTGTTCACAAGACATTTCAGTTTTTTTTATTCGATTACATAAACAAGTTTTCTTGTAGATTGTAAGACAGAATCTCACAATATTTTTAAAAGATTTTGTTGAATATTCGATACTTACTACCGAAAAAAAGAAAGAATAATACTTTGTCGTCTTTTGGGTACAGTAAAATCTCTTGAAGCAAATATATTCCACAGTTGGCTACCTCTCTTTAACGGACAGTATCGGATCGATTCGGCACAGAATCGTGTTTTTTTTTGTTTTTAGGGTTTCGGTACCATATCTACTGAATGAATTGTAGATTATAGACGCTCGACAACAAAGGTCATTAGCGTCTCCATATCTACTAAAATGGTAATTAACGGAACCCTTAGTTTATTTATTGTAGATTATAGACGCGTCGACATCTCAGATCATTAGCGTCTGTCAACTACACTAAATAACAACTTTCTTAAAACTAAATAACATCACGAAACATCTATGAGCGCAACTGGGATTCGAACCCACGACAGTCTAGTTTAGAGGCTGCGGTATCAAGTACTCTATCCACTAGGCTATACCATCCTCAGAACCCTGCCGACTGCCGGTTTTTATCAGACCTGTAACTTCTAAACAGACAGCCGTAAGAAGTTGAAATTTGGTATGCAGATAGAGCGATGAGTTCCTTAAATATTTCAGGAGTCGTTTTACAAAAAAGATGTTTTCAACCTGCGTTGCAAATTTTTTTGCATATCTGGAGACCTCTTCCCAAATGGATAAATATTCAGTATGAGGTCTGCAGGTATGCAAAAAAAATTAGACAATGATAATTGTAAATGATTGATATTTTTGTATAAATTTCATCAAGTAGTGTTGAAGCGTATTCGAGATACTGACCACCACTAAATGATAAAAAAAACTGAATCAGTCTACCACCCATGGTTGATTTTTCCCATCATATTATTTCTGTTAAATTCACTTGTAAAATTTTATTAGTGAGTTTAAATATTAAATATTAAATATTAAAATATTCTGTCTTCTAAAAGGCATATTTTTTTAATTATTTAATTTACGACAAAAAGTGTCTGTAGTGAAGTTGTAGAAAATTCGATTCTAAACAAAAAACCTCTCTACAAATTTTCTGTAAGATGTACCGTTACGGAGATACAGTGCAAAACCTGTTGGAATCCCTTTTTCAAGATGGCGGTCAAATGGAATAGCCGCCGACTCCGTAAAACTTAACTTTAGACTTACACCGGCTCCTCCTATGCAACGGAATAAAACCTTTTATGCCCCAAAATGCAAACTTAGCTTAAAAAAATGTAACATTTCAATGGACTAGTTGTCCAGATTCCAGAAGACTTTTTATATTTTATGATCGCGGCGGTTTCACTGTTGTTATCATAAAAAAAATAACAAAATTACGTACCTTTTGATGTGTCAAATATTGGTAGGCATCTAATTTCAAATTTTAAACTAACGACAAATTTTAATCGAATTCCAGTAAATATCAATTCTGTTGAAAAATTGAAAAATCAACGTGTCAACAATCTACAAATTTGAATAATTAAGTGTCAGTATTTTATCAAAAAATGATCTGTGCCTACTTAAAAAATGAAAATAATAATATTCTTGGTTCTAAAAAAAATCCGTTTGAATCAGATTATAAAATTATTAATAAAATGAATTAGAAAATGTCTAATAAATAACGGTTGTAAAAAAAATAATACGAATGCAAAAGTTTAAAACTATTTTAGGAATTAACTAAAAAGGAAATGAATGTGTAATAAAAATACGTTTAAAAATGAATATAAATTATTTAGATGTCTAATAAAATTAACACTTTTCATACGATACGTTCCGCGCTTTTAAACAATAATAATAAACGACATTATGTTTCAAAGTAAATGAGGAAAAAAATATAAACATAAAATATATAAAATATATTATATCTCTCTCGTCACGAGGCAAATCTGTTTACGTTCAAGTATTTTTTTTTAAGTTATATTCTTTATAGACCGAGAGCTAGTGTCAATTTCCAGGTGTTATTTATTCAAGGCCTTATTTTTGTGAAGATGTTGAGGGAGGCATATTAAAGTGCCCTGAGTAAGGGATTTTGCTAGATAGCGATATGGGAGGGATGCATACCGCTCCCAACATGTAACAAAAAAAATATGGTCACAATTATTATTGCTTCAAGGCTGAAATTGTTTGTATAGCTTGTCGGTGACCCAATAATAGCATTATAATATTTGCAGACCGATTGGTTAGTATTAAAGGGGCAGATCACCCTAAACGTGTCATGTACCCGACGAAATTTATATTATTAGTTCAAGGTTCAAATTTTAATATGTTGTTACGGCGGCTGTTTTAAACATAAATTTCAATTTGCAGAACAAAATGTCGGTATTAAAAAAATATATTAAAATTTTGACATAATCGGTTTTGCCTTTTGGCCATTAGGTATAATATTCTACTTAGTTTGTTCGGTGCTTCACAATAAATAGGTAGCGTGTTAATTGTCCAAATGAGTGGATCCACCCAACTGCTTAAGGTTTCGGTAATTTAGTTCAGAGGCGGTCACAAAAAATGCCAATAATTAATTTTATAAAAAAATTCGACTGATGACCAATCCTAAACTTCCCACCTAGTAAATATTTGCAAAAAATAAACACTCTTTTTTTATTCTTTGAAAAAAAGCATGGCGCTCTTTTTTGTTTGGTGATCTACTGATGGCTAGTAATATAGCAAAAATCATGGTTACCTTGATTTACGAACAATTTTCATTTTTTAGTAAAATATTTTTTTTCTCGAAAACTATACATTTAGAGAAAAAAAAAATTTAGATTTTTTTCATATTATAACATTTAATTCATTTATATTTTTTTTACCTATGTTAATACGTGCAGACATTGAGAACGCTTTTTTTAATATCTCAGGATCCACTGAACCGATTTGACTCAAAATCTAATCAGATCTAAGTTAAAGGCTGATAAACACAATAGAACAATCGGCATGGCCGTATGTTGTTTCGTTTGTACGATATCGAGAAGCTCTCAATGAATCTCTTTAAGAAGGAATCCTTTAGTTTTAATCATCTATTGATGATGCTACCATAATATGGTTAGAGAAACACCAAAAGTGCTCGTGTTTTGGTTAGTGTTGCCGTCTAGACAAGACAAGACAAGACTTTCAAAGACTTGTCTTGTCTTGAAATATCAAGACAAGACTTCACTTAAGTCTTGTCTTGAAATATCTTCACTAAGTCTAGATTAAAAAACTCTTGTTTTGTCTAATATCAAGACTTTAGATTATTTTCAAGAGTCTAGATTAACCGAGTGGTTTACTTTACGTGCTACTACTTAGTTTATCTAGACTCTTGAAAATTGTCTAGAGTTTTGGCAAGCGTCTTGATCTAGCTAAAGAAAGTCTTGTTTTGTCTAATATTAAGACTCTAGATTATTTTCAAGAGTCTAGAGTAACCGAGTGGTTTACTTTACCTATTATTACTTAGTTTATCTAGACTCTTGAAAATTGTCTAGAGTTTTGGCAAGAGTCTTGATCTAGATAAAGCAAGTCTTGTTTTGTCTTGAAAATTTCTAGACAATACTTTTGCAAGTCTTGTCTTGAAAATCTAGACAAGACAAGAGTCTTGAAAGTCTAGATCTAGACGGCAACAACTACTTAGTTTATCTAGACTCTTGAAAATTGTCTAGAGTTTTGGCAAGAGTCTTGATCTAGATAAAGCAATGTCTTGTCTTGAAAATTTCTAGACAATACTTTTGCAAGTCTTGTTTTGAAAATCTAGACAAGACAAGATAAGAGTCTAGAAAGTCTAGAACTAGGTTTGGTGGAAACTGTTTTTAATATTAAGAAGCAAGTCATTGTTAGATGGTAAGACGTGGCACGCCTATGGACGGTGATTTGATGATGGTTAAAGAATTACAAGAAGGTGTTTTTAAGCAATTAGACACAGTATAGGATGGGATTCATTATATATTTTTTTCATAATGACTTTCGGACCGGGGTGTAAAATAAGTGCGGAGATTGCTGTTGAGAATAAACAGTTGACTGCACATGCCTTTGATCACTGAAGTAATCACACTTAACACTGGTAGCCGTGTTTTGTTTGGATTCTCACTTGTTTCTATTAACAGTTTATACCTAATTATCTCTTAAGACATGCGCATATTATTATTTTTTATTTGTTCAATGGTTCGGTGTTGATTTAATAACTTCATTTCGGTGCGTTTGACTGAACGAATAATTGACTGATCGCGGGTTCGATTTCTGGTTGAAATATTACGCAGTTTTTTTTAAAAACTTTCTCAGTTGGTACGTCCTCGAAGTATTATTCAATGATTCATTAATTAATCCAATACCAGATACCATTTCTCCATAAAATTATGGAGAATTGCTTTTGAATTGAGTGAATCACGGGTTCGATTTCGGGTCGAATTATCACGAGAGATATTTTTTTTAAGTTGTCTCATTTAGTAGGTCTTCAAAGTGTTATTGAAGGATGTTTTTATGGAGAAATGTTAATTGGAATTAATGATTTGCGGGTTCGATTTCTGGTTGAAATATATTACGCGGGTTTTTTTTAGTGCTCTATCAATTGGTATAGGTTCTCAAAGTACTATTTAATTATGATTTTATGGAGGAATGTTAAAAGAATCGCGGATTCAATTTTTGATCGAAATATTACGCGGGATTAGTTTTTGAAGATCTCTCTGCATTTGGTAGGTCCTCAAAGTGTCATTCAACGATTATTTTCAGAAGTAATGTTATCTGGGCGTTGGATGTATTGCATCGCGGGTTCGATTTCCGATCGAATTATTACGAGATTTTTTTAAAGTTATCTCATTTGATAGGTCCACAAACTGTTATTCATTGATGATTTTATAGAGAAATTATATCTAGTGTTGGATTTAATCATCCGTGGGTCCGATTTCGGGTTGAAATATTTCTCGAGGTTTTAGCTACCTATATTATTTAGTAGGTTCGTCAGCTATTTCGGGAGTTCACGACGAAATTCTGTAAACATGTATTTCGGATTTCGGAGCCTTTGAATAAAGGAATATTTGGAGTGTGTTGGGTTCGACTTCTGATCGAAATATTGTACCAAGTGTTTTAATTTGACCGTTTGATATTTCATGCTGTTAGTTTGTTCCGTCATTAAGGCAAACCTTCTTTGAATCTAGTTCGGACGATGTATCCCCCTTTTTACCCCTCATGCGTTTAGCGGAACAAACAAAGAGAATTTTGTTTGTTCCGCGGTTAGGGACAAATGTGTGGACAAATTGCAACGAAATATGGCAGAGACATTCTTTGAATCTTAGCCGACGAACCTTATTTAAACGGGTTTGCTATAAAAACATTTTTCGTGGTTTGGGGTGATTAAAAAATTCCTAAATGCGGACAAAGATGAGAAAACACCCAAATCAAGATGTATCTTCAAAATTTTGGCCGAACGACGTATATAAAAGGTTTTGCGATAAAAAGAGCTCTCGTGATTTGGGATAATCAAAAAAATCCTAAATGCAGAAAGTGATGAGAAAACACGCAAATCACTATATGTATCCATAAAGTGACCATCCGTCCCGATTTAGACGGGACAGTCCCGATTTTGAGCCACGAGTCCCGATTCAACAAGCGTCCCGCTTTTGTCCCGTTTTCATTAAATCACGTGCATTAAGAATGTTTATTTTTTGTCATTAGAGATTTTTACCCACTTAAAGTATTTTATTTATCAATAATTATATAATTGATACCTACCTTAAAAAATAAATAATATTTAAAATAAAAATATTAGCGAGTTTTTGGGGGTTTCTAGCTAGTTTTTTGGGGTTTCTAGCTAGTTTTTGGGGATTTCTAGCGAGTTTTTGGGGGTTTCTAACGAGTTTTTGGGGGTTTCTAGCGAGTTTTTGGGGGTTTCTAGAGAGTTTTTGGGGGGTTTCTAGCGATTTTTTGGGGGTTTCTAGCGAGTTTTTGGGGGTTTCTAGCGAGTTTTTGGGGGTTTCTAGCGAGTATATGGGGGTTTCTAGCGAGTTTTTGGGGGTTTCTAGCGAGTTTTTAGGGGTTTCTAGCGAGTTTTTGAGGATTTCTAGCGAGTTTTTGGGGGTTTCTAGCGAGTTTTTGGGGATTTCTAGCGAGTTTTTGGGGGTTTCTAGCGCGTTTAAGGCTTTTTTGGGCGTGGAACCTAACGGTTGCCTGCGCAGGATTTTTACAGACCTTGTCCCGCTTCTTGATATTCAGGATTTGGTCACTTTATGTATCCATAAACTTGTTGCTCAAATTAATCTTACCAATAATTTTTTTTACTCTGAAAAACGTAATTTAGTCATTGCTAATATTTTGTTTAAAGTGTTTTATAAAAAAAATATTTAACTCCAAAATTTATGATTGTGTATTTTTTTTATTGTAAGTTTGTAAGTATTTTGGCTTACCCAGAGTAATATGTATATTATTACCCTCGCTGGATAATTTATTGAACATAAAAATTAGTCTACTTAAATTCCGATACTGAACTCGAAGTACAGGTTTACTTTTTTAGACCACTCAGCGGTGAAATGTTTCAAAAGAACACTGCAAATTCTTCCATAATAAATACATATTATCCGTACAATCTACATGACTTGAAACACACGTCCAGTGTATAATATACAGACTGTTCGAAAACACCGGACCCGATACGTTATCTTATACTATAATAGTCCGACCGAAGATTTGGCCACCTTCGGTCAAAAATTAAACCTTCGACAGAAATGGATATGTATCGTGAATACCGTTAAACAAACAATAATTGTGTCGAAAATTCACACATTTTTATTTTTCACATTAGCATGTCTACATTTAGAAATGTTTATTTTCACATATTTAAATAGTTAAATTAGTGCTCTAATAAATTGTAGAAACGGTTTTTGAAAATATCGGATCGTTTTGAAAATACACGCGGTTTAGTAAATGGGCGGTCGGTTGGTGTGGATTTTTCGATGCCGGTAACTATATATACGGATGCTGGAGTTTCGCTTATACATGAAAAACTGTGTTAACCACTTCCCCTGTTTCCGTAACAGCTTTCGAAAGTGCCACCCCAGTATGAAACGACGTTGTTCACGTCAAAAACTAGCTCGGACGTTTACCAGGTTGGTGTTTAGGACATTGTTCACGTCAAAAACTAGCTCGGACGTTTACCAGGTTGGTGTTTAGACATTGTTCACGTCAAAAACTAGCTCGGACGTTTACCAGGTTGGTGTTAGACATTGTTCACGTCAAAAACTAGCTCGGACGTTTACCAGGTTGGTGTTTAGACATTGTTCACGTCAAAAACTAGCTCGGACGTTTACCAGGTTGGTGTTTAAGGAATAACTGTTATTGATACGCGATTAAACAAACAGCCTGTATATACCTACATGAAAGTAAAAATTATCAATCATCAAATTATTTGCAAGCGCACTCTGTTATAAAAAAGTAATTTCCAATGAACCTATAAATTATGTTAGTGTACCTACACGCGGACATGCGCGGTAACTGAAACGTTTTTGTAGATAAATATATGACTTCTATCTGTGCGTGTACCGCAGGGATGGACAAAACTAGAATGAACTTGGACACCCTTTTCCAACAATAAACACAAGTGTGTAGAAATCATCTAAAGGACAAGTTAAAAAAACATATAACTATATGGACGTAAACCTATCTTGCGGTCGACCGAAGCGCCATCCTACGCGATGGTTGTAAACTATGGGCAAAGACAGACACGGCGATTTTAATCGAAGCGTTTACCGAGTCGGTTCCCAAGTCGATAGGTCATTGTGTAAAACACACACAGCTGTTTCAAAACCGCCGTACGAAACGCACCGAACGGTACAGCTGTGTGTGTATTTAACACTATTATGCTATATTAAACGAGCTATCAACTTGGAAACCGACTCGTTAAACGCTTCGGTTCAAACCACCGTGTCTGTCTTTGCCATGACCACGGCCCACCTTAAACTGTCTTAGCCCACCTTGGCATAATCCCCAATTTCTAGGTTATCTTTTAAATATGTTTTAACCCTCGAAATTTCTACAATTTTTCTTGTCAAATTTTATCGAGCACTGAAATTTTGGGAATAAATGTCATTGGCCCATCTTCAGATCACCATGGCCCACCCTGACAAAAAACCCTAGCGCCGATACTGATCATGGCACGAATTCTACTCGCACTTGACCGGTTTTTCGGATGCGAGTCGGTGAGTAAGTGTTAACGATTGAAGTTTATTATATTTATCGAGATGAAATGTAGGTATCAGCATATACATATATTACGTATGTGTACGTCTTCGGAATCAGAGCTAAAGATAGGTTATGAAAGAACATTTAAAATAATAACCTCTCTGTGATGACTACCTTCAAACTGATTGTTTAAAATCATACTAAAATACCATATCTCAAAACATAATTGCTTAATAACATAGAATTTTCTAACATTAGTGTAAATAGGTATCTAATTTTTCTTTTTTTATATCGACCACAAAAACATTCTATACGATTTCTATATAGATTGAAATGTCACTGTTTTTCTACATTTTTAATTTACTTTTTAATCTGTTACTCTTCTGGTTCGATCAACGAATCTCAGAGATCCTGATGATGCTAACATGGTTAGCGAAACGTACGTCGAGAAAAAAGTGTTTTTTTGTTTTGTGGAATCCGTTCAAGTGTGTAAGAGCTTTCACGGCCGGCGTTGTTCCAATTCTTCATAGATTCCGAGCTTGTAGGCCGTAGTCCGATGTTATTTCCACCTGACGTTTCGTCTAACTGCGGTAGACATTTTCAAAGACGATGTGGCAGCGGGCGAAGTGTCCTCCTTGGCAGCTCACAGGTAAGTGTGTCCTCCCTTCTTTTATGCTAAGTGCCAGTGTGTTCTCTGTTCGGTCGTAGTCCTCCGTCCTTCTATGATTGGTCATTTGTGTTGTGTGCAGTAGTAGAATGCGTGAGTTCTCTGCTCGGTCGTATTCCGTCCTTTTGCGATTGGTCATTGGTTTTGTATGTCGTAGTGCTGGTGTCCAGGTGTTATTGGGATTCAGGCTTTCAACTTTTCGGTTGAAATTCTGTTTGTGTTTTTGTATTTCTATGGAGTCCCTACTTGTGAGCCGCCAAGGAGAACACTTCGACCGCTGCCACATCGCCTTTGAAAATGTCTAGACGAAGCGACAGGTATAGAAATACCATCGGACCACGCCCTACAAGCTCGGTAACTATGAAGATTTGGAACTTGGTAATCTGTATTCTGATTCAGACAAAATCAGTCTAACGTTAAAAGAAACTGTAAGAGCGATTACTCGAATTTTCAGACAAAAATATACCTATCCAGGTGTGCAAGCTTTCAGGGCCGGCATTGTTCCAAGTCTTCATGGTTTTCGGGCTTGATGGCCGTGGTCCGGTGGTCTTTCTACCTGACGTTTCGTCTACAACTGCGGTAGACATTCTCAAAGGCGATGTGGGAGCGGTCGAAGTGTCCTCCTTGGCGGCTCAAAGGTCAGAGAACACACTGGTACTAGGCATAAAAGAAGGGAGGACACCAGTCACTCACACACTGACCTGTGAGCCGCCAAGGAGGACACTTCGACCGCTGCCACATCGCCTTTGAGAATGTCTACCGCAGTTGTAGACGAAACGTCAGGTAGAAATACCACCGGACCACGGCCTACAAGCTCGGAAACCATGAAAACTTGGAAAAATATACCTATTTTCTACTGGTACTGCTCGCGTTGTAATGTCAATTTTGACAGGAACCCAAGCGTTGCCGACGCTAATGACCTCTGTTGTCGAGCGTCTATAATTTACAATTCCAAGCGTTGCCTACCCAAATATTTGGTTCCCGAGGTCTAGAGTCCGAGACCGTAGCACGTCGTTTGTGATTAAATAGAGAAAGATTGCAAATTCAAAACGTTTTGACCCTTTCTATTTTCGGATTCACCCAATAATTTCCATTTATAAGAAAATAAACCCACATGCCAGATTTTTCCTTTCAAATCAAATGCTATATGAAACTGCGTACGCTAAAAAAATCTAATTTCACAGTAAATTTGATCAATTCTAATTGAATTAAAGTACGCACACATACAGTTTTTAGGTCATGTAGGTTATCTGTGACCCAAAGACAAAAACGATTATGGCAAAATTAAGATTAATGATACATTGCCGGATTTAGAGTTGTAAAGACCCCTAAGTAGCCGAATCTGTTGAGCGACCCTCTATTTATAACCGACTTCAATAAAGGAGCGAGGTTCTCAAGTCAACTGATTTTTTGATGTGAAACATCTTATGTCGGGCTGTGAACAGCCGCGTGAGGGGAAATATGCAACGAAATGTTTGGTCCGCTCCTTCGCTGCTGTTCTCCCCACCACTGCGGCACTCTCTCTCTCTTTTGGCTCAGGCGTGCACTGTAACACACGCGGTGTTACAGTGCAGTATATAGGATTACGTCAGCATAACAGTTAGTTGCTGCTTTTGAAAAAATATATACTACTACATAGAAAATACCACCGAGTTCAATAACGTTTTCTTTGATGTTTCACATCTGTCGGGGGTCCCAAGACCCACACCCTTTTTTTATGTATGTTACCTCATTTCGCCTGCATTTGCAAATCGACTTTGATGATTCTTTTTTTATTTAATGGGGCATACCTTCAGAGTGGTCCTACATTAATTTTAACTAGATCGGTTCGAGTGTCTATAATTTACAATTCAATTCAACTAAATCGGTTCAGTAGTTTACTAACTTATTACAATGAACCTGGTTTAGTTATTCTGGCGAAATTTGCTTTTTACAAAAGATACAAAAAACTTTGTATTAAAGTATCTACATAAAAGATACATTGTAGATTTATTATCTAAGATACTTTTTACCGATACAGATACTCTAAAAGTCTAAAGTAAAGCATCTAAGATATTTAAGTATATCCAAGTTACCTTTCAAAGTAATATAAGATAAACATTTATTCATTAAATGCCAAAAATTGGCTTAGAAGAAGTCATTTAATAATAAAGATACAAAGTATTCAAAGTAACTAAGATATTTCAAAAGTATCTTAGGTACCAGATACTGTTGAGAAGTATCTTAATTTTCGAACGGATACAATGAAACGTATCTAAGATACAAAACCGTATTTTAAATACAAGTTATTTACCAGCTCTCATCTCAGATTGGTATAGTCGGGCCGCTTAACAGATGGAGTGATCACGTGAAAAGCACAGAAATAGCTTGCGCGGTAGGCGTGGCCTTCGCATATATCTTCGTTCCCGATCAAGCAACCAATCAGATACTTTGCACGCGGTGATCACGCAGCGATCATGCGTTTTCATTGCTCCATCTGTTAAGCGGCCCGACTATAATACTTCTTACAGAGGGCAGTATAGCCTAGTGGTTAGCATGTTTGGTGCCGCAACCTCTAGACTGGACTGCCGTGGGTTCGAATCCCGCCTGCGCTCATGGATGTTTTGTGGTGTTATTTGGTTTAAAGTTAGTTGTTATTTAGTGTAGTTGAAAGACTCTAATGTCCTGAAATGTCGACACGTCTATAATCTACAATAAATAAATAAATACTTCTTAAGACAATGGAAGTTTTGGTGTCCTGATTGGCAACTGCTAAAGATACAGAAAAAATTATGAATAATTCGACATGAGCAATTTTGTTATGTGGTCACAGATATATAGTAATACTGTTCGTACAATATGTAATTTATTTCTTGTATGTTTTGGTAATGTTTATTAAATCTATAATATTCTATAACATGTATACGATAATTAAATTGTAGAAATAGTAGATTGAATATTATTGAACCAGAATTAATGCTAGGGTTAATGCATCACGTCCACCAAAGGTTAAAAAAGTCTTTTACTTTAAGTATATAATAAAGAAACATAAAATTATTGAGCAAAAAATAAGTGCTTTTTTGATATTGAGTAACCGAAAAATGTAATTAAAATTGAATTAATTTATAGTTTTATCTTGCCCATAAATTTATTGCTCAATTCTTTGAGAATTTTTATGTTCTATGCAACTAACTAAATCACTACAGTCGATTTAATAAGTTCTTAACCGTTTGAAAATCAATTTCTTGACGTTAAAATACATGGAAGTAATATAGGACAGTTGGTGATCTAATAATATAAAAAATGGGTCTTGAAAGACGGACACCCAGCCAGCCAGCCTGACGGACAAACGAGTGATCCTATAAGGGTACTTCCGATTTGACTGACTGACTGACTGACTGACTGACTGACTGACTGACTGACTAGCTGGTTGGCTGGCTGGCTGGGTGTCTGTCTTTCAAGACCCATTTTTTTTATTATTAGATCACCAACTGTCCTATTACTTCCATGTATTTTCTAACGCCAAGAAATTGATTTTCAAAGTTATAAAATCGATAAGAAAACCAATTTTTCCAAAGATAAGACCTAGCCAG
Source organism: Mongoloraphidia duomilia (assembly GCA_039654895.1). Classification (NCBI taxonomy): domain Eukaryota; kingdom Metazoa; phylum Arthropoda; class Insecta; order Raphidioptera; family Raphidiidae; genus Mongoloraphidia; species Mongoloraphidia duomilia. The sequence goes on along the minus strand of CM077521.1, from coordinate 2,040,572 downwards.
ATCGATTTCTTGCCCTGAAAAACCCCTATTCTGTAAATTTCATCAAAATCTCTATAGCCATTTTCGAGAAAAAATGTAGTACATATATATACAAGAATTGTTCATATTGTAATATAGGATATTTAGAGGATGTATAATTTATATATTTCAAATGTTTTTACTTAAATGATTAATTACAAGATAGTTATTTAACACAGAACAAATGAACTGTCTGCAATAGCGTTTGGCAATTAATACTTGCCAACCTAAATTCCATATAGCTAGACCATTACCAACCTAATAGTGATGTGTTCCATCGCGTGTGGTGTCCATAATATATTGGATCCAAAAGAGAAGCATGGCAATCGAGACCATATTAAGATTGCATTGTGATGAATCAAACACTCTACTTGCTCATATATGTTAATCAGCCAATTATTTATACATCAAAGATACAACCGTACCTTGTTTAACGTCAAGAATCTTCGAAATGGAAGCCCTAACTGAATGACGAAGAAGTGCAAAAATCTACTTTTCTATTTATTTATTTCTTTATTTATATTTAATAATCCTTCAACAGTACATTTTTAAAAAACAATTGCTTATAGTGCTGCCGTCTACCTAAACAAGACAAGACAAGACTTTCAAAGCCTTGTCTTGTCTTCACTTAAGTCTTGTCTTGAAATATCAAGACTTCACTCAGTCTAAGTCTAGATTAAAAAACTCTTGTCTTGTCTAATATCAAGACTCTAGATTATTTTCAAGAATCTAGATTAACCGAGTAGTTTACTTTATCTACTACTACTTAGTTTATCTAGACTCTTGAAAATTGTCTAGAGTTTTGGCAAGAGTCTTGATCTAGATAAAGCAAGTCTTGTCTTGTCTTGAAAATTTCTAAACAAGACTTTTGCAAGTCTTGTCTTGAAAATCTAGACAAGACAAGACAAGAGTCTAGAAAGTCTAGATTTAGACGGCAACACTAATTACTTATAAGATGTTAATAGAATTTTGAATCGTTAATTTTTATGTCAGTATTTTTTGACTCGAGGTCATTCCGACGCTAATGACCTCAGTTGTCGAGCGTCTATAATTTACAATTCATTCATTCGAGGTCATTCCAATTCACTTCTCATCGCTAAATAAGTATGACTTCAAAAATCTAAAAATGATCAATTATGATTTGGTGTCATGCAAAATGCATCAAAAAGATTAAATTTCTTTAAAACAATAATTCACCTTTACAATTATTATTATTGTAAGTTATAAACGCATCGACAACCCAGGTCATTAGCGTCTTCAACACAATGATTAATAATACATTTGTGTATTAGAATCTGTCAGCCGGCATACACAAACTGACTGTTATGAGCTCGGGCTCTTGGAAATGCCAATTCCCAAAGAACATTGGAATGTATAGTTGTTCTAGCAATTGCATTCCAATGTTCTTTGGGAATTGGCATTCCCAAGAGCCCGAACTCGTAACAGTCGGTTTGTGTATGCCGGCTAGCAGATTCTAATACACAAATGGATTATTAATGGAATGCAATTGCTAGAACAACTATACATTCCAATGTTCCCCTGGGGGATTCCCTTTACAGTATTATTTATTTGACGTATAGGCAAATAGACTAATTAAGTAAAGAACAAGTTCATAATTATTGACTGTATTATTCGACAGGACCACCTTGTAGTGTTTATCTAAGCACACGGCATTTTGGAGTTTTACATTGCGTTAAGTTGTCTGGAAAATCGTTTAGGTCAGTCTTTATTCATACATTCATACAATAGACATTAGACCCACGTCTATTGATTCTTCTAAATCGAATAATAAATTTGTATTGAAAGAAAATAAATACATTCAAGTTCCATTGAGCGGACATAACCTAACTATAATTGAAGAATGAGATACACTAGCATGGACTTATTCATAATATACTTGTTTACTTTCTATGTAACTTATAAAAGTGTACTTAAGGTAGTTGTCGTGCTATGGGCATAGTGTCAGAAAATTCTAAATTTTCGTATACTCATTAAGGATACAATAATACAAATACCATTAAAATTTGAAGTTGATTGACCATCTCTAAGTCGAGATAAACTTAATTAAAGTTTGGATAATTAACACGGAGATCATAGGAAAGGTTGTGTTTTTGACAAGTTTTTTAATTAAAAAAAAAAAAAGTAACAGTCAGAAATTTTCATTAAACTAACTGTTCATTGATGTTTTTGTTTTGAGTTTAAAAAAGAAAATCCAAAAATTATTGACCTCTTTATTGTTGAGATATAATAACGCAAAGTTCAACAATTTATGAGAAAAGATTGACATTTTTATATAATCCAAGCGAACAAACTAAGTAAAATATGCGTTACTATTTGAACAACAGTTTAGGTACAATCTCTAACAAAATTTTTTTACATTTAACACTATACTTATTTATTGTTTTACAACGTATTATGAACGAAACTTTTGGATGTTATTGTAGCACGACAACTACCTTAATTTTACGTGTAAAATTTAATTTTTTGTATTACAAGTTGCACTAAACGCAGAACAATTTTAGAAGAAATTTGACCTAGACTTTTATTTTTTGAATAATAATAAGTACTTGAAAGTTTTATCTTAATTTTTAACACCCAACCCAAAAACTGGGGTGTAACCAAGTAAACACTAAACAGAAAGAGGCGTGTCGATCGAGTTTTCCCCTCAATGCATTCGTACTTATACTACCTTGCAGCCAATCGGTTCCCCGATAGCAGCTCACTTCCCCCACTGCCACTGAAGTCTTTGATAATGCAATAATAACCATTAAATAGTAATAATAATATTTAAAACAGTGGACTTAAGCGCACGGTTGAAGTTATACTTCATACATTTTTCATTAGAGCACGTTTCGTTGAAGTTTTTATAGCATTTTCAATTTAAGTACCTACTTATTTTTATTTTTGACATATATGATAATTTATCAAATTTCCTTTAAGCCATGAAAACATAGTACGTATCCAAAGCCTGCTTACAATATTACACAATTTTGAAGCATCAAAATATTGATGTTTAAAATTATAACATCTATAAGAAAAAGAATTTTTCCTGGGATTGATTTTTTGCCCTCCAAAACCCTTTTCATCCAAATCGTTACAGCGGTTTCATCCCTGTCAGCGTTAGATTACAGAGTTTCAATAATTTTTGGGTCAAGGTCATTCCAATTCACTACCCTCGCTAACTAAAGGTACGTGCAGTACGCAGCTGGGATTATTCTAGATGGTAGCATGTATGGTAGATGGTGGCTGAAATTATAAGCGCTTATAGGTTTGCACAACGAAGCTTTGATACTAGCATTGATACAAGCTTAAATCGCGTTTGAAATGTCAGATAGCGAAGACGAATATTTGTGTTCTTCTGCTACAAAATGGTATATTTTAAATACAAATTTGGGTAGGAGCTATCATGTCCACCCTATTAATAGAAAACGATCTAAACATGGCGAATTTCATCATTTATACCAAGAATTAAAATTTTACCCAAACCGGTTTTTTGAATATTTACGTATGGAACCTAACCCTTCTAAATACGTCTTAGAAAAAACTCAAAACAAATTAAATAAAAACTGGCAAAATTTCACTTATTAAACTAGTCACTTCCATTGCGAAACTTGTAACGGCCATTTGACAGTTGTAACACGTTGATTGTAGTAGTCAGCGCGCTGAAAGAATGGTGAGATACATTCTTGTATCTAGCAGCTCTTGTAACAGCGCTTATACCTGCTACACTCACTGCTTCGTTGTGTACGCTCGCATATATGACAATGCATTAATTGAAGCAAGCCCTACTATGATCTACGCTACCATCTAGAATCCCAGCTCCAAACTGCATTTACCTTAAAGGAGTATAACTTCAAAAAGATTGAAAAAATTGAACGAACGTATTGCTAAGATAATTTGATTATGAGCAAATATTATGTTTTAGAACAAATTACTGAATAATAATCCGCTGTGAAGTTAATTATTAGTGTATTTGCCATAGAATATGGCACATACACTATTGGCGTCGGTCGGATGGCGGGACCTAGGGGTCGGACCAAAATTTCTCGACGTTTCATACCCTCCTGAACAGTTTGGCACCATTTTTAAAAATGTTTATATATATATGTATGTATATATTTATATATATATTTATATATATATATGTGTGTACACGATAACTCTCGACAGACTTAATCGATTGAAACGAAATTTGGTACACACATTGGAACCCATCACCGCAAAAAGCCTATTTAAAATGGGCCCGATCGGACCATTTTCAGGGTTGTATTTAGGGGTTCCAAAAAGTTTTTGGGCCCAAAAATACCGAAAAATTTGTCAGAATCGTTTCAAAATTGAAATTTAACTCTTTAGTAAAGATTAAAATGTGCTGCTAAAATTTTAATAAAATCGGCCCGACAGGACCGGACTTTCAAATTTTATGAAAACACTAGTTTGTTGATACGGATTTACTTATGGAAGGGTGTATTTAATTGCGTGTACTGATAAAATCCATGTCTAATATTGAAATTTAGAAAAATTTAATTATTTTAAGGGATGTATTAAGGGGTTACCTAAATTTTTTATTTTGTCAAAAAACAAACTTAAGTTCACATAATAATGCCACAATGCCTGTATTAGCAAATACACTATATTGTCGGCAGGGTTTGGCACTGCGACCCGAGTTTTTTTATGTATATTTTCAAATATTTAATTTAATGTACAATTAATTATTGTAGACGTGACTGACATAAACACTGTATTCATAAAACGTGGATTTGGAACGTCGATTTTGTAATTAGACTTAATTTGAGCATAATTACAACTAGTATTGCTATTATAAGTATGTAAATGTGATACAGGGGTGGATCAAATACAGTCGGATCTCGTTAAGAACATATTATTAACGACGTTCCACTCAACTTTCTAAAGGATTAACAGTGTCGCTGAAAAGCCCAAATTATTTTATAATAAACTACCAAACAGTTTAACAGACATTAATTATTTTAAAATGTTTAAACTGAAGTCGTTTTTTAACCGACTTCAACAAAAGGAGGTTTCTCAATTCGACCGTTATATAGTTATGTTTTATGTGTGTTCGCGGATAACTTCGTCGTTTATGAACCGATTTTGAAATTTTTTTTTTATTTGAAAGGATATACTTTCAGATTGGTCCCATAGAAATTTCATCAAAATCGGTTCAGTAGTTCGGCTGATTTTATATATAACTTCGTCGTTTATGAACCGATTTAAAACATTTTTTTTTATTTGAAAGGATATACTTTCAGATTGGTCACATAGAAATTTCATCAAAATCGGTTCAGTAGTTCGGCTGATTTTAATAAAAGTAAGTAACGGTGTGTGATTCTTTAAGGTAAATGTCACTTTTTGACACTAAAAAGTAAAAAATAAAAAACTTTTTAACAAAAAAAAAACCTCCTTCAAAAAGCCACTAAAAAGAGGAAAATAATGAAATTTTGAGGTCTCCGCCAATTTAATAAAATATGAAGTCGGTTAAAATGAAGATATTAATCACTATAGGTAGGTACTACTACTATACTTTTTAACCGACTTCATATTTTATTAAATTGGCGGAGACCTCAAAATTTCATTATTTTCCTCTTTTTAGTGGCTCTTTGAAGGAGGTTTTTTTTTTGTTAAAAAGTTTTTTATCATTGAAAAAAAAACAGTCGAAGTGATAACGTACCTCTTTTTTTTTAAAGTCGGTTAACAACAGTTTTTATGACATTGATGAATTTTTGAATTTCAATTGTTAATATTATGTGTTTTAACCATTTCTTCGTCCGGGTACAAATCTGATTGATTCCAAGTTGGATTAAAATCTATTTTATGTCAAAAGCGGTGTGAAATACAATATTAATAAAAATTATAAGTCGCGGGAAAAAACTATATGTTTATAAATTAAATTTGCACCCGAGCGAAGCCGGACGGGGCATCTAGTATTAGTAAAACATGTTGGGTTGTAGTTTGCACATCCCTAAATTACACTTAAGTATACTCAACATGGCGGTATGTACAGTCTATTATGCGATAAGTCTATTGATGTCGTTGAGTGTTGAATTACTATATAATTTTTTAATTAATTTTTAACAAATTAATGGCTAAAAGCACACTTCTTATTATAATAACGACTTTCTCGTTTCGAATGTACGTTTTGAAACTGTTATTAACTGTAAATTAATATTTATTTAATTTATTGTGTTAAGATTCGTTACCCAAATTCGGCTCAAACTCGAATTTGAGTTAACAAAATCGGTTTTACGCGCTATTTGCTGGACTACTCGAATCAGATCACGTCACAACAGATGTTAAAATTTATACTGTTTGAATTAAACATGTAATTTTAATCTCACATACGAAATTGTGATTTTCGTATGTTAGCTAATAATCTAAGACAGGGATGGCGAACCTACGGCACGCGTGCCATAGACAGGCCTGGACTTAAAGACAGTTGGGCCCCCAAGTCCAAAAAAAAGGGGGGAAAATGGGAATGGATGGAAATTTAGCAAAAAAAAAAGGTCGCCAATTGGGTTATCTTACAACATTTTTGGGCTTTTTTTTTCTTTAATTTCCATTTCCGCCCTGGTCGGGACCCCGTCGGCGACTGGGCCCCTAGCAGGGCCGTAGCTAGAGCTGAATTCAAAATAGGGCTGAAGCAAAAGACTACAATTTATATTAATTGGATTGCCCACCTCATCTGGTGATATCAAATTACAAAAGCAAAAAAACGGTGAATGACAATTTAATCAAAAAAAAAAAATACAGAACTTGCCATGTTATCAAATTTCCGAAGAACTTCATTTAGATCCAACGAATTTAATCTTGTTTTTCCAAATGTCAGATAGATCAAGTCTGTCATTCTGTCGTGACAGTCTTTGCGGCTTATTTATAATTCCTTAAAGTAGGACACTGGATGTTTTAAGGTAGGGCATTGCCCCTTAATGCCCCCCCTAGCTACGGCCCTGGTCCCTAGGCCATCTTGTTGGCCTAGGCAGAAATCCGGGCCTAGCCATAGGAGGCACTCGCAGAATATTATCATTGATTGAGATACAAAATCGAAATAATTAAAAATATATTTAGATGTTGTCGAAAAAATATGAAGAACCTAACCTAAGTTTAACTGCCGGCCTGTCAACTGTACATAAACAAATCAGGGTACTATATTCTCTCTTTATCTATGGATCAGTGGGCGTGATTTAACTACAGCAGCCAATCAAAGAAGGCTGTGCGAATAACGTATTCCGTAACGGTATAATTCTATGTTTAAAATTACAGTGAAAAATACGAACTTTTGGAATTTTTTTTCTTGCAAAAAAAACTTCCGAAAAATTCTCAAAAAGATTGTTTTATTATTTATTTTTAACATAGATTACGACCCTAAAAAAATGTGTGACGACCCTAAAAAATGTGTGACGACCCTATTTAGCGGACCGGCCGCATTCACTAACATTGTTTTAAATTTAAGAATTGTTGGAAAAGAGCACTTCCGTGGCACAAAGGATCAATAAAAAGCAATACTGATTTTATTAAATTTGCATTTTACTAACGTTTCGGTATTCTTCATACCATCTTCAGAGTCACAACATTTCTTAAAACTATTCAAGGATCAAATTGCTCTATTTAAATATAGCAACTTGAAATTGTTTTAAATAAATATTTAATATTGTGAGCATGCTATCGAAACTCTGTGTGTTTCTATTTATGAGCAAGTGCTTGTATGCATTTAAATTGAAATGTTCACAATTTTTTCTATGCACTCAACAGCATTTATCTGCATTGAGAGCAAATCAATCGAAAATCCATCCATCCAAATCATTCTATTCTCCAACATAAACATAAAAGAAGGTAAATCTGTTTTTATTTTCTGTCGACGATCCAAGTTATCTGTGAATAAAGGACACCTGTGGCTCATAACAGTGGTCTCAGCTTGCCAAGATCATTTCTTTAGCTACTGTGTACCATGTATTCATCAATTTATGATCATAAAGGATCGACCGACTATCGACTCTGCAAGAAACCTCCAATAATACTGATGTTGGATAATTTAAAGAATGCATTTTTGTAACACAGAATAAATGATCTTTAAAATCAGGGCTGATTTGACTGACAACTTTTATTAACTTTCGGCAAACACGTATCAGGGATGTGCCTTTTTAGGCTTCCGTACTCCGTATGGAACCTGAATACCCTGCCTACGATGTCTGTCTGTCCGTCCGTCACTCTATCTCACAAATGATAAGAGGTAGCCAGTTGAAATTTTCAGAGTGTGTTGTGGCATGAATCCTGGCAAATAGAATTAAATTAATTTTAATAAATTAATGTTTTTTATACTGACAAGTGTAAGTAGCATCATCTATTATCATCATAGGTACCTATATTATTTCTATTGGAATGAAATAAATCTGTCAAATTGTACGTACGTATGTGTCAATTTCTTTCTAAGACGAAATCTCGAGAATGAAAAATGATATCGACTACGTTAGGATGCCAATCGACGCGTATTAACGTAAATATGATCTGAAAGAAATTTTTTCAAAATCGGTTTAGCCGTTTTTTTTTTCTTAACCGAATAGACTCCAAAAAAGTAGATTTTACACAATATCTCGCGAATAAGAAATTATATCGACTTCGTAAGGGTGTCAATGGAGGCGTGTTAACGTCATTTTGGTCCGACATAAATTTTATAAAAATCGGGTCAGCCGTTTTTTTTAAATTATTGTTAAAAATAAATAATAATTATGTTTTAATGATTAAAATGATTACTTTTCTGTGTAATATCTAATTTAATTATTATTATTAAATATTTATCAAACTGGGAAATTCGTCGTGTGGACCTCAAGGGTCGCACTTTAGTCCTAATAAACGACCCACCTCACGGCTTGTTTGGGTTTATTTGACAAAAATATCGCATCCCTAACTTGAGCCAATTTAGTGACTACGTACTGGGTATTATAGTTAAAAAAAGACTTTAACCGACATAAAGCCCACACTTTTTGTGTAACACTTATTGTAATAGATGGAAGTGAATGTAGGTACAACACAAGGTACCAACATAATAATAACAAAAAGTTTGTTGTAGTAAATTAAGTGTGATGATGTTATGGAGATGATGGTGAAAAAAAAACATCTTGTAGGGTCGGTGACTGTGCAGAGTAATGTAAGAAGATTGAACATGCCGCGGGGATCAGGGGATGAGTAAAAAGTATTTGTATCACACAGTTATGAATGAATTTATTTATGATACATTTTTAGAGTGTTGGGTCTCCAAGTCACTATATGAATATTATGAAGTATTAGAAAATGCCTTGCATTATGTCCGTCCTGTGACTTCATGTGATTTAACATGACGCGTTTCGGCAACGAGTTGCCATCTTCCGGTGTGGTTAATTATTTAAAACAAGCCGTGAGGTGGGTCGTTTATTAGGACTAAAGTGCGACCATTGAGGTCCACACGACGAACTTCCCAGTTTGATAAATATTTAATAATAATAATTAAATTAGATATTACACAGAAAAGTAATCATTTTAATCATCAAAACATCAATAATTAAAAAAAAAAAAAAAAAAAAAAAAACGGCTGAACCGATTTTTATAAAATTTATGTCGAATCAAAATGACGTTAACACGCCTCGATTGACACCCTTACGAAGTCGATATAATTTTTTATTCGCGAGATATTGTGTAAAATCTACTTTTTTGGAGGTTATTTGGTTAAGAAAAAAGAACGGCTGAACCGATTTTAAAACAAGCCGTGAGGTGGGTCGTTTATTAGGACTAAAGTGCGACCCTTGAGGTCCACACGACGAACTTCCCAGTTTGATAAATATTTAATAATAATAATTAAATTAGATATTACACAGAAAAGTAATCATTTTAATCATCAAAACATCAATAATTAAAAAAAAAAAAAAAAAAAAAAAACGGCTGAACCGATTTTTATAAAATTTATGTCGAATCAAAATGACGTTAACACGCCTCGATTGACACCCTTACGAAGTCGATATAATTTTTTATTCGCGAGATATTGTGTAAAATCTACTTTTTTGGAGGTTATTTGGTTAAGAAAAAAGAACGGCTGAACCGATTTTAAAAAAATTCCTTTCAGATCATATATACGTTAATACGCGTCGATTGGCACCCCAACGTAGTCGATATCATTTTTCGTTCTCGAGATTTCGTCTTAGAAAGAAATTGACACATACATACGTACGTACGTACGTACGTACATACGTACACACACACACACACACACACACACACACACACACAGACATGTTTCTAAAAGTAGTGTAAAAATAGTGTAGTGACCTTGAAACATAAAAATTTTTTTTCCTTTTTAATTTCGATTTTCGGACCCATTACAATAACTTCCAATGGGAAGTTAAAAATTCCTTTCAGATCATATATACGTTAATACGCGTCGATTGGCACCCCAACGTAGTCGATATCATTTTTCGTTCTCGAGATTTCGTCTTAGAAAGAAATTGACACATACATACGTACGTACGTACGTACGTACGTACATACGTACACACACACACACACACAGACATCTTTCTAAAAGTAGTGTAAAAATAGTGTAGTGACCTTGAAACATAAAATTTTTTTTTCCTTTTTAATTTCGATTTTCGGACCCATTACAATAACTTCCAATGGGAAGTTAAAAAAACACACATTGAGTATATTGCGCCCATAATATAATTTCATAAAATCATGAATATCACGATTTTGAAACAAATTTTATTCCACTACATATGTGCAGTAAAGGTAAACACATGGACACCCTCGAAGAATATGAAATATATAAAGCCACGAAATTCGACAATACCAAACATTCTTAATGACAAACTAACACTAAAATCGAACATAATATACGACACAATAATTAGCAACACACAAACACTTTGTCATGTACGTATTCGTTACTTCGGATCTCGTCGAGTAACGAGTACTCGAGTAATGAATAGTTACTTTTCTCGCATCTCTAACTACTTTACATATAAGAAGCTTATTTTCATTTTTTATGGAGTTGGGAGTTTCTTTTAGTTTTATAATTTTTGTTTTTCTTTACGTCTACTCGTCGGTTTCAGGGGCAAATGGTAACCAGTAGGCAGTAAGCTAGGGCCTAGGAGGGTACGTTTCGTGGGCGGAAAGCTAAAAAAAAATAAGATGCATACTTGACAAATAAAATTCTTGGAACCATTGTTTATAATTTTGCTTGAGAAAGAAATCCAACAGCATTATTTAAGTTAGACGGGGCTCTTTCTAATGACATAATTAAAAAAAACGGGGTGTGTGCTTATGACCACACGACAGAAGTGAAAACTTCAGATTTTCTAATTTTAAAATATATTATCTATATAATTTTTTTATCACCCAGTTTATTCATAAATATATTAAAATGGGCCTATACAATTAAATTTAATGAATATAATACCTTAACGATATTATTAAGTTTTAGTGTCATCTGTTAGCGCACTTGTGAACTACAAATGACTTTTTACTCGTATTAAATTTTTAGTGTCATCTATTAGCACACTTATGAACTACACACTATTACAAGCATACGTGTTCGTGTTTGAACCGAGTAACTCCGATTGTCACCGTCGGATGCGTTTCACATCACCAGGCAAAGCGCGCCTAAGGAAGTTTTCACTTCAAAAATTCTTGGAACCGTTGTTTATGATTTTGCTAGACAAAGAAATCCAACGGCATTATTTAAATTAGACGGCCGGCTCTTTCTAATGACATAATTAAAAAAAGTCGTTTTGATTTGCTCGAATTGTATAAAATCCATCCCTGTGTACGTTCCGAAAGAACTGGTGGTTAAGTTGAAAGATCATGAGAAGCTGTTTATATATTTTATATAGAGCCACTGGTTTCTCGAGTGATTCTGTGGTTTTCACGTAATAAATCAATTAATTTTGTCCGCCGTATTATATACCTACACCTATATACCTGTAAAACCATTGTGTCGGGTTCCTTTTTTACCTTTTTGTTCCTATTTTATTGTGATTATATATTTGTGTTAAGCAATTTATTATTAAATTAAATTCCAAGAAATTATACTTGTTTAGTAATTTCTTATTATTGTGTTAACAATTACTTTTTGTAATTAATACTTGTCATTTTTTATTTTGCTTAAAATGCACCAGAAGTTTTGTAAAAAAAATCATTAAAAAATAATTATATTTTTTTATATTTAATAACTTTTAGAATATGTAAGTTTAATTGACATTTAGATGCCTAGATCATTAATGATTTTATGTTTTGCAATAAAAAATTCACAATAAGCTATATTACACACAATTTCTATGAAATAGGGCTTGAGAATAAGCGTCTAGATAGATAAATTGCTCATGCTGCCACCTATAGATCGATTAAATTGCGAATTCATTAAATTGAAAATATACTTTAGCCGGGATTGTAGGAATGTCGTTGTTTATATGAAATATCCATGGTTTGTTTATAACAAATCTCCAGTTCGCATTTAACATAAAAATTAGCATCATCTAAAAATGATTATGCTGAATATTTTGATTATGGAATGATTATTTTCATTAAAAGCAAGTCCTGATGATGCTACTTTTGTTGGCGGAACCGTGATAACGTTTTCAAACAAAATAGTGATTGATTCAACTGATTCCAAAAGTATATTTAGAGCATCAAAAAACAGTATTTTCCATTAAAAAACTAATTGAATAATACTAATCCGATGTCCTTTTTTTAGGTCAAGGTCGTGTGAATCAGCTCGGCGGCGTATTTATCAACGGCCGACCTTTGCCGAACCACATCCGATTGAAAATAGTCGAAATGGCAGCCGCTGGAGTCAGGCCTTGCGTAATTTCGCGTCAATTGAGGGTATCGCACGGTTGCGTCAGCAAGATACTCAACCGATATCAGGAGACCGGCAGTATCAGACCCGGAGTAATTGGTGGCTCCAAACCGCGTGTCGCAACGGCAGAAGTCGAAGCACGCATTGAACAGCTAAAGAAACAACAACCCGGAATTTTTTCGTGGGAAATCCGTGACAGGCTCATTAAGGTAACTTTTAACAATGCAGGGTTTTTTTGTTGAATTGATAATAGGTTGGTAGATTGTAGTGACTTCTTTAATACACATAAAGTCATCGTCTTTACAGGAAGGAATTTGTGACAAGACTTCAGCGCCGTCGGTCAGTTCGATCAGTCGACTTTTGAGGGGCGGAAGGCGAGACGAAGATAGAAAAAATCATTCGATCGATGGCATTCTTGGTGAGTTAAGGCACCATCTTTTTTTGAACTATAAATGAAATTTAAAAAAAATTGAGCTGGTGTTGTCCTGATTTGGGTCTATAGGCCGTCGTTGGTTGGAATTGCTTCCTAACGTTTCGCTAGCACGAGTGGCGAGCTTCTTCAGAGGTCCTTCCATCTCCGATGCTGGATGTAGAAAAAAATTCTTACTCCACTCGATGAGACCTATTCATAGACACCCCCCGTGGCTGTCTTTTTTAAATTTTAATGTTTTTACCTCCTTTCCGATGTAAGGAAGTCCCTTAAATATAATTTCAATAAAAAAGGGTATGTGCCTCAGTCACATAAGCGCACGGTCGAAGTTATACTTCATACATTTACATTTTTGCTTTTACCCTCTCAGCATTTTTAAAATTAATAAATAATTTTATTAATAAAATCTGCGGATATCATAACATCTATACATAAGTATCCAAAACCTGCTTACAATATTTTAAACTGTTTTGAAACGTCATAGAATTGATTTTTAAAATTATAAAATCTATAAGAAAACGATTTTTTCCTGGGATGAGACCTAGCTAAATCAATTTTTTGCCCCCCCTCCAAAGCCCCTTTTCAGTAAATTTCATCCAAATCGTTAGAGCCGTTTTATCCCTATCAGCGTTTCATTAATTTTTGAGTCGAGGTCATTCATTCACTACACTAAAGAAGTTAATTTCAAAAATTTATATTTGTCTAGGACCTAGGTAAACTTATAATATTATCAAGAAGTAGAGGACTTGAGAATAGCCGAGCGTGTTGTTTACATGGCGTTGCTATGGTTCCTCTATTACAAGTCCCCAGTTCCTGGATTCTAGCCCGAGAGCTGGTAAAAGTGTCAATTGGATTTTCAATTTATTATTAAACAAATAATGAATTGAAAATATGAATTGGTGCTAGGCCCAAATGACCTTAGCTGTTGGTGGTCTTTAAAACACACACAATCACGAAGTAGACTAAGTAGCGAAAGAATTTTTCAAATCGCTTTAGTGGTTTTCGAATCTTGAGGTAACATAGATACAAATTTGTTTGTATGTTATAGATTTCCTTACTGTAGCACTTAATAGGAACTAAAAGGCAATGACAGACAGTGAGAACAACAAAGTAACATCCTTTGTGTACATAACCTCAAAAATTACTAAAAAAAATCAACATAAGCAGTCAGCAGTGCCTTGCGAGCAAAAAATTATAATTGGATTCTTTCAGTTCTATATTTTGTCAACGTTTTAATAAAAAAAATCCATAATGACTTTATACGTTTTACGTTCCGACAATAAAAATCAAGTGTTTATTATAATATCAAAATTCTGTGATTTATTATAAGACATCTTTTTACCTACATGATCGAACCGGGGCAGTGTTATATTTTCGTCTTTATTTCACGTGTCCACTGGGACCAAAACAATCTCGAGTCAGTTGTGAGGAAAGAAATACGTGACGATCAAGCAAGCCGTGCAGAATTAGGGTAATAAAGAGTGTACCATGTACATAACATACTATTAACTCGGTTTATGTGTTGAATACTGATGCATTGTTCATCCAACTAATGGTTATAAGTCGGTGTCTACACTGGACCATATTTAGTTCGTTGCACAGGTGTCCACATTCTGGAAAATCACCTGGAAAGACAGGGAAGCTTGAAGTGATCATGAAAAATCAGAGAATTTACTATAACATCTGGAAAGTCAGGGATTATCCTCATCTTTTTCAATTTTATTTCCCACATTAGTTCTCTCGAAGGACCATGCCTGATCTTGGAAAATCAGGGAATTTACTAGAACATCTAGAAAGTCGGGGATTACTCTAATCTTTTTCTATTTTATTTCCCACATTAGTTCTCTCGAAGGACCACGCCTGGTCTTGGAAAGTCCGGGAATTTACTAAAAAATCTGGAAAGTCGGAGATTACCCTCATCTTTTTCAATTTTATTTCCCACGTTAGTCCTCTCGAAGGACCAGGTTTGGTCATGGAAAATCAGGGATTTTACTAAGAAATCGGAAAATCAGGGAATATCCTCATCTTTTTAATTTTATTTCCCACGTTAGTCTCTCGAAGGACCAGGTTTGGTCATGGAAAATCAGGGATTTTACTAAGAAATCGGAAAATCAGGGAATATCCTCATCTTTTCAATTTTATTTCCCACGTTAGTCTCTCGAAGGACCAGGTTTGGTCATGGAAAATCAGGGATTTTACTAAGAAATCGGAAAATCGGGGAATATCCTCATCTTTTCAATTTTATTTCCCACGTTAGTCTCTCGAAGGACCAGGTTTGGTCATGGAAAATCAGGGATTTTACTAAGAAATCGGAAAATCAGGGAATATCCTCATCTTTTCAATTTTATTTCCCACGTTAGTCTCTCGAAGGACCAGGTTTGGTCATGGAAAATCAGAGATTTTACTAAGAAATCGGAAAATCAGGGAATATTCTCATCTTTTCAATTTTATTTCCCACGTTAGTCTCTCGAAGGACCAGGTTTGGTCATGGAAAATCAGAGATTTTACTAAGAAATCGGAAAATCAGGGAATATCCTCATCTTTTCAATTTTATTTCCCACGTTAGTCTCTCGAAGGACCAGGTTTGGTCATGGAAAATCAGAGATTTTACTAAGAAATCGGAAAATCAGGGAATATCCTCATCTTTTCCATTTTATTTCCCACGTTAGTCTCTCGAAGGACCACGCCTGGTCTTGGAAAATCAGGAATTTTACTTAAAAATCTTAAAGTCAGAGATTACCCTCATCTTTTTCAATTTTATTTCCCACATAAGTCCTCCCTCTCGAAGGACCAGACTTGATTTTTTCCTCCATTTAAAACATCACAATTTCATGGTCACGGAAATACGAATGTATGGTCAGATTAAATTCAGGAATTTGTTATGTCGAAAACCTTATCGTAATCGTATGTACAGATCGGGAAACTGGTTGGGTTCTTCGTTGGGGGGATGTTCTCAGTTCTGAAGACACAGCTCGAAGTACACTTAACCTTCGTCATGGCCTATACTTTTTGAAGCTATGCTTCTATAGGCGCGTTAGACGATTTCTGGCAGGGGAAAAACTTATGGGTTCGCGTCACGTTACCGACATGCTCATGTTAAAAGTATATCTATAGCTACACTCATAACTATAGATATACTTTATACGTATTGCGCTTGGCACTATGAAAGTAATATAGTGGCGCACGCGCAGTGGCCTATGTACACGTATATGCACCAACACAAAGATAACGTGTTGTACAACATTAGTACTGTGTGTATCGCATTTTTTTTAAATGTTTAGATTTCGATAAATATACTTAATCATTAATATTTTACACGTTATTTCGTGTAGGTGATGGGAAAATAAATAATTAAACTTTACCGGCTGCTCTAGAACTAATTCGACACTACCCCTTAGGGATCGCGACCCACATTTTGAAAACCACTGGTCTATTGTGACGTTAATTAGTACGCAAATACCGCCAGGGAAATAACGAGGACATTATTCCATCTTCTCCATGCAAATGCAGTTTTTTTTGTATGTCGAACGATCTTTTGAATGAATTGTGGATTATAGATACTCGACAACAGATGTCATTAGCGTCTGAAACGATCTTTTGATATCAACTACAGATGTCTCTAGCTGTAACGAGAAGACAAACAGTCTAATTATGCAGTACATGAAAGCATTCATAGGTGACGCAAAATATACCGGGTGGACATTTTATCGCGTACAACAGAGTTACGCAAACCTTTTTAGGGTTCTGTACCTTAGAATGGAAAACACGGATTACGGACTACTTGTCCGTCTGTCTGTCTGTCAAGACTCTTTTTCTCAGGAACGCCTAGAGGTATCAAGTTGAAATTATTATCAGATACTAAGATCTACAAGCCCATAGTCCTGTAAAAAAATCAAGCTTCTAACTCAATGAAATAAAAAGATACGGCCTTAGTAAGAAATCAATATTGAGTTGTTTTGGAAATATTTAATATATTCAATTTTGTGTAACAATAATATATCGACCAAGTATCGTTAGAAGGCTTTCTGGTAAATTCAACTTAAATGTTCCCATTTTAAATTATATTGGGGCATGGAAATCAGGTATGGTTTCTCCAAACCGATTTACTTGTTTTTTACAAGCTTTTATTTAACTTCACCTGTTCACCTGTTAGTTTGTGTGTTAGTATGTTTGGGTCAAATCTTACAAGTCAATTTTGAACGATTTCCACGTGTCCGATCGATTTGAAATTTTGTACACGTATGTATTCCCAATGACAATACATGAATAAATCGTTTTTGGAATTAAATTCAATCCCTAAGAGGTACAAACGGGGGTGTAGGGTTTATTTTGACTAATCAACGCCCAGGCTAATTCGCCGAAGCTAGAAACTTGAAATTTGGACAGTAGGTTCCTTTTGTGTCGTAAGCATTCACTAAGAAAGGATTTTTCGAAATTCAACCCGTACGAGGGTCAAAAGGGGGTATCATTTTGACAGACTAAAATGAACCAAATAAAATATTATTAAAAAGGAAAAAATAATATTTAATAATTGAGGTTCATAATTATTATAAAAGCGCGGGTTGCGACTAATAAACTATCATAGAATTTACAACCCACGCTTTTATAATGATAATGAACCTAAATTAATAAATATTATTTTTTCCTTTTTAGTACATTTCAATAAAAGGTTGTCTCTAAAAATTTTTTTTACTTATATTTTTTTATTCCTAACTGTTTTTAATTTATATTCGCAATTTTTATTGTATTCTTTCTAGTTAATTCAACTCAACAGTTCAATATTATACATATTAGGGCATTCTATGTGTAAGACAGAGATTGATACATAAAGCAATAAGTAAGAATGAGATAAATGATCGCTAATAGGATGTTACGTGGTTACTGTAAATAAATAATATTTATACAACCTAATATCGTCATCTTTGTTTTTTCGCTCCTTCTATGCTATTTTCAAAGGCAGCTACAAATAATTTTATTATGTCGGCGGTTGAATTACCACCATAAAACCATTTAATTATTTGAATTTTTTTTCCGAACAGTATAAATTGCCATTTTATCAGTAATATCAGTAGTGACTATTTTTACTGTAGAAAACAACGATGACAGTTGTTCGGTTATACATAATATTTATTTACAGTAACCACGTAACATCCTATTAGCGATAATTTATCTCATTCTTACTTATTGCTTTATGTATCAATCTCTGTCTTACACACAGAATGCCCTATATGCACAGGTTTAATTTGACACAATCTGTATGTGCTTTTTAATGGCCCACGACCACGAGGCGAGCTATTTCTACCTACATAAGTAAATGTCTGATAATATTGTTTAGTGCGCTGTCATAAAAAGATAAGATAAGAAAGATTTTATCGACTGATAAAATTATGTTCATGATTACGCTAATGTTGTGCAATACTGTTTTTATGAAATACCTAAGAAAACCTTATTATTAATTAAAGTACTAAAGAAAATCGAGTAATTTTATAACAAAAGATTCTAATAGTGGGTAATTTTTTGTACAAAAAAGGGTGTGGGTCTTGGGACCCCCGACAGATGTGAAACATCAAAGAAAACGTTATTGAACTCGGTGGTATTCTCTATGTAGTAGTATATATTTTTTCAAAAGCAGCAACTAACTGTTATGCTGACGTAATCCTATATACTGCACTGTAACACCGCGTGTGTTACAGTGCACGTCTGAGCCAAGAGAGAGAGAGAGAGAGAGAGAGTGCCGCAGTGGTGGGGAGAACAGCAGCGAAGGAGCGGACCATAAAATTTCGTTGCATATTTTCCCTCACGCGGCTGTTCACAGCTCGACGTAAGATGTTTCTCATCAAAAATTGAAATTTTGGAACTAGAGGATTTTATAGTATTTTAAGTCTGCACACATGCAATTTTTTAGAAGACAGTGTGGTTCAGTGGTTAGCGTCGCACCCTCTGGATCAGACTGTCGTGGGTTCGAATGCCGCCTCCGTTCATGGATGTTTAGTGTTGTCATTTAGTTTTAAGTGAGTTGCTATTTAATGTAATCAAGACGCGTCTAAAATTTACAATAAATAAATGCAATTTTTGAAACTTTCACATCTCACACTGTAAGGATAAAAGAAAAAGACAAAATTACGATGTTTTGATAAATTAAAAATCTCTCAGAAAATTTTCAAATAGATCATGTTTATATAGACCCTAGTCTGTACATCGGCTACATATGTCGGGTCCTGCCCTAGCACTGGCCATGCCAAGTTGGGCAGGAAACATTATATTATATTCAAAATAAACTAACACGTCATATTGTTTTCAATGTCATGTAATCAAAAATATAAATAAATAAATAGAGAACGGATGCAGGGGAGGGGCAATGATGGCGATTCCCTCCTCTGAACCTTGACTATATATACCTTTAGACTTTCACCGCGCATAACTCCTAGATTAAAAGAGAAATGGATTTTTTTTGTTTACTGAAATGAGCGTGTCATAATTATTACGGAAAATTTTAAATCTTTTATTTTGCGATTTAAAAAAACAGTGAGTTCCCCACACTCCCAAGAGATGTGGAAACATTCAGAATCGAATACGATAACAGCCACATTTAACCTAAAAAAAATTTAACAGCTGACCAAGGAGGGTTTATAGCCGCGGACAGGAGACCTTTGCGTTACTTCCGCGGTACATCGCTTCAATGACGTTTTACCGAGTTAATCTAGAAGAAATTTTGAGGTAGGGCGTAAATATGTTCGAATTAAAAATAGAAACTAATTTTTGAACACTAAGTATACAAGGCCAAATTGTTAAATTGCATTCTGAACTACTAATCTGTTCCACTATTATTATTATTTTTATTTTAACTGACGTCATATGAATGCTATTTAAGGTTAGAAATCTTATCGGAATAATTCTAATCGTGAATGTTGCAATCGTAATAATTCCATGTTCGCATATTTCAACATTTGCTGATATGAAAATTCATTTCATATTTGCGCCATTTCATATACTGAAATGAACATATTAAAATATCTATTTATTATATGGTAGAAATATTATATCGTAAAAATTGCTAAAAAGTTTCACGAACTATTCTATTTTTCAAATAATAGTAGTTTATACATCTCGTATTATATCATGGGTTTATTACACAAAAAATTCGACTGATGACCAGTCCTATACTTCCCACCTAGTAAATATTTACAAAAAAAAAATTTGACTGATGACCAGTCCTATACTTGCCACCTAGTAAATATTTGCAAAAAATAAACACTCTTTTTTTTTATTCTTTGACTAGGCCCAAATAACCTTAGCTGTTGGTGGTCTTTAAAACACAATTTAATTTTTATTCTTTGAAAAAAGCATGGCCCTCTTTTTTGTTTAGTGATCTACTTGATGGCTAGGCTTAATATAGCAAAAATCATGGTTACCTTGATTTACGTACAATTTTTATTTTTTTTAGTAAAATATTTTTTTTCTCGAAAACTACATTTTAGAGAAAAATAATATTTACATTTTTTTCATATTATAACATCTAGAATTCATGTATATTTTTTTACTTCCCACCTCTACTATGGTAGGGAAGTAATGGATTCAGTCCGAAAACAATATTTCGAGATTTTAACAGATTTTCACGTTTTGAGACCCTAGCAATCGTTTAAGATCATTTTCTGACTGATGTCTGTATGTGTGTGTGTATGTGTGTATGTGTGTATGTGTGTGTGTATGTGGTCAATTTTTCGCCTTCGATATCTTAAGAACGGAACAACATACGGGCATGCCGATTGTTCTATTGTGTTTATCAGCCTTTAACTTAGATCTGATTAGATTTTGAGTCAAATCGGTTCAGTGGATCCTGAGATATTCAAAAAAACGTCCTCAATGTCACGTATTAACATAGGTAAAAAAAAATATAAATGAATTCTAGATGTTATAATATGAAAAAAATGTAAATATTTTTTTTCTCTAAAATGTATAGTTTTCGAGAAAAAAAATATTTTACTAAAAAAAATAAAAATTGTACGTAAATCAAGGTAACCATGATTTTTGCTATATTAAGCTAGCCATCAATAGATCACCAAACAAAAAAGAGGGCCATGCTTTTTTCAAAGAATAAAAATTAAATTGTGTTTTAAAGACCACCAACAGCTAAGGTTATTTGGGCCTAGTCAAAGAATAAAAAAAAGAGTGTTTATTTTTTGCAAATATTTACTAGGTGGGAAGTATAGGACTGGTCATCAGTCGAATTTTTTACCTATGTTAATACGTGACATTGAGAACGTTTTTTTCAATATCTCAGGATCCACTGAACCGATTTGACTCAAAATCTAATCAGATCTAAGTTAAAGGCTGATAAACACAATAGAACAATCGGCATGGCCGTATGTTGTTCCGTTTTTACGATATCGAAGGCGAAAAATTGACCACATACACACACACACATACGGACATCAGTCAGAAAATGATCTTAAACGGTTGCTAGGATCTCAAAACGTGAAGATCTGTTAAAATCTCAAAATATTTTTTTCGGGCTAAATCCATTACTTCCCTACCATAGTAGAGGTGGGAAGTAAAAAGTTTAATACCGTATTTTTACATCGCTATACGAGATCAATATTAGTTTTTATTAAACGTGAATTATTTTATTTTCCAAGCCCTGAATATTATTCAATAGTAATAGATCTGAAACTGATTTATTCTTAGACTTTTTCATAATAATGCTCTTACAATCTGATATAAAGAAAATAATCTTTATATTGAATTTCTCTTATAAAATTTTATAGGTTATACTTCCTTGATATATTTACATATTCTGCTTTGTAATACTGATGTTATCATTTGTTTTGTTCATTTTATGTTTTAAAAACAATCGAAGGTCCACGTTCTACATTGTATGATACATATTCCCGTTAACTAACCAAACTAACTCGTATATAATCTGTTAAAATCAGCTTTAATGTTCATAGTTTCTAAGATTGTTTCGAAACTTACAGAGAACTATAAACACTATTAGCGTTCTTAGAACTACCTAAATATAATTATTCTAAATGAGGAACTGATAGAGAACGCAAAATGAAGGCAAGGTTAGAAACAACATCTATGACATAACCGTCAAATAATACAGAGGAGTGTGTTCAGTTGGCTACTTTTTAAATTTTAGTCTGTGTTCACTACAACCACTGAGATAAAAAATGAAATAATGTTACGCTAACTCAAAGATTCCTTGGAAATTTGTGGTTTTTATCTGCAAATAAAATATTAACGTACGAACGTTGACGTGTGTGCAAAACATATTTTATGATTACTAAACCTTGTATCATAATAGCAAACTGACCAAACAAGTGTTAGATCTCATTGAATAAAAGAATAAGATTGACGTCAAAATGTGACAATAAGTCATACATTGTAGTCATAAGGCAAAGTGGCTGATGTATTTTATTTATAGTAGATTATAGACGTGTCGACAACTTAGGTCATTAGCGTCTTAAATACTTACATTAAACAACAATTCTCTTAAAACTAAATGACATCACAAAACATCCATGAGCGCAGGTGAGATTCGAACTCACGACAGTCTAGTCTAGAGGCTGCGGTACCAAATACGCTATCCACTAGGCTACACTGCCCTCACCAAATGGTCGTGAACAAGTATGGCGAAATACTAAATGTCACGGAAATTGAAGGAAGTAGTTGTCATGTAAAACAAAACAAAACACAACATGTATATCTAGGTTAAGGTCTATGTTGAGATAAGCCAGGTGGTTGTGCGGTAAAGTACTAGTCTACCGACGGGTATAAACGCCAAGCACAGGTTCGAATCCCGAAGGCTTTTAATATATATTTTTACTTCCCACCTCTACTATGGTAGGGAAGTAATGGATTCAGTCCGAAAACAATATTTCGAGATTTTAACAGATTTTCACGTTTTGAGACCCTAGTAATCGTTTAAGATCATTTTCTGACTGATGTCTGTATGTGTGTGTGTGTGTGTGTGTGTGTGTGTGTATGTGTGTGTGTATGTGTGTGTGTGTGTATGTGGTCAATTTTTCGCCTTCGATATCTTAAGAACGGAACAACATACGGGCATGCCGATTGTTCTATTGTGTTTATCAGCCTTTAACTTAGATCTGATTAGATTTTGAGTCAAATCGGTTCAGTGGATCCTGAGATATTCAAAAAAACGTCCTCAATGTCACGTATTAACATAGGTAAAAAAAAATATAAATGAATTCTAGATGTTATAATATGAAAAAAATGTAAATATTTTTTTTCTCTAAAATGTATAGTTTTCGAGAAAAAAAATATTTTACTAAAAAAAATAAAAACTGTACGTAAATCAAGGTAACCATAATTTTTGCTATATTAAGTTAAGATCACCAAACAAAAAAGAGGGCCATGCTTTTTTCAAAGAATAAAAATTAACTTGTGTTTTAAAGACCGCCAACAGCTAAGGTTATTTGGGCCTAGTCAAAGAATAAAAAAAAAAAGAGTGTTTATTTTTTGCAAATATTTACTAGGTGGGAAGTATAGGACTGGTCATCAGTCGAATTTTTTTTTATATATTAAAAATATAATATTGGTAATTGATATCAACTTAAAATATAAAAAAATAAAATTACAATTATTTTATTTATGATTATTTTACGAACATTTGATTTTATTATTTATTTTCTTTATTCAATTACTAATTTTCTTTTATTAATAAAATATTAGTAAAAAAAACTTTTTAAAGACACGCTTTTATTTAAATGTTTTAAAAAGGAGAAAAAAAGTTTTAATAATTTATAGTTAAATAATTATAAAAGCGTGGGCCGTGACATATAAGTTTACAACCCACGTTTTCAAAATTATGAAACTAAATTATCAAAACTTATTTTTTCCTTTTTAGTAGGTACATTTAAATAAAAGCGTGTTTTAAAAAAGTTTTTTTTACTAATATTTTATTTTGTTCCTTTTAGTCGTTCAAAAGTTTATCCCCTTTTGACTCCCTTAGGGATTGAATTTCGAAAAATCCCTTCATATAGTAGGGTGCTTCCGTCACAAAAGAAACCTACTGTCCAAATTCCAAGTTTCTAACTTTAGGGGTTTGGCCTAGGCGTTGAATAGTCAAAAAACCCTACTCTCTCGTTTAACCCCCTTAGGGATTGAATTTTATTCTAAAAATGGTTGATTCATGTATTGTCATCGGGAATGTATAAGTGTACCAAATTTTAAATCGATCGGATACGTGGAAGTCGTTCAAAATTGATTTGCAAGATTTGACCTAAACAAAGAAACTAACATACTAACATTGCAAGTTAAATAAAAGCTTGCAAAAAAAGGTGACATACACCAGTTTGAATTATGGTCACAGATTTAATCTGACGTTTCTTTCATATGTTATGAAAAATTGAAACTCATTAATATTATAATATGTATTGCATACAATATATTATGTCCAATGTCAATATTATAATCATTTTGTCATAAAGACGTGACAATAGTCAAGCAAGAATGACATAAGAGACCATTCCACGAACGAAGCGATCTTCTAGCATATTTATTACGAATATTGAAAATAATTGTCTGGTATTTCCTGGTAGATGCAAATATTTTTTACAAGCTTTTATTTAACTTGCAATGTAATCATTTTACCAACCGTCACAGTCAGGATTCTAACCTGAACCTTTCCACTTTCGCGGCGGAAAGAGCTTACATTACTCAACCGTGACATGATTACTAATCTAACATTCTCCTTATATGCTTCGGAATCAATAGATTTTCACTACATGCGAGTGTTAATTCAATATAGCAAGGTTGTAGAAGTGAATCTTCGTACTAGCGAGAGCTCATCATGAAAGTGAAAATTATTTATTGGTAAAATAATTTTTGTCGATATGTTTGGAATCAATTATACAGGGTGAGTTCGACCACCCGTATCAGTCGTTTTTTTCGAAAACGGTTAGTCGTAGAGAGTTGTGTCAAAAATTTGTATTATAAAAGCCCTAATAAAGAATCGAGTGGTGATAATTTTTTTTTCCGGGAAGGTCGGCTTCCCTATTAGTTTGCTCCAGAATATCCAGAACTCCGGAATTATAAATGTAACGATAGGTCGAAAGTGGTATTGTTAAAAAGATCTTTAAAAAATAAGCGAGTTTTGTAGGAAAATTTTTTTATTATTGCCACCCCTGTAAATTTCTATAAGTATAAATATAAATAATTATATGTTCAAAACTCCGGAATTTTAGAAAGCACGATAGGTTGAAAGTGGTGCTGTTGAAAAGCTCTTTAAAAAATAGGCAAGTTTTGTAGAAAAAATTATTTGATTACTACCACCCCTGTTAAGTAACAATCGTTTGAAATTATTAAATCAAATTTTCATAATAACGATCGAAGTCGGCATTAAAAATCTAGCAACCTTAGAGACATTGTCACAAGTATTCAAACTGTCTTCCATTTACTCTTTAATACATACTACTGAGCTCTTCTGGTTATACCGTGAGTGTACTTTTTCAGTGTTTAATGATCGATAGATAGGTAACTAGATTTTAAATGCGGACTTTTAATAAGTTCGTTATTATGACATTTTAATTTAGTAATTTCAAACAAATATTACTTAACAGGGGTGGCAGTAATAAAAAAAATTTTCCTACAAAACTTGCTTATTTTTTAAAGATCTTTTCAACAATACCACTTTCGACCTATCGTTACATTTATAATTCCGGAGTTTTGGACATTCTGGAGCAAACTAATAGGGAAGCCGACCCTCCCGGAAAAAAAAATTATCATCATTCGATTCTTTATTAGGGCTTTTATAATACAAATTTTTGACACAACTCTCTACGACTAACCGTTTTCGAAAAAAACGACTGATACGGGTGGTCGAACTCACCCTGTATAATTGGCTGCTTTCCAACAAAATTTTCAATAATTATTTGTGTTTAACGGTATTCACGACATCTGTCTGTACTCGAGATACACAGACATACCCATTTTTTCAGTAGGTATTTAACCTTCACAAAACACTAACATCGACTTTTCTTTTCAGGAGCATCATCTTGCGACGAGAGCGACACTGAATCCGAACCCGGAATCCCGCTGAAGCGAAAGCAGCGTCGTTCGCGTACAACTTTTTCGGGGGAGCAACTCGAAGCTTTAGAGCGGGCTTTCGCTCGCACTCAATATCCGGACGTTTACACTCGCGAGGAGCTCGCCCAAAAAACAAAACTCACCGAAGCTCGCGTTCAAGTATGGTTTTCGAATCGCCGCGCTCGTTTACGAAAACAATTGAACTCTCAACAATTGAACGCTTTTAACACAATGTCGTTGCAATCGGCTTTTCCCGTTCAGCATCAATACGGTGCGGACGTTTCGGGCAGTTTTAATGCGCAGTCATCGTGGGCTCAACAGAGCTACGCGAGTTCGGCTTTGGGTGCAAGTTTGCATTCCACGCATTCGTCCTTGGCAGGTACTTCGCCGCTTGGAGCTACGCCATTGGGAACTACACCGCTCGGAACAACAGCTACAAACAATACTACCAACACTTCAACCCAAAGTTCTCTAGGATATAATGCTTATAATACACCGTCGACAAGTCTGGAACATCAGAACACCAATATGTTGAATGCAGCTGCGGCGGCCGGAGCTGCGAACCAATTCTCTTATAATATGGGACAAATGTCACCGACGCAACATGTTACGCCGCAACAGTCAGGGGTTTGGACTCGTCATGCGCAGAATAACAAAATGCCTGACGGGTTATCCAGCTGGCATGACAATTATAGGTGAGTCGAAACTCATTTTTTTATTCCAAAATATGTATTTTTTTAAAACTCGCAACAATGGTAAAGTTTCCCTAAAAGAACGGTACTTACTTTTTAACCGACTTCAAAAAAAGGAGGTTTCTCAATTCGACCGTATATATTTTTTATGTGGTTATGTATGTTCGAGGATAATATCGTCGTTTATGAACCGATTTTGAATTTTTTTTTTATTTGAAAGGATATACTTTTAGATAGGTCCCAT
Organism: Mongoloraphidia duomilia; assembly: GCA_039654895.1. Classification (NCBI taxonomy): domain Eukaryota; kingdom Metazoa; phylum Arthropoda; class Insecta; order Raphidioptera; family Raphidiidae; genus Mongoloraphidia; species Mongoloraphidia duomilia. Next base: position 2,013,303 of record CM077521.1, on the reverse strand, counting down.
AGAAATTTCATCAAAATCGGTTCAGTAGTTCGGCTGATTTTAATAAAAAAGTAAGTAACGGCGTGTGATTCTTTAAGGTAAATTTTACTTTTTGACACTAAAAAGTAAAAAATAAAAACTTTTTAACAAAAAAAAAACCTCCTTCAAAAAGGCACTAAAAAGAGGAAAATAATGAAATTTTGAGGTCTATGCCAATTGAAATAAAAAGTTTAGTATAGTGATTAATATCTTCTTTTTAACCAATTTCATATTTTAATTGGCACAGACCTCAAAATTTCATTATTTTCCTCTTTTTAGTGCCTTTTTGAAGGAAGTTTTTTTTTTGTTAAAAAGTTTTTTTCGAATTTAGATAAATTTAAAATAAACAAGCCGTGAGGGGGGTCGTTTATTAGGACTAAAGTTACTTTTAATTGGGACTCACAAGTGCGACCCTTGAGGTCCACACGACGAACTTCCCAGTTTGATGAATATTGAATATCAATAAGTAAATTAGAAATTACACAGAAATGTAATCATTTTAAACATGCTTTGATAGACACCTCAACGAAGTTGATAACATTTTTTTGGGCGAGATTTCATATAAAATCTACTTTTTTGCAGTCGTTTTATTGACACAAAAAAAAACGGCTTGATCGATTTTGATAAAATTTCTTTCGGGTCTTGATGATGTTAATATGCATATATTTGCACCCTAACAAAGTCGATATCATTTTTTATTCGCGAGATTTCGTGTAAAATCCACTTTCGGCTCGCTTTCGGCAGTCTTTTTCTTTAAACAAAAAAAAAACGTTTCGGCCGATTTTGATAAAATTTCTTTCGGATCAAAATGACGTTAACACGCCTCGAATGACACCCTTACGAAGTCGATATAATTTTTTATTCGCGAGATATTGTGTAAAATCTACTTTTTTGGAGTCTATTTGGTTAAGAAAAAAGAACGGCTGGACCGATTTTGAAAAAATTTCTTTCAGACCATATATATTTACGTTAATACGTGTCGATTGAACCCTAACGTAGTCGATATCATTTTTCATTCTCGAGATTTCGTCTTAGAAAGAAGTGACCACATACGTACGTACGTACACACATGCATACACACACACACAGACATCTTTTCAAAAGTAGTGTAAAAATAGTGTAGTGCCCTTCAAAACAAAAATTTGTTAAACATTTTGATTTCGATTTTCGAACCCATTACAATAACTTCCCAATGTACTGGGAAATTAATAATAATGTGGGCTTTGGTTCCCTATTCGTGTAGAGTGCCCGCGGTGAGAGATGAAGCCAGGCACGTCATCAATAATATGCTAGTGAACGTCTGCTTGCCTGCAGCTACAGTGCCGTATACACAAAACTGCACATTGGGTTTTATGACGTTAGGTACAATTTTGGCAAACTGCTATTCATGACAATAAACAGCCAATAGCAAGCTAGGAGGCGGGCGCAATGCATTCACGTTACTATGACGCGGTGGCTTCATCTTTCGCCGCGCGAGTTCTGCCACAATGCTCGATAGATAGAAAATCCGACGGTCAGCTCTGAGACTAGTACTATTATAAGGATATTTTTTTACTGTTAACACTTCAAAAAATATTCAGGTTATTCAATTCAATTTATAAACACAACAGTACTGTTCACGGAGACGCTTCATTACACACGTTCGTGGATCACAAATAAGACTGTTTCTCACCGTTTAAGAATATCAATGCTTGGTTTTTTTGACAAAGTTTTTATCGAAACTGCCATAAATTAATTTTAAACTATTTTTCCACGCAGCAATTTAAAAAAATTATATTAGAAATGCAAATAATGCAATGCAATATGATTTATGTAGACGAAATCTCACGGTTTGTTGCTGGCAAACGATTTAACACTTTCGTTGTTTCCAAAAATTATAGAGAAAAGAATCGATTGAAGACGACTAAGAAAATGTTGACTCTTTTATCAAAATCAATTTTTAACTTCCCATTGGAAGTTATTGTAATCGGTCCGAAAATCGAAATCAAAATGTATAACAAATTTTTATGTTTCAAGGTCACTACACTATTTTTACACTATTTTTAGAAAGATTACTGTGCAGTGTGTGTATGTGTGTGTGTGTACGTACGTACGTGTCCATTTCTTTCTAAGACGAAATCTCGAGAATGAAAATTGATATCGACTACGTTAGGGTGCCAATCGAGGCGTGTTAACGTTAATATGATCTGAAATAAATTTTTTCAAAATCGGTTCAGCCGTTCTTTTTCTTAATCAAATAGACTCCAAAACAAGTAAATTTTACACAATATCTCGCGAAAAAAAAATTATATCGACTTCGTATAAGGGTGTCATTCGAGGCGTGTTAACGTCATTTTGATCCGACATAAATTTTATAAAAATCGGTTCAGCCGTTTTTTTTTAAATTATTGTTAAAAATAATTAATAATTATGTTTTAATGATTAAAATGATTACTTTTCTGTGTAATATCTAATTTAATTATTATTATTAAATATTTATCAAACTGCAGGAAGTTCGCCGTGTGGACCTCAAGGGTCGCACTTTAGTCCTAATAAACGACCCACCTCAGGGCTTGTTACATACTGTCATCACTCGACGTAATATTGTCCATTTCACATCTAGACATACAATCTACTATTTTGAAAATTATTTACTATTAGCGGCCTGATCCGACTTCGTCTAGTCTAGAGGCTGGTACCAAATACGCTATCTACTAGGCTACACTGCCCTCTATTTCGTATCTATGTATTAATATAATATATTACGCAAGTTGTAAAGGAGTTAAAAATGTCTCTAAATCTAATTTTTAAGTCAGAATACAGTTTTCATTTTAAATAGGATCAAAGAAAATTTTCATTTTTGAAACTTAATCGAAAACAAAAATTAACTTCTGGTATGCACCTGTTATTATATTTAAAGTGTAGTAAAAAAACGGGGGTAAATGACTTGACTCTCTCATAACGTACGCCGGGCGGTAAAGAACCCGTCTGTGTTACCGGCTGTTTAGCCGGGGGCGATACGTGTCCAAAAACATGCCGCTCGCTTAAAAAGTCAGCGCGTATTAAATCGCTTAACGTGCCGCAAACACGTACACAAATTTAGGTAAACCTTGGTGCAGAAATATTATTGCGTTCTTCGACTGATGTCAACTTATTACCGCAGTCTTAAATTGAGGTTAAATCATCAAACAGGGTTCAGTATTGTCAATCATATAAAATGTCCCTATAGAAATATTGTTTTTTTACCTACAATGGTCAGGGTTTTACAGGGCTAAAGTATTTAAATTCTTTAATCGGTTCGAAGAGATTATTTAAAAAGACATTATTGGAAATATATTCCTTAAATCTCTTATTAATTTATCGTTGTCCTTAACACGCAGGTTTATTACTTATTAAGGGTGTAGCTTCAGCAATTTGGCCTGCACTGTAAGAAATGAGAAGGCCGATTACATAGATTATCGATGGTCCATTTGTAGCCAGTGATTAATCTGGTAATAGGCACATAAAGAGACAATGCGGCGTCGCAAACAGGTATCGCCACATCGCGTAGATTCCATAAAAACACATAGCGCATGCGTGCCTACTAATTTTACATTAATTTGTTTTGTGTTCATCCATTTTATATATGTAACTATACATTTTATTTTGTAATTTTTACACACTTTATTGGAATATTACACAAATTATGTAATTCTAATTTACTATGTAAAAATTATCACAAATTTGTTTAACTTTACAGTAAAAGTTCAAGATTTTATGAAGTTTTCTGTGTAAAAATAAACAATAATGTAAAAACACTTTGAAAATCGAGCGAATTCTACTTTAACTTTCAAAGTATTTTTACATCTATTTTTACAGTGTGGGCGTAAGTCAAAAAAAAACCTACATTCCCGTTTGAACCTCTTAGGGGTTGAATTTATTTCTAAAAACGATTTATTCATGTATTGTCATCAGGAATACATATGTGTACAAAATTTCAAATCGATCGGATACGTTGAAGTCGTTCAAAATTGACTTGCAAGTTTTGACCTAAACAAACACACAAACTAACATACATTGCAAGTTAAATAAAAGCTTGTAAAAATCAGAGAAATTTGTCAGTGACAAACCCGATATTGAAGTAAGAAACTACGACACTGCAGTGCTTTCATTTCCGCAGGGTCATACTTTTACCTGAATAACCCGGTAGATGGATAAAGTAATTTATTATTATTAATTCAACATCTCATTCAGATAATATATAGTTTCTTAAATACGCTTACGTGAACTGCATTTGTTATAGGAGTACTGCAAACAGCGACTTAATTCCAGGTTATGAGAAATGTAATTTTATTTTAAAAATAATGTAATTCGTGCAACTTGTGTATTTTTTTATACAGAGTGTTCACAATCTGACAATTGGCCTGTATTTTTAAATTATTTTCTGATCTTCAATAACCATCACTGCAAATCTCGTTTTTAACTTGCTGTGTTAGTCTGTTAGTTTGTTTAGGTCAAAACTTGCAAGTCAGTTTTAAACGACTTCCACGTATCCGATCGATTTGAAATTTTGTACACATATGTATTCCCGATGACAATACATGAATAAATCGTTTTTAGAAATAAATTCAACCCCGAAAGTGTTCAAATAGGGATGTAGGGTTTTTTGACTAATCAACGCCCAGGCCAAATCGCTAAATCTAGAAACTTGAAATTTGGACAGTTGGTTCCTTTTCTGACGTAAGCATCCACTAAGGAAAGATTTTTCGAAATTCAATCCCTACGGGTGTCAATAGGGGGTAAAATTTTGAAAATGAACAAGTACCCACAAACAACACACCAAAATATCACTTCGGAATACTTTCCAGGTAACCCCCTTCATTTATTACCTGCCGCTTGGAATATAATGTCTGCTTGAGAATAGCCGAGAGTGTAGCGGCGCTGTTGTTTACATGGCGTTGCTATGGTTCCTCTATTACAAGTCCCCAGTTCCCGAGTTCTAGCCCGAGAGCTGGTAAAAGTGTCAATTGGATTTTCAATTTATTATTAAAAAAAATAAATAAATAAATAATGAATTGAAAATATGAATTGGTGCTGGGCCCAAATAACCTTAGCTGTTGGTGGTCTTTAAAATACAATTACAATTTGGACTATAATGTCATGTTAATATTTTTTGACAGATGTGACGCCATTATAAAACTATAAAAGTAGCTCTACGTCTGCGGTTGCGATACAATCGTAATTACTGTACCCATTTTTTATTCATGTCCTGGTATTTAAATCTGATTTTCTTGCACGAGGACAGCCTGTATATAGCGTGCAAGCGAGTACACTGAATCCGGTAGCCGAGCAATGAGCAAGTCTGTACTCACTCATCAAAAAGGCGGCAGAGTGGCAATTAATTTGCCGCTCGCAAATCTAATGAGTACCTAGTCTTAGCGGAGGTACCCTGTCTTGGAGGTAGCCATTATAACGTATACCCAGCAGCGAGCTCTTCCTTCTGTATTTTATATAATTCTGCGCAAGTTTGGTTTACATCGCGAGAAAAGATGCAATCCGTAACTTAAACTAACCGAAAAACAAAAACAAAGATAGTTACTTCTTACCACAACAGTTTTATTGATGGATGTACATTTCGAAAGCTATGCTTTCATCTTCAGCAAACACTATACATGACTGAAATAATACATAAAGGGTATTTTATACTAACTTGCTGAAGATGAAAGCATGATAGCTTTCGAAATGTACATCCATCAATAAAACTGTTGTGGTAAGAAGTAACTATTTTTATTTTTGTTTTTATTCCAACCACATTGCTCATATATTTTTATTAAACTAACCGTTATATACTTTACACTAAAATTTTATTTGTATAAAGAATGAATGAATTGTGAATTATAGACGCTCGACAACAGAGGTTATTAGCGTCTGTTTTATTTGTATACGTTTTGTAATTTTGTAAGTTCGGTTCCCATCGAGAGAGAGGATGTAAACAGTAACTTAAGGTAACAATGATAATCATTGAATATTGACGCAGGAATATTATTTCTTCGTAAGTTTGGTTTCCATCGTGAAAAAGTATGGAATCCTTAACTTAAGGTAACCCTAACTATTATTAATACAAGAATCTTAGTTATTCGTTTTATGCTTCTGTAAGTTTGGTTTCCATCGCGAGAAAGAATGCAACCGTAACGTAAATTAACCGTTATACTTCACTCCAACATTTTATTTCTACGCTTTGTAATCTTGTAAGTTCGGATTCCATTGCGAGAAAAGTTGCAATCCGTAACTTAAATTAACCCTACTAATTTTATTGATACGTGAATCTTATTTATTATTCGTCTTTTGGCTCTATAAGTTTGGTTCTCATCGCAAGAAAGGATGCAATCCGTAACTTAAATTAACCCTACTAATTTTATTGATACATGAATCTTATTTATTATTCGTCTTATGGCTCTGTAAGTTTGGTTCTCATCGCAAGAAAGGATGCAATTTGTAAGTTAAAGTAACCCTAATAATAATTATTGACACTGGAATATAATTTCTTCATTTTATGGTTACATTTAGTTATATTTTACGCAAAAATTTATTTCTATACGTTTTGTAATCTTGTAAGTTCAGTTCCCTTAAAAAAAACTTTTTAACAAAAAAAAACTCCTTCAAAAAACCACTAAAAAGAGGAAAATAATTAAATTTTGAGGTCTGTGCCAATTTAATAAAATATGAAGTCGGTTAAAAAGTATAGTATAGTGATTAATATCTTCTTTTTAACCAACTTCATATTTTATTAAATTGGCACTGACCTCAAAATTTCATTATTTTCCTCTTTTCAGTGGTTTTTTGAAGGAGGTTTTTTTTTTGTTAAAAAGTTTTTCATTTTTTACTTTTTAGTGTCAAAAAGTGACATTTACCTTAAAAGTATCACACGCCGTTACTCACTTTTATTAAACCGACTTTCTTACGCTGTCTGATATGTCAAAAAGTGACATTTACCTTAAAAAATCACAGGCCGTTACTCACTTTTATTAAAATCAGCCGAACTACTGAACCGATTTTGATGAAATTTCTATGGGACTAATCTGAAAGTATATCCTTTCAAATAAAAAAAAAATTTCAAAATCGGTTAATAAATGACTGAGTTATGAGATAACAAACATAAAAAAAATACAACCGAATTGAGAACCACCTCCTTTTTTTGAAGTCGGTTAAAAATATGTTTGTCTCCCTTTTGACATAATGCAAAAAAATTGCGATATTTCTACCCTCTTTAAATTAAGATGTAAACTAAACTCTACAATGTTTGCAACAAAACGTTGGTGGCAAATAACGGTAATTGGGGACAGTTAATAATAGATTGTAGGTGCAATTTATATAGCATAAGTTAACTCGGAACTGAACTTTTGCAGTGGGGGTACAAATATAGGTATGTGGTCATAGGCAGTGGCGGCTCGTGCCTGTTTAGACAGGTGGTGCCAAAACGAAGGTCAAAATAGAAAAGAAGTACCTATAAAACATAGAAAATAACTTACCTAGTGACGATACTGTCAGTAGTCACACAAATCACACACTACAAAGCTACACAAACTAAAAAAAAATGTTGACAAAGCAAACCGTCAAATAATAAAACAAAATTGTTATCAACAATAACATTTAACCGAAACAACAATGCGTTGTACATTCCAACAATGACCAAACAGAATATCGCCAATAATGTGCCTGGCACACATTTCATTTAGATTTAGCATTACAGCATAGGGAAATCATAAGTCATAGTTCTATCTCTCTTGCTCACATATAAGGACCGTAAGGTATGCTTTGTTTACACTGTGCCTATTATTAAATGGCACAGGATACGTGTTACTGATCGCGTGGTGAAAATGTTTTAGGAAATTTGTGCGATTTAGGCTGAACTCTGCTGTCGGGACGATCGATAATTTTATAAATTGATTAAAAATATTAACATATTAACAAAAAATATTTTTAGAGAAAATTGAAAAATTAGAGGTAGTGCCATGGCACTGTGGCACTACCCCACGAGCCGCCACTGGTCATAGGTGGGTTTTATCCGACTTTATAATTACGAAATTATGATAATATATTTTAGACTAAGCTTTGTTTATTTATTGTACGTTCTCGTCACATCATATTGAAGTTAAACTTCTTAGGCAACGCTGGCTCTCTGATTTGAGGACCAAAATGCCAGAAGGGAGGGACTTACGAACGAGAAGCATAACATTTTAACAGTTTAGCCCCAGTGTTTTTAATTTAATTCTATAATTATTATGCAATATTTTAGAACGTCTGCGCCGTTGAAATTTAAAACAGGAAAATAAGAAAATCACTCACCAATTTATTAGTACGTAGTTTCCAGTTTCCACCGAAATCTAAAACAAAAAAAAAGTATTAAATCTGTCCTTTAAAATAAAGGCATAATACACACTACGATAAAATACGTACGAACGTACAAAACTATTGTGAGTTAAACTAGTGTTAGAGAGCAGCAGAGAGGGTAACGGTTGTCAAGCGGACAGTCCGTTGTTAGTTATTTATTTATTTATTGTGGATTATTAACGCGTCGGCAACTTTAGGTCATTAGCGTCTTAAATACAACAAATATCATAATATATCACTTAAAAACTAAATAACATCACAAAACATCCATGAGCAGAGGCGGGATTCGAACCCACGACAGTCTGATTCAGAGGCCGCGACGCTACCAACTGAGCCATACTGTCCTCCCCGTTCTTAGAAGAGATGCACAATACGAGATGTTTTAGTCGATTGTTTGGATTGTTCAAAAATCTCGATGGTAGTCACTTGGACTCGATTGTTGTTGTTTCATAGTTCACCGAGACCGAGTCGCATAGTACTGAATCGTACACTGTCGAGAGCCACATAATATTACAATCGTTCATCACTCAACAACTGCGTGGTCGAGTCGATGGTCGATTGTGCAGTATAATCGCGTAATACGAATTCAATGGTGAAGAGATCACAGAGTAGTGAGTACCGACTGAACAGTGAACAATCAACGAGTCGCGTGAACGTCAGTTGACTAGCTTATAATCTTGAATCGCGATTATATGTATTCTCGTTCGCTGCTATTGGTATAACCTATGTGGCAAATAATCGAACATTTCGATTGTAAAATCAAACTCCGAGTCGATTGTGGACTCGTTTGTTATTATGAACGATTACAATTGTTTCGATTGTAAAAACATCTCGTATCGCCCGTCACTAGTTGTTAGTGAGGGCGGTGCTTTACAGTCAGTAGGCTGATTCTAATATTAGTCTCCAATTAACTAATTCTGATTTCTTTGTTACAGTTTATTTGCCGGCAGCCATTATAGCACCCACTCGCCGACGGAGGCCAAATCTGGATACCCTTATTTTGGTAGCATGGACATGTGTTCGAGTAGAGTTCATTGAAAAGAAATCTTTAAACGTAAGCAATAAATTTTATTACATAAACACATCAGTTTTGTCAACTTTATTGAAAAAATCGTTAAATCTATAGGGGATTTGAGCTGAGCGTCCACTGAACTGACATGTTAGCGTGACGTGGCAAGGGTTGTTGCATGCAAGCTCAGATTAAATCAGTGAAAACAAATGAAGTCGTATCCATTGAACTGAAATAATGTCGTGACGGTGATTCATTTATCAGTATTTCCAGAAATGCAAACAATGTGAATTTAGATTTCATTTAATTGTGATGTTACAACGTCCACTGAACTAAAATGATGTTGTAATATACACTGAACTAAAATTGAGGATCGAGTATCTTGCCAAATCAAGTTGATACGGTTTCAGTGTGGACGTTAGGCGATTAAAAATTCTATTTTTTGGAATTTCCGATGTTTTTTTGAGATATGGATAATTCGGTATCAAAAATTTGTACCCAGTGTAAAACTTTGTGATTTCGCAATGTAAATGTTTGGGATCTAAAATATATTAAAGAATCTAAAGAACAGAAAATTTTAATTGTATATATTATGTATTTATATGTTTAGTATTTTTTATTTATTCATGTGATTTGAAATAAGAATACATCATGCTTTTAAATATGGCTTGTTTTTTTTGTTAAGATTCATTTTTGCACAAAATAAGTACATAAGTAATTTTAAATGTGCAATTATTAATTTCGCTTAAAATAGGAATTTGACATTTGAGGCTCTGACATCTGGTGGTAGAAAATGAAAGCACAGCAAAATGATTTCGCAGGCCGTACGTCTCCATGTCGAATCCCTATTTAATTGTTTAATGCGTTTTACTAGAGCTATTCCACTTCTGCCAGTGCATAGAATATAAAAATAATGTTCAAATTAGTTCCTTCCATTTTTATTTTATAGTATGTTTCATTTAAAAGTAACTAAAATTAATATAACGGGTGGTGTACAAATGTAGAATTTGAAGCATATAAGGAGAATATTAATTTAGCAATCATGTCACTGTTGAGTATTGTAAGCTCATTCCGCCGCGAAAGTGGAAAGGTTCAGGTTAGAATCCTGACTGTGACCACTTGTTGGTAAAATGATTTTTTCCAATATGTTTCAAAACAATTATATAATTGGCTGCTTTCCAACGAAAAATTTTTTAAATGTAGAATTTGTCTTTGATTAAATTAGGTCAAAGAAATAACTATTTAGTTATATTAACTAACTTAAAAATAATCTGTCTAAGTGTTTGTTATACATTTTATAAGCAAAATTTAATTATTTTGCTTTATCGTAGTGTTTGCATGACCCTTATATCCGAAATTATATTTTCTTGAAGAACTTAATAAGAGAGACCTTATTTTCTTAAGGCAACCAACAGCCATGGTTATCACTTATCAGGGCCTGGTACCAATTCATATTTTCAATTTATTATTATCTTTAATAATAAATTGAAAATCAATTTGATACTTTCTCTCGAATTAGAACCTGGGTCCCGTTAATATTTTGACTCTATACTAATTAAAAGAAAAATATAAATAGATATGAAATATTTTTAGATATATTGTACAAATTATTTTTGATAAATACTTACTGTATTTTATAAAAAAAAGTGCTTTAGCTAATTGTGCCTATTTCATAGCTTAACTGGAAACAATTTTATAATAATAATAAATAATAGTTGATTGTATATCTAGTGGCGTAATGCGGTATGTTACTGACGAGTAGTGACAGTATGTAAAAACGAGCAATAACGAGTTTAAACAGTCACTGCACGAGTCATATCATTACGCACGAGACATATACGGTATTTTTTACCATAACTACAATAAACTAGCTGATTTCCAGTTCATTTTCAGTATTTTCAAAAATTTTTGCCAGTTCATTTTGTGTCGCCAGCCTCACTTCTATAGTAGGCCGAGAGTAGCTGCCAGTAGGTAATAGCGGGCGGATTAAAGCGAATAAACATAAATCACTATGGAAATGGTTTGATTTCCCACACTAGTGTGGGAAAGATACGTTCCCGCACACCGGTAATTTTACATACATGCATGCATGTAAAGCAGCTATTTTATAGTGGGTATGGCAAAAAAATATATTTCAAAAGTTTGGGAATATACGAATGTGTGACGATTTTTTTATAGAAATATTTTCATTATCTCGTAAAAGAGCTGCAATTTCGCTTGTTTTTTTTTGTATAAGGGCCCACAAGAATGTATCAACTGTTGCTCCCCTACGAGCTCGGCTATTGTCAAGCCCTATTTCGAATTATGTTCATATTAAATTGTATATTATATAATCTATTTATTATATAAAAAATATTGTTTTTTTGCACAATAACTGTGATACAAAAATATTTAGCTAACTTATTGTGATAAGCAAAAAATCAGCGGCGTATCATTAATAAATAAAAATGTTGCAAATATTTTTCATTCATAAAAATTTCACTATACTACGTTGATTCTGAAACCATTTTTTTGCATTATTGACGTACGCTACTGATTATACAGGATGTAAACGGTTTTACCGATTATAGGAAAAAGAAGATTTTGAGAGCATTTACAATTTTGTAGTAGGCTATGGGCCATAAGAGTTAATGTAAATACTTATCCCTATATTATTAAACGAGCAAATCTTGTATATATGTACCTATGTACCTATATAAATATTTTCTCGAAAACGGCCCTAACGATTTGGATGAAATTTACTGAAAAGGGGTTTTGGGGGCAAAAAATCGATCTAGCTAGGTCTCATCGCTGGAAAAATTCGTTTTCTTATCGATTTTATCATTTTAAAAAACAGTTTTTTAACGTTATAAAACAGTGTCGTATGGTGAGTAGGCTTTGGAAAAAACAAACCATTTTCATTATTTATGTCAAATTACTCTGACAGTCAATCTTTAACTTATTAAAATAATCAGTAATTATTTGAAAATATGTAGGTACATACGTTATGTAGTATGACGTATACTGACGTATAATAATATTATCTACTTATAGGTATGTAATTTTTTTTCTTAAAAACGACCAACGATTTTGATGAAATGGGAACTTTAAGTACTATTTTTTTGAACTCATCCGAACAAAGCTCGGTCATCCAGATTAGGGATTATATAAAAAAAATAGTAGGTACAGTGAATTTTTTAAACAATTTTCCATAGTGACGGTTGACTATTAAAAAGTAACTCGAAACCTGCTAAATAAAAAAAGCAGATATTTACATTAGATAGCCCATAGCCTACTACAAAATTTTAAATGTTATTTGCCCTATGTTCGGGTACCGTTTACACACTGTATATATAAGTTTTATAATAGTAACTAATTTAAATGTTATAAATACTTAAAAAAAATTTGTAGAACTTTTTATTAGTTCTACAAAATTTTTATAAGTCCTTGTACCAACTATAAAAATTTATATACAATAGAAAAATGGACACGAAAAGCGATTTTATAGTTATAAATACTATTCTTAGATATTATATTAAAACAAATCATCACCGAATAATTGATTAATTAATTAATTTTGTTTATTTAATTAATCGATGTTCAATGAGTCATTTTCCCGAGAGTAGTTCCTTCAATTATCAACGAGAGGCAGCACTTGTGGTAGGTACAAACATTATTTATTCCCCAAATAGTGTCGTGTCATTTTAGTGGTATAACTTAATAATTATTAAATTATTATTATCATTAAATTAATTAAATAATTAAGTTATACCACAAAATGACACGACACTAATGGGGAATAGGGCTTGAGAATGGTCGAGAGTGTAGCGGTGCTGTTGTTTACATGGTGTTGCTATGGTTCCTCTATTACAAGTCCCCAGTTCCCGGGTTCTAACCCGAGAGCTGGTAAAAGTGTCAATTGGATTTTCAATTTATTATTAAAAAATAATGAATTGAAAATATGAATTGGTGCTAGGCCCAAATAACCTTAGCTGTTGGGAATAAATAATGTTTGTACCTACCAAAAGTGCTGCCTCTCGTGGGTAATTGAAGGAACTACTCTCAGGAAAATGGCTCATTTAAATATGAAATTCTAACTAATTTTTGAACGGATTTTTACTCAAAATTAATAAAAAAATATTCATATAGACAAGCTGTATGTTTTATTAATGGTAAATAGTTTTTATTATTTTCTTTTTATATTGAGAAAATAATGAAGTACTAAAAACTGAAATATTAAATTAATTGACTAGGTATATTTATTTATTTATTTGTAAAATTCATTATCCTATAAATCTAGAAAATGAAGCAATTAATATTTTTTGAACTGAAATTCAGAAAATATTATTTCTAGCACGCGTTAAATTTCAAAATAGGTAAATTTTAAAAAATTAAAAAACATCGTACAAGATAATGTTTCAAATTTATTTGAAATGTCCTTCGGTCGAAAAAATATTTAAGAATAAATTTATTTTTGACTTAAAAAATTATTCAGATGAAAAAGGAAATTTTAGAACCCTGAAATATTTATTCATTTACAAGCGTATTGACTTTTTTAAGACCTTTATTCATAAGAAAAAATTGCCGAATCCTTACACACGATAAATCAATATTTCTTATAACAAGTTTTTTCATCTTTTATAAATACAATAATATTAATTTATTTGATTTAATCAAAACGTCATAAATGAATTTTTTTTAATAAAAAAGTCTGAAAAATACCGATCGTTAATTTTCTTTCCATGTAATAATTTTTCAGTTCATTGTCAAAAATATTCTAGAAACATTATTTTTTAATAGAGCAATAAATAAAATGACCACGGATTTATTTGAACGCTAAAATGTAAAATATTTATATTATTATCTTCTTTTAAGTTTTACGAAAAATGTCTTAATTTTGGGGTGTATTATAGTGTAAAAATGCATTTATTGTATAGTTCTATAAAATTATGTATTATATTTAAGGTTGATTTTAATAAAATATATTTTAAATTTTAATCCAACTTTTCATTTAATACACCGTTTTTATTTCTGCAACTCTAAATCCTTTTTTTCCATATTAAAAAAAAACATAAAACATTTTTGTTCAACGCCCGCAAGAAATATGTAATTTCGTGGCTCTACTGAGAGTGGGCGAAATAATGAATTCTCTGACACTGTAGACGTAGAGAGTAGGCGAAATAGCATTTCGCCCACACTCCTGTAGACGTATAGAGTGGGCGAAATAGCATTTCGCCCACGCTCATTACGGGGAACGTTTACGCAAGTGTTGATAGTTTCGTCAATCAATCAGGTCACCCATTATTTCGCCCACGCTCAGCAGAGCCACGAAATGACATATTTCTTGCGGTAGATGAACAAAATATTGTGTGCGACTATTGGTCGAAAGAGGAGATTCCTCGAGTGCGGTAAAACACACTAGTCGCACAATATACTATTTTGAAACCACAAAAATGAACGCTTAAGTGTCCAGTAGCTGACTGAGTCAGGTAAGTTACAGAAATCAATTTGTTAAATAAATATTGCTTCGGTAACCAAGTCCGGCAAATTGTGAATTTGTGTTGTTTACACTACACATTAAACAGAACTGAAAATTACTAACGCAAAATCTATTTCTAAGGGCCGGTTTTACAAGACATTTCTACATAGATTTCGATTTTCGAATATAAACAGTTTTTTATACTGATTTATAACTATCTTGTTTCGGTTGTCTGTCTATTTTTCCAGGAAGATATTTTATCTATTATATAATTTGTTTTTCGTTGCCATGGTTACAGCGCTAGCGTTAAATATTTGACGCGTTAGGCTCATTTCGCACCAAACCAGTCCAGTGCAGTCGCGTCCAGTCATGTCGGACACAACTGGATTGGACATATTAACTTATCGTTGAAATAAAGGCAATGTGTAATCTGGTTTCATACTAAGCGCGTCACGTCCAGTCCGATCGCGTCAAGACTTATCAAAACTGATTGCGACTCAGCCGGTTGAATTTTTAATGCCAGTCAGCCCAGTTTTGACACTCAGAATGGATGTAGAAACTTTAATTTTATTAGTGCAAGCAAAAGAGGCAATCTACGATCCTAAGCACGCGAAGCACAGAGATCGGAATTTCATTGCTGCCGCCTGGAGAGGTAAGTATAGCCACAGAAATAAGTGGTTAAAGAACCGAACACTGCAGTCTCCTGGTATGTATGGGATGAACCCAAAACCGATTTCGTCGTTTCTTCATCCTTCTTCTTCTGTGTAGCCGACGTAAAATTATGCTTTGGAGAAGTACGTCCATTTTGACACAAAATTCTTAACAAAACTGTGGGACGGCTGACGCGACATATTCAGTGCGAAAGGAAATATTGACGTGACTTGACTGGACGCGACTGGACTGGACTGGTTTGGTGCGAAATGAGCCTTAAAAAACTGAAAAACGAATCGATAATGTAAAAAAAAAATCGTAGACATCCATTGAGAAAAATAGGTTAAAGAACGCAATTGAAAACATTTTTAGTTCAAGATCAAATCCATTGTCACTTTATAACAAAAGGCGATCGATCACCACACCTACCGACGGCAAAATATAAAACTCTCAACAACTTCGTCGGTGTGGTCCTTCTCAATAGATTGTGGATCATTTAGAGCTATTGAACAAGCTCTGAACAATCAAACAGACCCTGCCTCTTTTTTTGACATGAATAGGGCGCTAGTGACTTCGGTGGTCCCTTTTCACATCGAACACTGGATTCAAACAGATCCTGCCCCCTTTTCGGACGGCATTATTTTGTCGCTACATCCTTGCATATTGTACTAAAACGGATCGCATCTTTATTGAAATCTTTATGTAGCCATTTTACAAGCAGTCAAAGCAGTGGCGGCTCCTCTATGAGAGCTGCGGAGCTGCCACACTGCCAGAAAATAACGCACAATTAAAAAAAAATTGTATTATAAATCTGCATAATATGATTTAATTTCATAATTATGAAGCCTAATTATGAAGCCATCACATAGCATTATTATAAATGACGGCATGCCGCAGGGCCTATATTCTATAAATCGTCCTCAGCCGTAGTAAATTCACTACGCACGTGACACGTTCTGCATTATATTTTGCACCAAAATCAATGTGTTAAAGAGAGAAAAAACAGTAAAAAATGAGGTCCCCGCATAATGGGGGGGGCTACTCCAGTCTCCAGGTTGACTCTGCAGAACACCCATTTAAAATGTTCACGCGCCGCCACTGAGTCAAAGGCTACATTTGTCATAGATTTGCTTTCATCATGGTGGTATTTTTGCATTGAAACTTATAGAAGAGATGGATTGATGGACGCTTTTGAAGTAGTTTAAAAATACTAATCATCAGAGCTTGCAGAAGATACTTTTACTCCCCAGCTCTGCTAATCAATTAAACTATTTATTATTATATTATTTTGAAGGAAGAATTCTTTAAGAATTTTGCATCCACAAGAACCCAAAACTTCAGGTTCGTCACTGTCACACAAGGGATACTTGCGGAGCAAGGTGAAACTATATTATATCCCTATATTATTAAACGAGCAAATCTTGTATATATGTACCTATATAAATATTTTCTCGAAAACGGCCCTAACGATTTGGATGAAATTTACTGAAAAGGGGTTTTGGGGGGCAAAAAATCGATCTAGCTAGGTCTCATCCCTGGAAAAATTCGTTTTCTTATCGATTTTATCATTTTAAAAAACAGTTTTTTTAACGTTATAAAACAGTGTCGTATGGTGAGTAGGCTTTGGAAAAAACAAACTATTTTCATTATTTATGTCAAATTACTCTGACAGTCAATCTTTAACTTATTAAAATAATCAGTAATTATTTGAAAATATGTAGGTACATACGTTATGTAGTATGACGTATAATAATATTATCTACTTATAGGTATGTAATTTTTTTTCTTAAAAACGACTAACGATTTTGATGAAATGGGAACTTTAAGTATTATTTTTTTTGAACTCATCCGAGCAAAGCTCGGTCATCCAAATATTTATATTATTATAAACGCAAGATGGCTTTTTTGGTACTCAGACAGATATTGTAAATTCTAGACGCTCGACAACAGAGATCATAAGCGTCTTAATTGGTACTTAGAAGACACACCAAAATGGTACCATTTTAGTCCACCCGTCTGTCACAAGGTTTGTCCTAGAAAGTTGAATTTGGCATGATGATTGAATGATATGTTTCGCTGATATTCCAAGAGTCGTTTTATCCGCGGGTAAAGGCTAGTATATAATAACAATTAATGTTAAAGTGACCGCATATAGGTCACTAACTAATTAGTATGCAAGAATACCTTCATAAATTCCCCTCAATAATTTATCATTTTGATCAGTTAAATCAAATGCCAACACGGTGAATACTGACACCCACAGTTCAATTTTGTTTGCGTGGGTTGGCATTCATTTTCGCGCTGATTTAAGCGTCATCCATAAGATAATAATAATTACGTAATGCTGTCAGAAGCATACAATTAAGAAACTGTACTAAAACTGAAGCAAAACAAAAAATATCAAGTTTGACAAGGTCATTGATTTTACCTCACGATATAAGTAATTTTTTTTTTAACCACCAACAGCTAAGGTTATTTGGGCCTAGCACCAATTCATATTTTCAATTCATTATTTTTTTTTTCTTAATAATAAATTGTAAATCCAATTGACACTTTTACAAGCTCTCGGGCTAGAACCCGGGAACTGGGGACTTGCAATAGAGGAACCATAGTAACGCCATGTAAACGACAGCGTCACCACACTCCCGGCCATTCTCAAGCCCTAATAAGTAATTTTATTCAACACATATATGCAAGCTTTTTGTGTTTTTAACTTCCCATTGGAAGTTATTCTAATGGGTCCGAAAATCGAAATCAAAATGTATAACAAATTTTTATGTTTCAAGGTCACTACACTATTTTTAGAAAGATGTCTGTGTGTGTACGTACGTACGTATGTGTCCATTTCTTTCTAAGACGAAATCTCGAGAATGAAAAATGATATCGACTACGTTAGGGTGCCAATCGACGCATATTAACGTAAATATGATCTGAAAGAAATTTTTTCAAAATCGGTTCAACCGTTCTTTTTTCTTAACCAAATAGACTCCAAAAAAGTAGATTTTACACAATATCTCGCGAATAAAAAATTATATCGACTTCGTAAGGGTGTCGATCGAGGCGTGTTAACGTTATTTTGATCCGACATAAATTTTATAAAAATCGGTTCAGCCGTTTTTTTTTTAACTATTGTTAAAAATAAATAATAATTATGTTTTAATAATTAAAATGATTACTTTTTTGTGTAATATCAAATTTAATTATTATTATTAAATATTTATTAAACTGGGAAGTTCGTCGTGTGAACCTCAAGGGTCGCACTTTAGTTCTAATAAACGACCCACCTCATGGCTTGTTTCGTATCTGTTTTGCGGACCTTAAATGGCCGTTTATTGACTAGTGACCATTATGTAACGCTTTTCAGTGCTATAATGAAAAACAGTTACACAATGAACCATTATTTAACTAGTTACATAATAACCTTAATTCAATTATAAAGTCGAAAACCATGTACGTGTTGAATAAAGTATAGTGTGCAACGCGTGTGCTAAATATTTATGCGTCAGGCGCGATGTTTTCAACACGCGAGTAGTAGGCGAACGCACACGAGCCTTGGCGAGTGTGCATTGCGAGCCGTATACGAGTACTGAAAACATCTGACGCATAAAGATTTAGCACACTAGTTACACGATATAGGGTGTTCCATTTTGATGTACCTATATATGCAATTTATGTGTAAATATTTAACATTGTTTTTCCATAAGAAGAAAGTCTGGTCACAAGTAGGCTTTGGCAAATAAGAATATCATTTAGATTTTAGAACATCATGGCTTATTCTGATCCATTCATTTTGTCCCAAAGCTAAATTCCCTATATGTATTTATTTATTGTAGATTATAGACGCGTCGACAACTTAGGTCATTAGCGTCTTAAATTACATTAAATAACAACTAACTTAAAACTAAATAACATCACAAAACATCCAAGAGCAGCGCAGGTGGGATTCGAATCCACGACAGTCTAGTCTAGAGGTTGGTACCAAGTACACTATCCACTAGGCTACACTGCCCTCAATTCTCTATGTATACATCAATCTGGGACGCGGTGTATGTATGTAAGGTTGAGACACTATTATATCCTACATCCAATATATATTAGGAATCTAGTTTATGTAGGTATATGGGACATTATTGTGGAGGGTGAATATATCACTTATGAACTGCCATGGATAGGGGGTAGTCCCGTAGTCGCGCGGTTGGCAGATACACAATATTATACTTGTGAATCAGGGCGTAAATTATTCACGCTATGTTATTGACAAAGGTTTATTGAATTATATTTATATACTGCATAATATTATATTTTGTATTAAAATAGATCAATTGGATGACGCATGTTGTAAATCACAATGGCGGTTTCACAACGCAGGCGCAAGAAGCAAAGCCTCTGGATCAGACTGTTGTGGGTTCGAATTCCGCCTCCGCTCATGGATGTTTTGTGATGTCATTTAGTTTTAAGTGAGTTATGTTATTTAATGTAATCAAGACGCTAATGACCTAAGTTGTCGACGCGTCTATAATTTACAATAAATAAAATAGAGAAGCAAAGCGTTTGGGCTCTCAAAAATCGAAAAACTAGATTGTTTTAATGGTTTATATTTTTTGCCGCGCTTCGTTAATGAAACTTATGGAACGAACATAATAAAAAAAACCTCCTTCAAAAAAACACTAAAAAGAGGAAAATAATGAAATTTTGAGGTCTGTGCCAATTTAATAAAATATGAAGTCGGTTAAAAAGTATAGTATAGTGATTAATATCTTCTTTTTAACTGACTTCATATTTTATTAAATTGGCACAGACCTCAAAATTTCATTGTTTTCCTCTTTTTAGTGGCTTTTTGAAGGAGTTTTTTTTTTGTTAAAAAGTTTTTTATTTTTTACTTTTTAGTGTCAAAAAGTGACATTTACTTTAAAAGAATCACACGCCGTTACTCACTTTTATTAAAATCAGCCGCACTACTGAACCGATTTTGATGAAATTTCTATGGGACCAATCTGAAAGTATATCCTTTCAAATAAAAAATTTTTGTTCAAAATCGGTTTATAAATGACTGAGTTATGAGGTAACAAACATAAAAAAATACAACCGAATTGAAAACCACCTCCTTTTTTTGAAGTCGGTTAAAAACTGGCCAAGTGCGAGTCAGATTCACCCATCGAGAGTCCTGGGCCCATAACCTTTGTTGGATTATTTCAATAAAAATATTTAGATGTTATCTTTTCAAGTTTCAAAAAGCAATTGAAATTTATTTCATGAAAAGGATTTTTAACAAAAATTATTACATAACTTTTTTACTTGTTATTCAATAACAATCTATATAACAGAATATTATAAGAATTGAAACAGTACACTGAAAAAAATATTTTTTATAATTAATAGAAAAATATATTTATAAGCATAAATTAATTATTACTTCCCACCTCTACTATGGTAGGGAAGTAATGGATTTAGTCCGAAAAAAATATTTCGAGATTTTAACAGATCTTCACGTTTTGAGACCCTAGCAATCGTTTAAAATCATTTTCTGACTGATGTCTGTATGTGTGTGTATGTGTGTGTGTGTGTGTGTGTGTGTATGTGGTCAATTTTTCGCCTTCGATATCGTAAAAACGGAACAACATACGGACATGCCGATTGTTCCATTGTGTTCATCAGCCTTTAACTTAGATCTGATTAGATTTTGAGTTAAATCGGTTCAGTGGATCCTGAGATATTAAAAAAAACGTTCTCAATGTCACGTATTAACATAGGTAAAAAAAATATAAATGAATTCTAGATGTTATAATAAGAAAAAAATGTAAATATTTTTTTCTCTAAAATGTATAGTTTTCGAGAAAAAAAATATTTTACTAAAAAAAATAAAAATTATACGTAAATCAAGGTAACCATGATTTTTGCTATATTAAGCTAGCCATCACTAGATCACCAAACAAAAAAGAGTGCCATGCTTTTTTTCAAAGAATAAAAAAAGAGTGTTTATTTTTTGCAAATATTTACTAGGTGGGAAGTATAGGACTGGTCATCAGTCGAATTTTTTTAAATGCAGCGGCGGTTTTATCCAACAATAATTATTGCATTATGAACACCTGATAAGGTTTGGAAAAAAACATGTTAATAGACGGACTGTGTTTTCGATATTTTTTTTTATATTTTCGCGTGTAAAAAACTGATTTATGGTACTTAATGCACTTGTACAGAAATATTTTGAAAACCTTCCCCGAAATATTTTTCTGAATCCGCCCCCGTCCTGCTCACAGACAGATTAGTAAAAAAAATGTCTCTTACCAAATTAGGCGTCGCGACGTCAGAAATCTCGGGAATTGCCACTTTCATCGCCTGAAGTCTAAAAAAGATAAAAAATATTTCAGTTCATAGGAGAGTGTAAGATATTTGAATTTGTCACAATTTATTGAATGCACCTTGCATACCAAACTAAACAAAACACGGCGCGTTCTAAATAAATTCAGGTACACTTACAAGTGTATTCTTCATAACAAGGCTGTCCAAAATCAGTTAAATGGCCACAATAAAAACATAATTAATTCTACTAAAACCTACTTAAAAAAAGGGTGTGGGTCTCGGAACCCCCGACAGGTGTGAAACATCAAAGAAAACGTTATTGAACTCGGTGGTATTCTCTATGTAGTAGTATATATTTTTTCAAAAGCAGCAACTAACTGTTATGCTGACGTAATCCTATATACTGAACTGTAACACACGCGGTCCCCGTGTCCGAGCGCGCGGAAGCCGAGAGAGAGAGAGAGAGAGAGTGCCGTAGTGGTTGGGAAAACAGCAGCGAAGGAGTGGACCAAACATTATTTTTCCCCTCATGCGGCTGTTCACAGCCCGACATAAGATGTTTCACATCAAAAACTGATCGAAACATCTACTGATAAGAAAGACAAAGTACAGCTTTGTTAATCTTTTAAATTACTTTGGTAGATGCATTTCCCCAGAACCCCCATCTGTGAATTTTGGGTTCAAAGTAGGAGCTTTTGTTTGTGCTGTTTTGTGCCCCATTTTCGACGTTTCTGCACCAAACCCAAATTGGTTATAAACATTTTAAAGTGGGCTAATAATGGGGGGTCAAACAGGTTATAAAAAATGAAAAAAATTCAACCCCATCGAGGGGGTGTCTAAAGAAAGCTAGTGACCGATAGAAAACAGTATTATTTTAACGAAAATATTTAGTTAAATTTGCGGCTCTAACGATTTAGATCAAATTTACCGAAAAGGGGTTTCGGGGGGCAAAAAATCGATCTAGCTAGGTCTCATCCCTGGAAAAATTCGTTTTCTTATCGACTTTATCTTTTTAAAAAACAGTTTTTTAACGTTATAAAACAGTGTCGTATGGTGAGTAGGCTTTAGAAAAAACAAACTATTTTCATTATTTATGTCAAATTACTCTGACAGTAATGGGAACTTTAAGTACTATTTTTTTTGAACTCATCCGAGCAAAGCTCGGTCATCCAGATATTTTTACTTCCCACCTCTACTATGGTAGGGAAGTAATGGATTTAGTCCGAAAAAAATATTTCCAGATTTTAACAGATTTTCACGTTTTGAGACCCTAGTAATCGTTTAAGATCATTTTCTGACTGATGTCTGTATGTGTGTGTGTGTGTGTGTGTGTGTATGTGTGTATGTGTGTGTGTGTGTATGTGTGTGTGTATGTGTGTGTGTATGTGGTCAATTTTTCGCCTTCGATATCTTAAGAACGGAACAACATACGGGCATGCCGATTGTTCTATTGTGTTTATCAGCCTTTAACTTAGATCTGATTAGATTTGGAGTCAAATCGGTTCAGTGGATCCTAAGATATTCAAAAAAACGTCCTCAATGTCACGTATTAACATAGGTAAAAAAAAATATAAATGAATTCCAGATGTTATAATATGAAAAAAATGTAAATATTTTTTTTCTCTAAAATGTATAGTTTTCGAGAAAAAAAATATTTTACTAAAAAAAATGAAAATTGTACGTAAATCAAGGTAACCATGATTTTTGCTATATTAAGCTAGCCATCAGTAGATCACCAAACAAAAAAGAGGGCCATGCTTTTTTCAAAGAATAAAAATTAAATTGTGTTTTAAAGACCACCAACAGCTAACGTTATTTGGGCCTAGTCAAAGAAAAAAAAAAAAAGAGTGTTTATTTTTTGCAAATATTTACTAGGTGGGAAGTATAGGACTGGTCATCAGTCGAATTTTTTTAAATAGAATAAGGCTTTTATATTTAAACGAATTACGGAACACTGATTGCGCGCGGCCCGACTCGCACTTGACCGCTTTTTTTTAATTGGACTACCCTGTAAAATTTATAATGCAATACACGTTACAGTAGCAATTCTTTAAACATAACATTAAAATAGAAGATAATAATAAGAAATGCTATATTTACATGTCACTTGAACAGAAAAGGAACCCCCCACGCATGTTCTTTTAAAAAGAAACTCAGAGGCCACTGTGGGGGGTCGAACACGGAACCTGCTGTTATAATGACGACACCGCATTCTCCTATCAGTACCTGTCTATACAGAGCGATTCACTAAACGCGTCCAAGTTAAATCGACGCCAAAGAAGGTGACAAATTATCCCAAAATTCTAACCTTGGTTTCAAAAAAATTATAATTATTGTCAAAGAAAGAATATACCTAACAAAAATTTAAAAAAAATATATGTGTTGTTTGTGGGTACTCTGTGGAGTAGAATCTGAGTTTTCGACCTCGAGGACCCTGTGCTAACGTGGGGGGGGGGAGCCGAAAAACCACGAAATTTTACCACCTTTTTTGCTTTTTTCGAAATCTCTCAGAAACGGTCAACTTAAGCAATTCTTTCATTATGTAATGTTTTAAAGAGGATTACATTTCCTACAATTTTCATTCCCACAATTTTTCTGTGGTACTAATGGTAAGCGCGCTGCAGCTTCTTGAAAGTCACCCGTTCGGCTTTTGTAACCTTGATAACCAGTGGTTAAAATGTAATGTTCTTTTCAATAGTTTTATTTATTTTGTTCTTCATCGAACTTTAAATTGAAAATACACATGTTACACATTGGTTACCAAGGTTACAAAAAGCCGCTTGGACTATTGTACATACCTACAAGCTGTGACGTGCTCATTCTGAGGTTTTAAGTCACTGTTTTCGAAACAGTCTGTAGACAAGGCAAATAGGATTATGTGAATCTATTACATACGTAAGCTATTCATCTATTTACATGGCCAACTTCCACGTTATTGTACGTCCTGTCAGCGATATTGTAAATGTACCAAACATTAGTCTTTTTGTCATAAAGCTGGAATGTTTACAGCAGTTACCATGTTATCCTTTCAGCATCATCTTTATATAGAGATTTTGGTGCTCATAATCTAAAGGCATACCCTCTGACGTAATAGTGATCGGCTGCAGGGGCGGATAGGCATGATCTGACCGGTCCGGGAAAAATAGAATCTAGCGGTCCACATGACCTTGAATATTTGTTGCTGTTGTTTACATGGCATTGCTATGGTTCCTCTATTACAAGTTCCCGGGTTCTAGCCCGAGAGCTGGTAAAATTGTCAAATGGATTTTCAATTTATTATTTAAAAAAAATAATAATGAATTGAAAATATGAATCGGTGCTAGGCCCAAATAACTTTAGCTGTTGGTGGTCACAATGAATATTTGTATGTATGGTACAATAGCAGTATTTTTTATCGGCCAATTTTCGTCAATATATGTAGCGGCTTACCGGGGAAATCCCGGTGTCCCGGTGGGCCTATCCGCCCTTGGTGATCGGCAAAACTGTTATTTGTCGAGAGAGAAAACACCAAAGGCGCTAATGATCTCAGTTGTCGAGCGTCTATAATCTGCCATTTTTCTCTCTCTGAGAAAGAGGGGGAGGGAGAGAGATATGCAGATTGGAAATTATAGTGCGCTAAACATACACTCGTTCTGGTATAAATGCAACATAACCTTAAAATCGCGACTGTCAGATTCGTCACTTTACACACGCGTTACATACAATATTTTTTGCAACAACTGCTTCAAAAGTTCAATGTTAAGCAAATAAAACACAATTTGGATAAATATTGTATTAGTGACATTATAGCAAAGTAATCTATAAAGTACTTTATTACGCACGTGTGTTATAAAGTAAAACAAAACAGTATTACTTTATAGAACGGAGTGCGTTAAAATTTACTTTAAACACTACCGTTCGAATGCAGCAGAAGCTTCCATAAAGAATCACTTTTCAAACGGTGCAAGTGTTTTAAAAATTTCTTTATAGGTGCTTCTTGGCACGTCATGGCCACATTAAACATTTTTTGAAATGGCACGTAGATGTGAAAAGGTTCGCCGTTCCTGTCTTAAAGATAAGTAAGAAATGGTTGGGTTATATCAGAAAAGTGAATTTTAATTTAAGGTGACCATACGACAAGTGTAAAGAATAAATTTTAGAGACATGGTATAATAAATCACTTTATGGACATAATGTGACTAGACTATTTGTAAAAGATTCTAAACAAAATTTACAACTTAGAATTAACCTGTAACTCAATAAAAACATTAGTGAGCCATAAAATAATTAACACTTAAATTTTACTGACTTCCTACAGTAGCAGTATTTTCCTGTAAAATATCCAAATTCTATTTTATTGTTTACCCGATATTTTGTACAAAATTTACTACCGAAGAAAAAAAATATTGTATAAAATTCAGGTGAAGTCATATAATTCTGTGAAGTCACGCTTAAAATGTAGAATAAGTGATGATTTATTTTTTTATGATAACTATTAGAGAGTTATTGATGACGCACTCACAGATTGTAAATCAGATTTACCTGTTGATTATTGACATTTATTTTATATTAGTTTAGTTTTACAATAAAACAAACAAATAAATAAATAATTTAATCACAGTTCTCTGGATAGTGCCTATAGATCGAGAGTTCGTGTATTTATTCAAGGCCTTATTTTTGTGAAGATGTTGAGGGAGGCATATTAAAGTGCCCTGAGTAAGGGATTATGCTAGATAGCGGTATGGGAGGGATGCAGACCGCCCCCAACATGTAACAAAAAAATTGTCACAATTATTATTGCTTCAAGGCTGAAATTGCTTGTATAGCTTGTCGGTGACCCAATAATGCCATTATAACATTTGCAGATCGATTGGTCTGTATTAAAGGGGTGTCAGATCACCCTAAACGTGTCATGTACCCGACGAAATTTATATTATTAGTTCAAGATTCAAATTTTAATATGTTGTTATGGAGACTGTTTTAAGCATATATTTCAATTTGCAGAACATAATCTGGCCTACCCAGTAATCCGGCATTACGGGAAGATTCTTACGAGCGCATTTTCTTACTTTATATGTTGTTTTGTAATAAAAACACAGTAAACACAAGTTTATGCTGTAACTTTCCAGTAATCCGATCACTTCGGTAACCCGACACACTCTGGTGTGCCTTATTAGTGAATATCAACCGTTTAGCATTTTTTTGTTTATTTATTGTAGATTATAGACGCGTCGACAACTTAGGTCATTAGTGTCTTAATTACATCAAATAAAATAACAAATAACTAAAAACTAAATGACATCACAAAACATCCATGAGCGGAGGTGGAATTCGAACCCACGACATTGTGATCCAAAGGCCTCGAAAAAATCTCAATCCGCCCCTGACAGTTAGTTACCTATATCTTTGCTTTACCTATAGTATTGATTTTTCTTTTGAAAATACAAAATACTCTTTTGTTTATAATTTTGATAAGCCATATTTAAGTACATAAACAAAAAGAATAATAATAATAATAGATAAATAATTTTAATAGAAAATATGACCAGAAAAAATAATAAGTAAAATATTTTTAAAAATATGAAAATGCATTTCAAACTATCTCTAACCTTACTACGTATAATACACCACCCTCGAACACAGGTTCCATGGTGTAATGGTTAGCACTCTGGACTCTGAATCCAGCGATCCGAGTTCAAATCTCGGTGGGACCTTGGCTGTTACGTTTTTGCGCAAAGATATTTTTTAGTACTTTATTAAATTTTATTATTACTATTTAATTATTCATAATAACAAATAAAATTAAGTAGCAACGAAAAAATTAATATCTAGTTGAAT
Source organism: Mongoloraphidia duomilia (assembly GCA_039654895.1). Taxonomy (NCBI): domain Eukaryota; kingdom Metazoa; phylum Arthropoda; class Insecta; order Raphidioptera; family Raphidiidae; genus Mongoloraphidia; species Mongoloraphidia duomilia. The sequence continues at coordinate 1,985,701 of CM077521.1, read as the reverse complement.
TGTTGAATAATTTTAATAATTCCGGTGAATCTATTTACATTGATAGATATTGTAGATTATAGACGTTCGACAACAGTTGTCATAAGTGTCTTATATTATATACAAATAATCTACAGTCTCTTATTCGGGGTTATTTTTTTAATTTGAAAACGAAATTAAATTTTTAAAAGAATTGTTTTATTTAACTAATAAATATTAGTAAAAAAAACTTTTTAGAGACAAGCTTTTATTTAAATGCACTAAAAAGGAAAAAATAATTTTTAATAATTTAGGTTTATCATCTATGATAGTTAATTAGTCACGTATCACGCTTTTATAATTATTATGAACCTAAATTATTAAAAATTAATTTTTCCTTTTTAGTGCATTTAAATAAAAGCTTGTCTCTAAAAAGTTTTTTTTACTAATATTTATTTTGTTTATTTTAGTCTTTCAAAATTTTACCCCCCTTTGACACCCGTAGGGGTTGAATTTCGAAAAATCTTTTCTTAGTGGATGCTTACGTCAGAAAAGACCAACTGTCCAAATTTCAAGTTTCTAGCTTCAGCGATTTGGCCTAGGCGTTGAATAGCCAAAAAAAAAACCTACATCCCCGTTTGAACCCCTAAGGGGCTGAATTTATTTCTAAAAACGATTTATTCATGTATTGTCATCGGGAATACATATGTGTACAAAATTTCAAATCGATCGGATACGTGGAAGTCGTTCAAAATTGACTTGCAAGATTTGACCTAAACAAACACACAAACTAACATACATTGCAAGTTAAATAAAAGCTTGTAATAATAAAGACGGCAGCCGTATAGATTTATATTTAAAACCGAGTTTAAAACCGATTTCTTCTGCTAAATTATTTTTTTTCAACACAAAATTAAAAATGCCAAAACCTTCAACAGAACGTGTGCTAATAAAGAATGTATGGAGTATAACTTCGACGGAGCGCTTATGTGGGTGAGCCATTACAGTTCATTTTTTTTAATCGGTATACTGTTTAATCTTATGCAAGTCATTCTGTATATTATTGTTTAATTCAATCAATGTCATCTATTATATTATGTATATGTACTTTATTATAATTTAACTATTTGTGACACGTGATCACTAAATTGTAGAATCACAGTCTAACCGTGCGCGTTACGCATAAAAGTAACGTGCCAAGTCAAGTGATAACGAGTGAGTTTAACAATGACGCATCAACACCGTCGCGACGCTGTCGAAACGCTTAAATTATTATTCGCAAAAAATCGGTAAAACCTTTTGTGTGGGGTATCAAATAAAAAGGTTTGATGAGTAGAATCAAGTAAAAGGAAAAAGAAAATGAGTGTGTGCTTATGACCACACGACAGAAGTGAAATCTTCAGATTTTCTAATTTTAAAATAATTTTTTAATCAAACAGTTTATTCATAAATATATTAAAATCGGCTTATATACAACTAAATTTAATGAATATAATACCTTAACGATAATATTAAGTTTTAGTGTCATCTATTAGCACACTTATGAACTACACACTATACCAGCATATTGCAAATACGTGTTCGTGTTTGAGCCGAGTAGCCCCGATTGTCACCGTCGGGTGCGTTTCACATCACTGTTGATAACAGCCCAGGCAAAGCGCGCCTATTTTTACTTCAATAAAAATAAATTATTAAAAAAAAACAAAAAATCCCACTGAGAAACATCGCACTTAAAAGATGGAAACAAGATCAATTAATGATAACATGCAGTCGGAGCAGAAATATCTGATGCCTGCGCCTGCATGTTTATCATTTGATCTTGTTTCCATCTTTTATAGGTTCGCTTTTTACGCAGTCGGATTTTTTGTGTTTTAGAGACAACCAACAGGTAAGGTTATTTGGGCCTAGCACCAATTCATATTTTCAATTCATTATTTTTTTTTTAATAATAAATTGAAAATCCAATTGACACTTTTACCAGCTCTCGGGCTAGAACCCGGGAACTGGGGACTTGTAATAGAGGAGCCATAGCAACGCCATGTAAACTACAGCATTGCTACACTCTCGGCTATTTTTGTTTTTTGAAAATAATTTTTTTTTACAGACGTTAAAGTCGGTTTATTGTATTTTTTCGTATTTTTATCGACAGCTTTTGGTTCAATGAAAATATTAAAGAAACGTTTGCTTGGATTATTTATAGCGAATTTAGAATAACAAAAGTTACAGCAGCGCCCTGTGAGGCCCCGTCAGTAGCACTGCGTTATTGGGCTGTGAAGGTAGTTATGTAAAATTACCCCTACGTATTTCATAAATCATCCCCTATTCATGTATATAAAGCAAATATCGTTAACAGGCCGCAACGAATCGTATAACGATAGATTCGTTTATATTAAGCGTATGTATTATATATTTATTCTACAGGATGATTCTAGAACTTTCTGGGCTTGAGAATGGTCGAGCGTGTAGCAATGCTGTTGTTTACACGGCGCTGTTACGGTTCCTCTATTACAAGTCCCCAGTTCCCGGGTTCTAGCCCGAGAGCTGGTAAAAGTGTCAGTTGGATTTTCAATTTATTATGAAAAAAAATTCACAGATTTCGTAATCCTTGCAACCATCGAGGACATTGGAAATGATAACAGCATATATGAAACATAATTAACTGTTTATTATACACACAATATTTATCAATGCACTGTTTAGTTTTGTCAGGAATAACCCTATTATTCTTCTGTTATACACGCGTTCACTTTTACTTGATTACTTAACTTTTAAATGGATTTTTCTACAGTATTTATTAACATTTGCTCAAAAATAACACCGCAGATCGTCGCAAATACTTCTCAATTAACTAGACATGATATAAAACACATTTCGAAAAAATTGCACTTGTTCAATTTTGCATGATTGCTCCTCACTTGATCGCGACACCGTTGTCTTCGTCGCAAATACCTCTCAATTAACTAGACATGATATAAAACACATTTCGAAAAAATTGCACTTGTTCAATTTTGCATGATTGCTCCTCACTTGATCGCGACACCGTTGTCTTTTGGCCTTGAACGAAAACTCGTAACTCTGCCCCCATATACGAACATAAACATTTCCAATGTTAAAAATATTGAATTGAAAATATGAATTGGTGCTAGGCCCAAATAACCTTAGCTGTTGGTGGTCTTTAAAACACAATTTTCAATCTAGAACTTTTTGCAACATGCCCACTTCGAAAAGAACTGCATCTAGGGTTACCATCCATCCTAATTTGTCCGAACTTTCGGCCTTCCCTCCGGACTATGTCCGGATTTTTGATTTAGATGGAAAAATGTTGAATGAATGAATATAAGTAGATTGTATCTCGTTCGAGATCTCGATCATATCGGGTCGAGATCTCGAACGAGATTTCAAAAACGAGATTGCCTGCCCACGAGATTAAATCTCGAAAAATGGCTAGAGATATCTCGCGAGATCGAGATTGCATTCCCTAATTACGACCCATGTTTTTAATATCAAATATTATTTGTTTCCTTTTTAGTACATAAAAGCTTGTCTTAAAGATTTTTTATCAAGATTTTATTAATAAAAATAATCTATAATAATATTATATTATGTGTATTCCTAACAATAAAATTTGCAAAAAAAGTATTTTTTGTCGAATGCAGTCTCGAACTATTTCGTGAATGAAGGCTGAATAGTTCATTTTATGGACCAAAGGTGCAGTTTGTAATTTCTGTAGTTTTTATATTCGCTCAGATTTCGTTTCAGTCTGTGATTTTCTTTACATGTAACAGAGAAAGAGAGAAAGAGAGAGAATTTTACAGACAGTGTTCTGTTCTCAAGAGTGTGAATCTTTAAGGGCACAAGCCATATTATTTCCATTCATTTTACAACATTAAAATAAGTATATCCCATAATAGATAGAGAGCCGGCGATGTTTTTTACAAG
>CM077520.1:53884419-53905298 GCA_039654895.1 Mongoloraphidia duomilia | reverse complement strand
TTTTAAAATTTTAAAATTTTTAAAAAAAATTTTTAAAAATTTTAAAATTTTAAAAGTCTTAAAACATCCTGAAACGTCGAGAAAATCATTTAAAAATTTTTAAAATTTTTTATAATTTTTATGAATTTTTAAAAATAATTTTTAAAATTTTAAAATTTTTAAAGACTTAAAAAATCCTAAAACGTTAAAAAAATCATGTTAAAAATTTTATGAAAATATTAATAATTTAAAAATTTTAAAAAATCATTTTTAAAATTAATATTTTTATTTGACTTGCAAAAAATTTTGTTTTTTTTAAATCGGCTTTATTTTGTGTTTTCCAATCGATTTACACTTAGAAATTCAACTTTGAAGCATTTCTGCACCGTTAAATGAGGTTCAATAATGTTTTATTATTGAACCTCATTTAACGGTGCAAAAATGCTTCAAAGTTGAATTTCTAAGTGTAAATCGATTGGAAAACGCAAAATAAAGCCGATTTATTAAAAACAAAATTTTTTGCAAGTCAAATAAAAATAATGATTTTAAAAATGATTTTTTAAAATTTTTAAAATATTAAAAATTTTAAAATTTCTAACATGATTTTTTTTACGTTTTAGGATGTTTTAAGGCTTTTAAAATTTTAAAATTTTTAAAATTTTTTTTAAAAATTTTTCTAAGTTTTCAAAAATTCATAAAAATTATTAAAAATTTTAAAAGATTTTTACATGATTTTCTCAACGTTTCAGGATGTTTTAAGACTTTTAAAATTTTTAAAATTTTTTTTAAATTTTTCTGTCTTAAAAATTCATAAAAATTATAAAAATTTTTAAAATTTTTTAAATGATTTTCTCGACGTTTTAGGATGTTTTAAGACTTTTAAAATTTTAAAATTTTTAAAAAAAATTTTTAAAAATTTTAAAATTTTAAAAGTCTTAAAACATCCTGAAACGTCGAGAAAATCATTTAAAAATTTTTAAAATTTTTTATAATTTTTATGAATTTTTAAAAATAATTTTTAAAATTTTAAAATTTTTAAAGACTTAAAAAATCCTAAAACGTTAAAAAAATCATGTTAAAAATTTTATAAAAATATTAATAATTTAAAAATTTTAAAAAATCATTTTTAAAATTAATATTTTTATTTGACTTGCAAAAAATTTTGTTTTTTTTAAATCGGCTTTATTTTGTGTTTTCCAATCGATTTACACTTAGAAATTCAACTTTGAAGCATTTCTGCACCGTTAAATGAGGTTCAATAATGTTTTATTATTGAACCTCATTTAACGGTGCAAAAATGCTTCAAAGTTGAATTTCTAAGTGTAAATCGATTGGAAAACGCAAAATAAAGCCGATTTATTAAAAACAAAATTTTTTGCAAGTCAAATAAAAATAATGATTTTAAAAATGATTTTTTAAAATTTTTAAAATATTAAAAATTTTAAAATTTCTAACATGATTTTTTTTACGTTTTAGGATGTTTTAAGGCTTTTAAAATTTTAAAATTTTTAAAATTTTTTTTAAAAATTTTTCTGTTTTCAAAAATTCATAAAAATTATTAAAAATTTTAAAAGATTTTTACATGATTTTCTCAACGTTTCAGGATGTTTTAAGACTTTTAAAATTTTTAAAATTTTTTTTAAATTTTTCTGTCTTAAAAATTCATAAAAATTATAAAAATTTTTAAAATTTTTTAAATGATTTTCTCGACGTTTTAGGATGTTTTAAGACTTTTAAAATTTTAAAATTTTAAAAAAAATTTTTAAAAATTTTAAAATTTTAAAAGTCTTAAAACATCCTGAAACGTCGAGAAAATCATTTAAAAATTTTTAAAATTTTTTATAATTTTTATGAATTTTTAAAAATAATTTTTAAAATTTTAAAATTTTTAAAGACTTAAAAAATCCTAAAACGTTAAAAAAATCATGTTAAAAATTTTATGAAAATATTAATAATTTAAAAATTTTAAAAAATCATTTTTAAAATTAATATTTTTATTTGACTTGCAAAAAATTTTGTTTTTTTTAAATCGGCTTTATTTTGTGTTTTCCAATCGATTTACACTTAGAAATTCAACTTTGAAGCATTTCTGCACCGTTAAATGAGGTTCAATAATGTTTTATTATTGAACCTCATTTAACGGTGCAAAAATGCTTCAAAGTTGAATTTCTAAGTGTAAATCGATTGGAAAACGCAAAATAAAGCCGATTTATTAAAAACAAAATTTTTTGCAAGTCAAATAAAAATAATGATTTTAAAAATGATTTTTTAAAATTTTTAAAATATTAAAAATTTTAAAATTTCTAACATGATTTTTTTTACGTTTTAGGATGTTTTAAGGCTTTTAAAATTTTAAAATTTTTAAAATTTTTTTTAAAAATTTTTCTAAGTTTTCAAAAATTCATAAAAATTATTAAAAATTTTAAAAGATTTTTACATGATTTTCTCAACGTTTCAGGATGTTTTAAGACTTTTAAAATTTTTAAAATTTTTTTTTAAATTTTTCTGTCTTAAAAATTCATAAAAATTATAAAAATTTTTAAAATTTTTTAAATGATTTTCTCGACGTTTTAGGATGTTTTAAGACTTTTAAAATTTTAAATTTTTAAAAAAAATTTTTAAAAATTTTAAAATTTTAAAAGTCTTAAAACATCCTGAAACGTCGAGAAAATCATTTAAAAATTTTTAAAATTTTTTATAATTTTTATGAATTTTTAAAAATAATTTTTAAAATTTTAAAATTTTTAAAGACTTAAAAAATCCTAAAACGTTAAAAAAATCATGTTAAAAATTTTATGAAAATATTAATAATTTAAAAATTTTAAAAAATCATTTTTAAAATTAATATTTTTATTTGACTTGCAAAAAATTTTGTTTTTTTTAAATCGGCTTTATTTTGTGTTTTCCAATCGATTTACACTTAGAAATTCAACTTTGAAGCATTTCTGCACCGTTAAATGAGGTTCAATAATGTTTTATTATTGAACCTCATTTAACGGTGCAAAAATGCTTCAAAGTTGAATTTCTAAGTGTAAATCGATTGGAAAACGCAAAATAAAGCCGATTTATTAAAAACAAAATTTTTTGCAAGTCAAATAAAAATAATGATTTTAAAAATGATTTTTTAAAATTTTTAAAATATTAAAAATTTTAAAATTTCTAACATGATTTTTTTTACGTTTTAGGATGTTTTAAGGCTTTTAAAATTTTAAAATTTTTAAAATTTTTTTTAAAAATTTTTCTAAGTTTTCAAAAATTCATAAAAATTATTAAAAATTTTAAAAGATTTTTACATGATTTTCTCAACGTTTCAGGATGTTTTAAGACTTTTAAAATTTTTAAAATTTTTTTTTAAATTTTTCTAAGTCTTAAAAATTCATAAAAATTATAAAAATTTTTAAAATTTTTTAAATGATTTTCTCGACGTTTTAGGATGTTTTAAGACTTTTAAAATTTTAAAATTTTTAAAAAAAATTTTTAAAAATTTAAAAATTTTAAAAGTCTTAAAACATCCTGAAACGTCGAGAAAATCATTTAAAAATTTTTAAAATTTTTTATAATTTTTATGAATTTTTAAAAATAATTTTTAAAATTTTAAAATTTTTAAAGACTTAAAAAATCCTAAAACGTTAAAAAAATCATGTTAAAAATTTTATGAAACAATTAATAATTTAAAAATTTTAAAAAATCATTTTTAAAATTAATATTTTTATTTGACTTGCAAAAAATTTTGTTTTTTTTAAATCGGCTTTATTTTGTGTTTTCCAATCGATTTACACTTAGAAATTCAACTTTGAAGCATTTCTGCACCGTTAAATGAGGTTCAATAATGTTTTATTATTGAACCTCATTTAACGGTGCAAAAATGCTTCAAAGTTGAATTTCTAAGTGTAAATCGATTGGAAAACGCAAAATATAGCCGATTTATTAAAAACAAAATTTTTTGCAAGTCAAATAAAAATAATGATTTTAAAAATGATTTTTTAAAATTTTTAAAATATTAAAAATTTTAAAATTTCTAACATGATTTTTTTTACGTTTTAGGATGTTTTAAGGCTTTTAAAATTTTAAAATTTTTAAAATTTTTTTTAAAAATTTTTCTAAGTTTTCAAAAATTCATAAAAATTATTAAAAATTTTAAAAGATTTTTACATGATTTTCTCAACGTTTCAGGATGTTTTAAGACTTTTAAAATTTTTAAAATTTTTTTTTAAATTTTTCTGTCTTAAAAATTCATAAAAATTATAAAAATTTTTAAAATTTTTTAAATGATTTTCTCGACGTTTTAGGATGTTTTAAGACTTTTAAAATTTTTAAATTTTTAAAAAAAATTTTTAAAAATTTTAAAATTTTAAAAGTCTTAAAACATCCTGAAACGTCGAGAAAATCATTAAAAAATTTTTAAAATTTTTTATAATTTTTATGAATTTTTAAAAATAATTTTTAAAGTTTTAAAATTTTTAAAGCCTTAAAAAATCCTAAAACGTTAGAAAAATCATGTTAAAAATTTTATGAAAATATTAATAATTTAAAAATTTTAAAAAATCATTTTTAAAATTAATATTTTTATTTAACTTGCAAAAAATTTTGTTTTTTTTAAATCGGCTTTATTTTGTGTTTTCCAATCGATTTACACTTAGAAATTCAACTTTGAAGCATTTCTGCACCGTTAAATGAGGTTCAATAATGTTTTATTATTGAACCTCATTTAACGGTGCAAAAATGCTTCAAAGTTGAATTTCTAAGTGTAAATCGATTGGAAAACGCAAAATAAAGCCGATTTATTAAAAACAAAATTTTTTGCAAGTCAAATAAAAATAATGATTTTAAAAATGATTTTTTAAAATTTTTAAAATATTAAAAATTTTAAAATTTCTAACATGATTTTTTTTACGTTTTAGGATGTTTTAAGGCTTTTAAAATTTTAAAATTTTTAAAATTTTTTTTAAAAATTTTTCTAAGTTTTCAAAAATTCATAAAAATTATTAAAAATTTTAAAAGATTTTTACATGATTTTCTCAACGTTTCAGGATGTTTTAAGACTTTTAAAATTTTTAAAATTTTTTTTTAAATTTTTCTGTCTTAAAAATTCATAAAAATTATAAAAATTTTTAAAATTTTTTAAATGATTTTCTCGACGTTTTAGGATGTTTTAAGACTTTTAAAATTTTAAATTTTAAAATTTTTAAAAAAAATTTTTAAAAATTTAAAAATTTTAAAAGTCTTAAAACATCCTGAAACGTCGAGAAAATCATTTAAAAATTTTTAAAATTTTTTAAAATTTTTATGAATTTTTAAAAATAATTTTTAAAATTTTAAAATTTTTAAAGACTTAAAAAATCCTAAAACGTTAAAAAAATCATGTTAAAAATTTTATAAAAATATTAATAATTTAAAAATTTTAAAAAATCATTTTTAAAATTAATATTTTTATTTGACTTGCAAAAAATTTTGTTTTTTTTAAATCGGCTTTATTTTGTGTTTTCCAATCGATTTACACTTAGAAATTCAACTTTGAAGCATTTCTGCACCGTTAAATGAGGTTCAATAATGATTATTGAACCTCATTTAACGGTGCAGAAATGCTTCAAAGTTGAATTTCTAAGTGTAAATCGACTGGAAAACACAAAATAAAGCCGATTTAAAAAAAACAAAATTTTTTGCAAGTCAAATAAAAATATTAACTTTAAAAATGATTTTATAAAATTTTTAAATTATTAATATTTTCATAAAATTTTTAACATGATTTTTTTAACGTTTTAGGATTTTTTAAGTCTTTAAAAATTTTAAAATTTTAAAAATTATTTTTAAAAATTCATAAAAATTATAAAAAATTTTAAAAATTTTTAAATGATTTTCTCGACGTTTCAGGATGTTTTAAGACTTTTAAAATTTTTAAATTTTTAAAAAAAATTTTTAAAAATTTTAAAATTTTAAAAGTCTTAAAACATCCTGAAACGTCGAGAAAATCATATAAAAATTTTTAAAATTTTTTATAATTTTTATGAATTTTTAAAAATAATTTTTAAAGTTTTAAAATTTTTAAAGCCTTAAAAAATCCTAAAACGTTAGAAAAATCATGTTAAAAATTTTATGAAAATATTAATAATTTAAAAATTTTAAAAAATCATTTTTAAAATTAATATTTTTATTTAACTTGCAAAAAATTTTGTTTTTTTTAAATCGGCTTTATTTTGTGTTTTCCAATCGATTTACACTTAGAAATTCAACTTTGAAGCATTTCTGCACCGTTAAATGAGGTTCAATAATGTTTTATTATTGAACCTCATTTAACGGTGCAAAAATGCTTCAAAGTTGAATTTCTAAGTGTAAATCGATTGGAAAACGCAAAATAAAGCCGATTTATTAAAAACAAAATTTTTTGCAAGTCAAATAAAAATAATGATTTTAAAAATGATTTTTTAAAATTTTTAAAATATTAAAAATTTTAAAATTTCTAACATGATTTTTTTTACGTTTTAGGATGTTTTAAGGCTTTTAAAATTTTAAAATTTTTAAAATTTTTTTTAAAAATTTTTCTAAGTTTTCAAAAATTCATAAAAATTATTAAAAATTTTAAAAGATTTTTACATGATTATCTCAACGTTTCAGGATGTTTTATAGACTTTTAAAATTTTTAAAATTTTTTTTTAAATTTTTCTGTCTTAAAAATTCATAAAAATTATAAAAATTTTTAAAATTTTTTAAATGATTTTCTCAACGTTTTAGGATGTTTTAAGACTTTTAAAATTTTTAAAAAAAATTTTTAAAAATTTTAAAATTTTAAAAGTCTTAAAACATCCTGAAACGTCGAGAAAATCATTTAAAAATTTTTAAAATTTTTTAAAATTTTTATGAATTTTTAAAAATAATTTTTAAAATTTTAAAATTTTTAAAGACTTAAAAAATCCTAAAACGTTAAAAAAATCATGTTAAAAATTTTATAAAAATATTAATAATTTAAAAATTTTAAAAAATCATTTTTCAAATTAATATTTTTATTTGACTTGCAAAAAATTTTGTTTTTTTTAAATCGGCTTTATTTTGTGTTTTCCAATCGATTTACACTTAGAAATTTAACTTTGAAGCATTTCTGCACCGTTAAATGAGGTTCAATAATGTTTTATTATTGAACCTCATTTAACGGTGCAAAAATGCTTCAAAGTTGAATTTCTAAGTGTAAATCGATTGGAAAACGCAAAATAAAGCCGATTTATTAAAAACAAAATTTTTTGCAAGTCAAATAAAAATAATGATTTTAAAAATGATTTTTTAAAATTTTTAAAATATTAAAAATTTTAAAATTTCTAACATGATTTTTTTTACGTTTTAGGATGTTTTAAGGCTTTTAAAATTTTAAAATTTTTAAAATTTTTTTTAAAAATTTTTCTAAGTTTTCAAAAAAACATAAAAATTATTAAAAATTTTAAAAGATTTTTACATGATTTTCTCAACGTTTCAGGATGTTTTAAGACTTTTAAAATTTTTAAAAATTTTTTTTAAATTTTTCTGTCTTAAAAATTCATAAAAATTATAAAAATTTTTAAAATTTTTTAAATGATTTTCTCGACGTTTTAGGATGTTTTAAGACTTTTAAAATTTTAAAATTTTTAAAAAAAATTTTTAAAAATTTTAAAATTTTAAAAGTCTTAAAACATCCTGAAACGTCGAGAAAATCATTTAAAAATTTTTAAAATTTTTTATAATTTTTATGAATTTTTAAAAATAATTTTTAAAATTTTAAAATTTTTAAAGACTTAAAAAATCCTAAAACGTTAAAAAAATCATGTTAAAAATTTTATGAAAATATTAATAATTTAAAAATTTTAAAAAATCATTTTTAAAGTTAATATTTTTATTTGACTTGCAAAAAATTTTGTTTTTTTTAAATCGGCTTTATTTTGTGTTTTCCAGTCGATTTACACTTAGAAATTCAACTTTGAAGCATTTCTGCACCGTTAAATGAGGTTCAATAATGTTTTATTATTGAACCTCATTTAACGGTGCAAAAATGCTTCAAAGTTGAATTTCTAAGTGTAAATCGATTGGAAAACGCAAAATAAAGCCGATTTATTAAAAACAAAATTTTTTGCAAGTCAAATAAAAATAATGATTTTAAAAATGATTTTTTAAAATTTTTAAAATATTAAAAATTTTAAAATTTCTAACATGATTTTTTTTACGTTTTAGGATGTTTTAAGGCTTTTAAAATTTTAAAATTTTTAAAATTTTTTTTAAAAATTTTTCTAAGTTTTCAAAAATTCATAAAAATTATTAAAAATTTTAAAAGATTTTTACATGATTTTCTCAACGTTTCAGGATGTTTTAAGACTTTTAAAATTTTTAAAATTTTTTTTTAAATTTTTCTAAGTCTTAAAAATTCATAAAAATTATAAAAATTTTTAAAATTTTTTAAATGATTTTCTCAACGTTTTAGGATGTTTTAAGACTTTTAAAATTTTTAAAAAAAATTTTTAAAAATTTTAAAATTTTAAAAGTCTTAAAACATCCTGAAACGTCGAGAAAATCATTTAAAAATTTTTAAAATTTTTTATAATTTTTATGAATTTTTAAAAATAATTTTTAAAATTTTAAAATTTTTAAAGACTTAAAAAATCCTAAAACGTTAAAAAAATCATGTTAAAAATTTTATGAAAATATTAATAATTTAAAAATTTTAAAAAATCATTTTTAAAATTAATATTTTTATTTGACTTGCAAAAAATTTTGTTTTTTTTAAATCGGCTTTATTTTGTGTTTTCCAATCGATTTACACTTAGAAATTCAACTTTGAAGCATTTCTGCACCGTTAAATGAGGTTCAATAATGTTTTATTATTGAACCTCATGTGCCGTTACTTGTTACAAACAAGTGGCGCAATGACGGACGTCCATCTTATATAAGCGGATTTTGTTAAAAACACGTGAACCGCTGGAGACCGTGTTAGTTGTTCGCCTGAAATAAAACAAAAATGAAAGATTAATTATTCATTTTAAAAGTTGTTATTTGAAGCTATGTATTTATAATGTTAATTGTTGTAAAGTGTATTTGGGAATATCTAATATAGTATAGTAATAAAAATTTTAATAAAATCATAATCGCTACTTACCTTTTATTTTTTCGCTGTTTAAATAAGTTATAATAAAAAAAAAAGAAAATAATAATCGCTTCCACTGATATAATGCTACAAATGGTAACAGAGCGTTGTTTCTAAAATTAAAAAGTTAATTAGATAAATTTTACATTAAAATAGAGTGAAGTTATGTAATATATATACTAAGGTTAAATGATACAAAATCGAAGCTAAAAGAATTTTAAAATAATATTTAAATAATTACTACGTATTAATTACTAATTCGGCGAATTTTAAAGTTGTTTTTTTTTTGTTGTGTTGTATTTCGAAATGCCTCATACTCGGTCTCAAGGAACAGCAGCCTCCATGAGTTCTAGCGGAGAGTATTTTTCACCTGAAGAAAAGGAAAAGAATATGGGTCAATGCATGGATGAAAAGGCAAAGAATACCCAAAATAAGTCTTTAATAAGTCAAGAGGGGCAGTCAAATTCAAGTAATCAAGAGCAGGCGTCACCATTAGCTAGAGCCACGGTAGTTCACATGAATGTAACATCGCTACTAGTAGATCAGATCACTGAATTGAAACGTCTTAATATAGATATAAGCAAGCAATTAATAAAACAATCTGAAGACTTTAAACCGGATGTTAAAGGTTTACTGGCCAACGTTCCTAAATGTAATGGTATGGATCCAAACATTTTAGTTGATTTTATGCTGCACGTTCAGGAAATATGCGAATTAAAACTGGCAGCCGATTCTGCAGTACTTTCATCTCTAATTAATTATGTAGACGGCGAGCTTCGACGTTGGTGGGCCGATGTAGTTCCTCGACTTGGTACGTGGAAAACCACCAAAACTCACCTAATTAACACGTTTTTATCTCCAGTCATGAAACTACACCTGATAAATGCGCAAGTACGCCGAGTGCAACAGACTCAAGAATCATTATCGCATTTTATTTCTGATATTATGAGAAGAGCAGACATACTCGAAGCAAATATCATCGAACAGGACATTATCTTGCATATTTGGACAAACGCGAATTATGAAACATTGCTTAAATTAAAGGACAGATCCATACCGACATCAATTCAAGATTTTCAGTTACTAGCAAGACAGTTAGAAGAGGCAGAAATGTTATTAAATCTAGCTAGGCAACGTGAAAATTGTCAGACTGCAATTAAAAATGTTAATAAGGAAGCCGGGACGGTAGAGCGCCGTTGTTATTATTGTAATATGCGAGGTCATGTGGTAGCAAGTTGTCAACGTCGTAAGGCCGATTTAAACAAGAAATCTGAAGAGCAAAATTTTTCAAAAAACTATTAAAAGAACGGTCGGTGCAAGGCCGTGAATGTTTACACATTTCTAGTCCTGGTCTAGAAAATGCAAGAAAACCCATAGTCGATGTACAAATCAAGAATAATTGTGTAGAAGCGCTCCTAGATTCTGGGGCCGATGCTAATTTCTGTAATAAGGATACTGCAATAATGCTATGTAAACAGGGCTTAGCGTGTAGCTATCCTACTTCCAAAAAGATTCGTTTGCCGGACTGTCAACAGAAATATGTAAAAGAAGAAATAACTGTTATTATCAAGATTAGTAAATTTACCTGGAGATTATCATTCCTAGTAATTCCCAATTTGTGTTTTCCTATGATACTGGGTGTTAAATCTCTACATGCAATGAGAGCTTCCATTAATCTTTACAGAAATTACCTTCAGTTTTCTTTTAAACCAAAAGTCATTATTCCATTTAAAAACTCATCCTTGATTGCCACAATGGACATCATGTCAACGACCGAGCTTCCAGTAAAATTTTCTGCTGATGATCACCGACTTCAAGAACTGTTGTATCGCTTTAAGAAAACGGTAACCCCGGAGCTTGGAAAAGCGAGAGGTTACACGTACACTATTCAACTGAAAGACTCTGAACCAGTTCGTCAATCACCTTTTTCGTTAACTCCGCCAAAGGCAGTAATCATGAGACAGCACATTCAGAAGCTGCTGGATTTGGATATTATAGAATCAAGCCGCTCACCTTATGCAAGCCCATGTTTTCTCATTCCAAAAAAATCAGGTGACATGAGACTCGTAGTTGATTATCGACGAGTTAATGCGAAGATACGTTATGATGCATTTCCGGTCCCCCGTCCCGAGTCGATATATCAATGTCTAAGTGGAGCGACAGTGTTTACCAAATTGGATATGAACATGGCTTATCATCAGCTACCATTAGCTGAACAATCGAAACCGATTACGGCTTTTGTGACAACTCAAGGAAGTTTCCAGTACAAATTCTTGCCTTTTGGTTTAGCCGTTAGTCCTGCGGCACTCAACCGAATTATGACTGAAGTTCTAGGCGACCTTCATTACAAGTTCGCTATTGCTTATTTTGATGACATTTTTATATATTCGCCGTCAATAGAAGAACACTTCCAACATGTACATGAGGTACTGTTGCGACTGGAGAAGATCGGACTCACGGTTAACCCAGAAAAGGCGCAATTTTTTATGAAACGCCTGAAATGCCTAGGGTATGTTATCTCCGCTGCGGGTTGCCAGGTGGATCCGGACAAGATACAGATAATTCAGCAACTGGAGTACCCGAAGACGTTGAAACAGCTGCAGTCATTTCTCGGAATGGTCGCATATTTTGCTCGTTTTATTAAAGATTTTAGTCAGTTAGCAGCTCCTCTGAATCAATTAAAAAAGAAACGGACAAGGTTTGCCATGGGACACGTAGAAAAGGAGGCGGTGGAAAAGTTGAAGACAGCTTTAAGTACAGCACCGGTGTTGAAGTTTCCAAATTTTCAAAAACAATTTATAGTCAGATGTGACTCATCAGATGTCGCTTTAGGCGCAGTTTTATTTCAAGAGTTTGAGGATGGTCTCCACCCAATTTCTTACGCGTCACGTAAATTGTCAGACACCGAGAAAAGATATCCAATTTTAGAAAGGGAAGCCTTAGGTATCATGTTTGCGCTACAGAAATTTCACGATTATTTACTTGGAACCCACTTCATACTTCAAGTCGATAATGAAGCCTTAATGTGGATGATATCACACCCTAAGCAGTTAGGAAAAGTTGGTAGATGGGTTCTCAAGTTATCGCGATATGACTTTGAAGTTCAACATATAAAAGGAACGATGAATTCAGTGGCGGATGCTCTTAGTCGGTTGTACAACATGGAATCTGAAATGTCACAAGAGTCATGTTCGCAGCCAATGTTAAATGCGCTACATGAGGTACCGGAGAGTTTTCTAACTCTGAAGCAGCATCAGCAGACGGACGCAGAAACGCAACTCATCTTACAGCGATTAGTTCGAGGTGAAGATGTCAAAGGTTACGTTAAACGCGACGGGGTGCTGATGAAGAGTATTGGAAAACATAATCTGAAAAGAGTTGTGGTACCTCGGTCGGTAAGAAACATGCTCTTATATTACTTTCATGATTTAGATGCTCAACATCCAGGTGTCACCAAGACATACAGAGCAATCGCAAGAAGGTTCTGGTGGGCAAACCTTTTCGCCGATGTCAGACAATATGTACGCAGCTGTCAACACTGCCAAGCATGCAAGCCGAATAACTTCCGAACGGCTGTTCCTATGGCATCAACAACACCTACGGCGACCTTTGAAAAGGTGTATATAGACTTCTGTGGTCCAATACTTCGTTCGTCAGCAGGAAGTCGTTATGTCCTGGTGGTTCTGGATGCGTATTCAAAGTGGATAGAAGCTATTCCATGTTCCCGAGCTACGGCGGCGGTAACTACGAAGAAGCTGATCAAATTATGGTGCACTTATGGACCTCCAGCGGAGCTTGTCTCCGACAATGCTACGGTATTTCGAAGTGACCACATGAAACGCATGATTCTAGCCTGGGGTATTAAACATATATTTACTACTCCATATCAACCGACGTCAAATATGGTAGAGCGTTCAATGCGAGATTTAAAGTCGTCTCTGTCCATCATGATAAGAGCATGTGCCGAATCCAATAGGGAATGGGATAAATTTCTTCCATTTTTCTGTTACTCTCATAATAGTAATGTTTCAGAAGTTACGCAAGAAACGCCGGCGAAGCTGTTCCTGGGGCGAGAGTTACCCAAACCCATCGATAGACAGTGGCAAATTGACAGATATGTGGACCCAACCCCTCCTGCATCAACCGAAGTTGTAAGAAATAGGATCGAACAAGCTCATAGGAAAATCAAAGAATTGTATGATCTAAATAAACGTACTCACCATCGTTTCCGCCCCGGAGAGGTAGTAAGCCAGCGTCTTCACACCGTGGTCCCGGGAGGAGGGGAAGAAGCGCAGAAGTTTGTCCCTCGATGGAGTGCTCCACGTCGCATTGTCCGGTTTACTACGCCAGCCTCCTGTGTGGTCGAGAGCGTCGAGGATCCCAGTCATCAATATCGAGCACATGTGTCTCAACTCAAGCCATTTCATCAGCGTCGCGAGGCCGTTTGAACGCGTCGTTCTTCCGGTGGGATGATGCGCCGTTACTTGTTACAAACAAGTGGCGCAATGACGGACGTCCATCTTATATAAGCGGATTTTGTTAAAAACACGTGAACCGCTGGAGACCGTGTTAGTTGTTCGCCTGAAATAAAACAAAAATGAAAGATTAATTATTCATTTTAAAAGTTGTTATTTGAAGCTATGTATTTATAATGTTAATTGTTGTAAAGTGTATTTGGGAATATCTAATATAGTATAGTAATAAAAATTTTAATAAAATCATAATCGCTACTTACCTTTTATTTTTTCGCTGTTTAAATAAGTTATAATAAAAAAAAAAGAAAATAATAATCGCTTCCACTGATATAATGCTACACTCATTTAACGGTGCAAAAATGCTTCAAAGTTGAATTTCTAAGTGTAAATCGATTGGAAAACGCAAAATAAAGCCGATTTATTAAAAACAAAATTTTTTGCAAGTCAAATAAAATTAATGATTTTAAAAATGATTTTTTAAAATTTTTAAAATATTAAAAATTTTGAAATTTCTAACATGATTTTTTTTACGTTTTAGGATGTTTTAAGGCTTTTAAAATTTTAAAATTTTTAAAATTTTTTTTAAAAATTTTTCTAAGTTTTCAAAAATTCATAAAAATTATTAAAAATTTTAAAAGATTTTTACATGATTTTCTCAACGTTTCAGGATGTTTTAAGACTTTTAAAATTTTTAAAATTTTTTTTTAAATTTTTCTGTCTTAAAAATTCATAAAAATTATAAAAATTTTTAAAATTTTTTAAATGATTTTCTCGACGTTTTAGGATGTTTTAAGACTTTTAAAATTTTTAAATTTTTAAAAAAAATTTTTAAAAATTTTAAAATTTTAAAAGTCTTAAAACATCCTGAAACGTCGAGAAAATCATTAAAAAATTTTTAAAATTTTTTATAAATTTTATGAATTTTTAAAAATAATTTTTAAAGTTTTAAAATTTTTAAAGCCTTAAAAAATCCTAAAACGTTAAAAAAATCATGTTAAAAATTTTATGAAAATATTAATAATTTAAAAATTTTAAAAAATCATTTTTAAAATTAATATTTTTATTTAACTTGCAAAAAATTTTGTTTTTTTTAAATCGGCTTTATTTTGTGTTTTCCAATCGATTTACACTTAGAAATTCAACTTTGAAGCATTTCTGCACCGTTAAATGAGGTTGAATAATGTTTTAATATTGAACCTCATTTAACGGTGCAAAAATGCTTCAAAGTTGAATTTCTAAGTGTAAATCGATTGGAAAACGCAAAATAAAGCCGATTTATTAAAAACAAAATTTTTTGCAAGTCAAATAAAAATAATGATTTTAAAAATGATTTTTTAAAATTTTTAAATATTAAAAATTTTAAAATTTCTAACATGATTTTTTTTACGTTTTAGGATGTTTGGCTTTTAAAATTTTAAAATTTTTAAAATTTTTTTTAAAAATTTTTCTAAGTTTTCAAAAATTCATAAAAATTATTAAAAATTTTAAAAGATTTTTACATGATTTTCTCAACGTTTCAGGATGTTTTAAAACTTTTAAAATTTTTAAAATTTTTTTTTAAATTTTTCTGTCTTAAAAATTCATAAAAATTATAAAATTTTTTAAATTTTTTAAATGATTTTCTCGACGTTTTAGGAAGTTTTAAGACTTTTAAAATTTTAAAATTTTTAAAAAAAATTTTTAAAAATTTTAAAATTTTAAAAGTCTTAAAACATCCTGAAACGTCGAGAAAATCATTTAAAAATTTTTAAAATTTTTTAAAATTTTTATGAATTTTTAAAAATAATTTTTAAAATTTTTAAAATTTTTAAAGACTTAAAAAATCCTAAAACGTTAAAAAAATCATGTTAAAAATTTTATAAAAATATTAATAATTTAAAAATTTTAAAAAATCATTTTTAAAATTAATATTTTTATTTGACTTGCAAAAAATTTTGTTTTTTTTAAATCGGCTTTATTTTGTGTTTTCCAATCGATTTACACTTAGAAATTTAACTTTGAAGCATTTTTTTAAAAATTTAAAAATTTTAAAAGTCTTAAAACTTCCTAAAACGTCGAGGAAATCATTTAAAAAATTTTAAAAATTTTTATAATTTTTATGAATTTTTAAGACAGAAAAATTTAAAAAAAAATTTTAAAAATTTTAAAAGTCTTAAAACATCCTGAAACGTTGAGAAAATCATGTAAAAATCTTTTAAAATTTTTAATAATTTTTATGAATTTTTGAAAACTTAGAAAAATTTTTAAAAAAAATTTTAAAAATTTTAAAATTTTAAAAGCCTTAAAATATCCTAAAACGTAAAAAAAATCATGTTAGAAATTTTAAAATTTTTAATATTTTAAAAATTTTAAAAATCATTTTTAAAATCATTATTTTTATTTGACTTGCAAAAAATTTTGTTTTTAATAAATCGGCTTTATTTTGCGTCTTCCAATCGATTTACACTTAGAAATTCAACTTTGAAGCATTTTTGCACCGTTAAATGAGGTTCAATAATAAAACATTATTGAACCTCATTTAACGGTGCAGAAATGCTTCAAAGTTGAATTTCTAAGTGTAAATCGACTGGAAAACACAAAATAAAGCCGATTTAAAAAAAACAAAATTTTTTGCAAGTCAAATAAAAATATTAATTTTAAAAATGATTTTTTAAAATTTTTAAATTATTAATATTTTCATAAAATTTTTAACATGATTTTTTTAACGTTTTAGGATTTTTTAAGTCTTTAAAAATTTTAAAATTTTAAAAATTATTTTTAAAAATTCATAAAAATTATAAAAAATTTTAAAACTTTTTAAATGATTTTCTCGACGTTTCAGGATGTTTTAAGACTTTTAAAATTTTAAAATTTTTAAAAATTTTTTTTAAAAATTTTAAAATTTTAAAAGTCTTAAAACTTCCTAAAACGTCGAGGAAATCATTTAAAAAATTTTAAAAATTTTTATAATTTTTATGAATTTTTAAGACAGAAAAATTTAAAAAAAAATTTTAAAAATTTTAAAAGTCTTAAAACATCCTGAAACGTTGAGAAAATCATGTAAAAATCTTTTAAAATTTTTAATAATTTTTATGAATTTTTGAAAACTTAGAAAAATTTTTAAAAAAAATTTTAAAAATTTTAAAATTTTAAAAGCCTTAAAACATCCTAAAACGTAAAAAAAATCATGTTAGAAATTTTAAAATTTTTAATATTTTAAAAATTTTAAAAAATCATTTTTAAAATCATTATTTTTATTTGACTTGCAAACAATTTTGTTTTTAATAAATCGGCTTTATTTTGCGTTTTCCAATCGATTTACACTTAGAAATTCAACTTTGAAGCATTTTTGCACCGTTAAATAAGGTTCAATAATAAAACATTATTGAACCTCATTTAACGGTGCAGAAATGCTTCAAAGTTGAATTTCTAAGTGTAAATCGACTGGAAAACACAAAATAAAGCCGATTTAAAAAAAACAAAATTTTTTGCAAGTCAAATAAAAATATTAATTTTAAAAATGATTTTTTAAAATTTTTAAATTATTAATATTTTCATAAAATTTTTAACATGATTTTTTTAACGTTTTAGGATTTTTTAAGTCTTTAAAAATTTTAAAATTTTAAAAATTATTTTTAAAAATTCATAAAAATTATAAAAAATTTTAAAACTTTTTAAATGATTTTCTCGACGTTTCAGGATGTTTTAAGACTTTTAAAATATTAAAATTTTTAAAAATTTTTTTTAAAAATTTTAAAATTTTAAAAGTCTTAAAACTTCCTAAAACGTCGAGGAAATCATTTAAAAAATTTTAAAAATTTTTATAATTTTTATGAATTTTTAAGACAGAAAAATTTAAAAAAAAATTTTAAAAATTTTAAAAGTCTTAAAACATCCTGAAACGTTGAGAAAATCATGTAAAAATCTTTTAAAATTTTTAATAATTTTTATGAATTTTTGAAAACTTAGAAAAATTTTTAAAAAAAATTTTAAAAATTTTAAAATTTTAAAAGCCTTAAAACATCCTAAAACGTAAAAAAAATCATGTTAGAAATTTTAAAATTTTTAATATTTTAAAAATTTTAAAAAATCATTTTTAAAATCATTATTTTTATTTGACTTGCAAACAATTTTGTTTTTAATAAATCGGCTTTATTTTGCGTTTTCCAATCGATTTACACTTAGAAATTCAACTTTGAAGCATTTTTGCACCGTTAAATAAGGTTCAATAATAAAACATTATTGAACCTCATTTAACGGTGCAGAAATGCTTCAAAGTTGAATTTCTAAGTGTAAATCGATTGGAAAACACAAAATAAAGCCGATTTAAAAAAAACAAAATTTTTTGCAAGTCAAATAAAAATATTAATTTTAAAAATGATTTTTTAAAATTTTTAAATTATTAATATTTTCATAAAATTTTTAACATGATTTTTTTAACGTTTTAGGATTTTTTAAGTCTTTAAAAATTTTAAAATTTTAAAAATTATTTTTAAAAATTGATAAAAATTATAAAAAATTTTAAAAATTTTTAAATGATTTTCTCGACGTTTCAGGATGTTTTAAGACTTTTAAAATTTTAAAATTTTTAAAAATTTTTTTTAAAAATTTTAAAATTTTAAAAGTCTTAAAACTTCCTAAAACGTCGAGGAAATCATTTAAAAAATTTTAAAAATTTTTATAATTTTTATGAATTTTTAAGACAGAAAAATTTAAAAAAAAATTTTAAAAATTTTAAAAGTCTTAAAACATCCTGAAACGTTGAGAAAATCATGTAAAAATCCTTTAAAATTTTTAATAATTTTTATGAATTTTTGAAAACTTTCAAAAATTTTTAAAAAAAATTTTAAAAATTTTAAAATTTTAAAAGCCTTAAAACATCCTAAAACGTAAAAAAAATCATGTTAGAAATTTTAAAATTTTTAATATTTTAAAAATTTTAAAAAATCATTTTTAAAATCATTATTTTTATTTGACTTGCAAAAAATTTTGTTTTTAATAAATCGGCTTTATTTTGCGTTTTCCAATCGATTTACACTTAGAAATTCAACTTTGAAGCATTTTTGCACCGTTAAATGAGGTTCAATAATAAAACATTATTGAACCTCATTCAACGGTGCAGAAATGCTTCAAAGTTGAATTTCTAAGTGTAAATCGATTGGAAAACACAAAATAAAGCCGATTTAAAAAAAACAAAAGTTTTTGCAAGTTAAATAAAAATATTAATTTTAAAAATGATTTTTTAAAATTTTTAAATTATTAATATTTTCATAAAATTTTTAACATGATTTTTCTAACGTTTTAGGATTTTTTAAGGCTTTAAAAATTTTAAAACTTTAAAAATTATTTTTAAAAATTCATAAAAATTATAAAAAATTTTAAAAATTTTTAAATGATTTTCTCGACGTTTCAGGATGTTTTAAGACCTTTAAAATTTTAAAATTTTTAAAAATTTTTTTTAAAAATTTTAAAATTTTAAAAGTCTTAAAACATCCTAAAACGTCGAGAAAATCATTTAAAAAATTTTAAAAATTTTTATAATTTTTATGAATTTTTAAGACAGAAAAATTTAAAAAAAAATTTTAAAAATTTTAAAAGTCTTAAAACATCCTGAAACGTTGAGAAAATCATGTAAAAATCTTTTAAAATTTTTAATAATTTTTATGAATTTTTGAAAACTTAGAAAAATTTTTAAAAAAAATTTTAAAAATTTTAAAATTTTAAAAGCCTTAAAACATCCTAAAACGTAAAAAAAATCATGTTAGAAATTTTAAAATTTTTAATATTTTAAAAATTTTAAAAAATCATTTTTAAAATCATTATTTTTATTTGACTTGCAAAAAATTTTGTTTTTAATAAATCGGCTTTATTTTGCGTTTTCCAATCGATTTACACTTAGAAATTCAACTTTGAAGCATTTTTGCACCGTTAAATGAGGTTCAATAATAAAACATTATTGAACCTCATTTAACGGTGCAGAAATGCTTCAAAGTTGAATTTCTAAGTGTAAATCGACTGGAAAACACAAAATAAAGCCGATTTAAAAAAAACAAAATTTTTTGCAAGTCAAATAAAAATATTAATTTTAAAAATGATTTTATAAAATTTTTAAATTATTAATATTTTCATAAAATTTTTAACATGATTTTTTTAACGTTTTAGGATTTTTTAAGTCTTTAAAAATTTTAAAATTTTAAAAATTATTTTTAAAAATTCATAAAAATTATAAAAAATTTTAAAACTTTTTAAATGATTTTCTCGACGTTTCAGGATGTTTTAAGACTTTTAAAATTTTAAAATTTTTAAAAATTTTTCTTAAAAATTTTAAAATTTTAAAAGTCTTAAAACTTCCTAAAACGTCGAGGAAATCATTTAAAAAATTTTAAAAATTATTATAATTTTTATGAATTTTTAAGACAGAAAAATTTAAAAAAAAATTTTAAAAATTTTAAAAGTCTTAAAACATCCTGAAACGTTGAGAAAATCATGTAAAAATCTTTTAAAATTTTTAATAATTTTTATGAATTTTTGAAAACTTAGAAAAATTTTTAAAAAAAATTTTAAAAATTTTAAAATTTTAAAAGCCTTAAAACATCCTAAAACGTAAAAAAAATCATGTTAGAAATTTCAAAATTTTTAATATTTTAAAAATTTTAAAAAATCATTTTTAAAATCATTATTTTTATTTGACTTGCAAAAAATTTTGTTTTTAATAAATCGGCTTTATTTTGCGTTTTCCAATCGATTTACACTTAGAAATTCAACTTTGAAGCATTTTTGCACCGTTAAATGAGGTTCAATAATAAAACATTATTGAACCTCATTTAACGGTGCAGAAATGCTTCAAAGTTGAATTTCTAAGTGTAAATCGATTGGAAAACACAAAATAAAGCCGATTTAAAAAAAACAAAATTTTTTGCAAGTCAAATAAAAATATTAATTTTAAAAATGATTTTTTAAAATTTTTAAATTATTAATATTTTCATAAAATTTTTAACATGATTTTTTTAACGTTTTAGGATTTTTTAAGTCTTTAAAAATTTTAAAATTTTAAAAATTATTTTTAAAAATTCATAAAAATTATAAAAAATTTTAAAAATTTTTAAATGATTTTCTCGACGTTTCAGGATGTTTTAAGACTTTTAAAATTTTAAAATTTTTAAAAATTTTTTTTAAAAATTTTAAAATTTTAAAAGTCTTAAAACATCCTAAAACGTCGAGAAAATCATTTAAAAAATTTTAAAAATTTTTATAATTTTTATGAATTTTTAAGACAGAAAAATTTAAAAAAAAATTTTAAAAATTTTAAAAGTCTTAAAACATCCTGAAACGTTGAGAAAATCATGTAA